>CM055119.1:315415297-315551166 GCA_029206835.1 Rana muscosa | reverse complement strand
CCCCATAGTTCCTTAACCAGACCTCTAGATCCCGAGCAGGAACACTCTCATTGGTTAGGATAATGGTAATTTTTTTTACTGTTGACCTCTGAGAAACCGCAACTGGGACCAGACCTTCCCATTCAGGTCTTGACCTGCACCGAGCCTCATATCGCTCCCAGAACAGGTCAAGACCCTCTGGCCTGGTGAAACTAACCGTATAGTCCCTTGTCCCAGCTACGTGTATAAAGGCATACAGGTCATTTGCACCAAAACCCATCTCCAATATCATATCTACCACTGCACGCCGTGCTGGAGGGATGGCACCACCTTACCATTTCAGAATAACTACATTCCGTCTGGGACCCCCAGCAGAAGCCAGAGACCCAAGACCAGATCCTGGGGTGCTCAAAGTGGCAGCTTGTAGGGGAAAACCCCGCTTGGGAGCGGGACTACCAGGAGCAGAGTGTGCCACCTCTGCAAATGTAGGTTTCTCAGGGCCAGGGGCCCACACTGAAGTCACATTAGTCTGCACATTATCTGCATGAACAGAGTTGGTAGGATTGTCCATCACACTTGTACTGGGACCATTGTTCATCACACTTGTACTGGGACCATTGTTCATCACACTTGTACTGGGACCATTGTTCATCACACCTGAACTGGGAGGATTTTTTTCAGCCACACACACATTCCCATCAGCAATAGTCACAGTTGCTGCAATACCAGTTGTCTCCTGATGCTGCACTGTAGAGCCCTCAGCAGCAGTGGGGCAAACAGCTTTGGACTCAGCCAAAGAAGGGTTAATGGGCTCTTCTGACACTTGCAGTTCATTTGCAGAAATGACATTTTTTAAATGCAAACCTTGCTGCATTGCAGCCTCAGCAGGCACAACATTGTCATTAGGCACATTATCAGTCATGGTGCTAGATGGTACAAAAACAGTCTTATCCACAACATGGGACTTAGCAGGCTTTACTTTATCAGGTACATCATCAGTAATGTCTTCCTCATTAAATATCATCTGATTCCCCCGCATAGGAGACTCCATTACCTGGATGGCCCTTAGCATGCCTCCTGAGTCCTGGGAAGGCCTGGGGCTTCTTACCTCTCCCTGGGGGGGGCAGGGGGTCAGAACTGGGGGTCTCCTCCTCCTCCACCTCCATCTTTGTCACCCTTCCAAACCTCTTGTCGTTGCAAAACTTCTCTTTAAAGGGCCCATCTCTGCCTTCCATCATGGCCACGATGGTCTCCTGATGATCCACACGGACCTTGGCCAGCTGGATTTCCGGATCCATGGATCCCCGTTTCTGGCTGTGTAAGCCCTCACGTTGCCTTCGCAGGCGCTTCAACTCCGCTCTCAGCTTGTACAGCTTGTCCCTCTCCCTGTTCAGGACCTTAATCCCGGCCACCACTCGCTCCCGAATGGCCTCCGAGCCTTCATCCTCACCAGGGGTAGAGAGATCAGCTTGTGCAGAGGAAGGCAGTTCACCTGACGGCCCAGGAGATGGCTGGGAGCCTCCAGCAGGAGAGGCCCCGCTGCCCTCCATGGCCTCCCCAGAAAGGGGGCCAGGGAGCTGGGATAGATTTCACCACCACTCCCTTCTCACAGAGCAGCTTCAGAGGCACCTTCCTCCTGACACACCTGTGCTCCAATGATGGGCGGGGCGCTATTCTTCCCACTGACACCAATGATGGGGTCTGATATGGATTTTGGAGGGGACCTCACACCATTTTTTTTTTTCTTAAAACTTTCTATTGCTGGCAAATTAGGTGATGTTTTTTTTTTTTCATTCAGCTGTCAGCGGGCAAGCCTGCTGACAGCTGATGACTTATCCGTTGTTAAGGATGTGGCTTCCCGGCTCCTTAACAACCTATTGACTGAGGTGAACACCCGAACGTTCACCCATCCCTAGTCAAGTCATTTTGATATTTGCATAGCTCCTCCCAAGAGCCAGCCCACTGCTTGCATCAGAGCGCGGGGCTCTTGTGTTCAGACTGGGGGAAGGAAAAGCAGCACATTTGTGGAGTGTAAAGAGCATGCTGATAGAAGGAGAGGGCAGAGTGGCAGAGGGATGAGCTCATCACTCTGGTGCTTCTCCATTTACTGTCCAGTCTTGTACAGCAAAGCTCAGGCTGTGAGAAGAAGAAGCAGCACAAGGTGCTAATCCATTGATTTTGAGTGTAAGAAGCATGCAGATAGGAGGAGAGAGCGGTGTGACAAAGAAATGAGTTCATCAGTCTGCTGCTTCTCTATTCACTGTCCAATCATTGTACAACAGAGCTCAGACTGTAAAAAGGAGAATCAGCACAAGGAGCCTATACACATAGGAGGAGAGAGTCAAGTAACAGAAAGGTGAGCTTATGTGTTTGCTGCTTCTTCTTTGATTGTCCAGTCACAGACTAGACTGGGGGAGGGGACAAGACCTGTAAGCAGGGCCGCCACCAGGAATTTTGGGGCCCCTTACACAGCTTCAGGCATGGGCCCCCTGGAGCAGAGGAGAACAGGGGGGGGGGCTGCCGCCGCAAATTGAGAAGCAGAGGGGGGTGCTGCCGCCGCAAATTGTTGAGGTTGGGGGGGCTTTGGGTGCTGACGAACAAAAAAAGAACAAAAGAAGGGGGGGGGGGGTTGCCATCCGGGGCCCTGGGGACCGGAAAATAATAATTTATAAAAAAAAAGTATTTTTATAAAAAAAAAAAAAAGGGGGGGTTGCCTCTGGGGACCTCTGGGCCCCTTACAAAAATTAAAAATAATTAAATAAATAAATATATATATATTTTTTTTAAATACATAAAAAAGGGGGGTTACCATCTGGGGCCCTGGGGACCTCTGGACCCCTTACAAAAAAATAAAATAAAATATATTATTATTATTTTTTTTTATATATAAAAAATACACACCTCCGGGCTAAACTGCAGCAGAGTTCAGATGGGGAGAAAGAGAAGCAGCACAAGGAGCCAATACATTGTGCTGCAGTGTAAAGAGCATGCTGATAGGAGGAGAGATCGGAGTGACTGAGAGATGAGCTCATCAGTCTGCTGCTCCTCTATTCACTGTCCAGTCATTGTACAGCAGAGCTCAGACTGGGAAAAGGAGAACCAGCACAAGGAAGCCTATACATTGTGCTGCAGTGTAGAGAGAATGCTGATAGGAGAGAGTGAAGTGGCAAAAAGATGAGCGTATGGGTTTGCTGCTTCTTCTTTCATTGTCCAGTCACAGACTGGGGGAGGGGACAAGACCTGTAAGTGTTGCTAAACTGCAGGAAAGTTCAGGCGGTTAGGAGGAGAAGCAGCACAAGGAGTCAATACATTGTGCTGCAGTGTAAAGAGCATGCTGATAGGTAGAACAGTGAAGAGTGACCGAGAGATGAGCTTATTAGTCTGCCGATCCTCTATTCACTGTCCAGTCATTGTACAGCAGAGCTCAGACTGGAATAAGTAGAACCAGCACAAGGAGCCAATGCATTGTGCTGCAGTGTAGAGAGCACGCTGATAGGGAGGAAAAAGTGAAGCGGCAGAAAGATGAGCTCATCAGTTTGCTGCTTCTTCTTTCATTGTCCAGTCACAGACTGGGGGGGGGGGGGGGAGGGACAAGAGCTGTAAGTGTTACTGAACTGCAGCAGAGAAAAATCAGGTGCCCAGACAGAGCTGGGCTGTGTGGCAGAGCAGTGTAAATCTCAGGAATGGATGGACAGGCACAACCCCCATATATGTCTGTAGCTGTTTTCTATGAGGATAATGGACCTTCATCCTGCCGTGTTGCCTTTTTGCATGACATCATCAGTATCGGTCAGAAGCCGAACGCCAGCGCGGCTTTCCATATTCCGACTCAAAGTTTCACACGAAAACTTCTCAAGGCCAAAGCCGTATTAATGTCTTCCCTTCCCGGTGTTCAGATCACATTTAAAAGCCCCGGATGTCTTTTCAGAACCTTTTTTTCTTTTATTTATTTTTTATTGGAGGAGCTGAGTGCTCTGCGGGTGACCTTGGCGGAGTGACGCGGCTCCATCCACTCCGCTCAGGACCCATGAAAAGTTCATTTGCCGACCGGGAAAAAAAAAAAAACAAACAAAAAAAAAACAAACAAACAAAAAAAAAAAAAAAGAAGCAAAACCAACTTTTCCATTTGTGTACTAAAAGCTCTTCGCTTCGTTATTTGCCGCCTGCCTGGCGGAAGAACGAAATCCGCCGCCATCCCGCCAGCAGGACGCATCACAACATTTTTATTTAAAGGTGTTTTCAATTATCGGATTTTATTTTCCACAATAGAGCTCCACCGACTTTAACACCTCTCACTGAAAGCATTTTAAATTAACAGATTTTATTTATCGCGCCGGTAGACGTTTTGGCTGCTAAAACCGCGTCTCTGCTGCCTGCGTAATACGGCTGGGTGGGAGGCTCGGCTGCATTATGCAGATAGCGGGGCAGATTACGCCCGGTGGATAGAAAAGCTTGCGCTCCAATTTATTCATAGGAGCTGATAGCCTAGTTATTTATTTATTATTATTATTATTATTATTATTTGTTTGTGGATCAGGGTAGTAGTTAAGCTAAAAGAGGAAACTTAAAGGGTTAATATATCCATAAGTGATATTTTATATCAGGGGTGTCAAACTTAATTTCATCGCGGGACGCATCGCCAAATATTGGTTGCCCTCAAAGGGCCGGTTGTAACTGTAGGACCATAGAAATGTATCTACTCCTTATCATAATAAATTATCTGCATTACTATTACTATTATTAGTATCACTATTATAAGTATTACTATTATTAGTGTTACTATTATTAGTATTACAATTATTGGTATTACTATTATTGGTATTACTATTTTTAGTGTTACTATTATTGGTATTACTATTATTAACTACCTGAAATAAATAAATTAGTATTACTATTATTAGTATTACTATTATTGGTATTACTATTATTAGTATTACTATTATTAACTACCTGAAATAAATAAATTAGTATTACTATTATTAGTATTACTATTATTGATATTACTATTATTAGTATTACTATTATTAACTACCTGAAATAAATAAATTAGTATTACTATTATTAGTATTACTATTATTGGTATTACTATTACTAGTATTACTATTATTGGTATTACTATTATAAGTATTACTATTATAAGGCTCCTTTCACACTGAGGCGCTTTGCAGGCGCTATTGCGCTAAAAATAGCGCCTGCAATGCTCCCCCGAAAAAGCCGCTCCATTGTATCCAGTGTGAAAGCCCGAGGGCTTTCACACTGGAGTGGTGCGCTGGCAGGAGGGTCAAAAAACTCCTGCATCTTTGAGGCGCGGTAAGAGCGGCAAAAATACCGCTCCTATAGCGCCCCTGCCCATTGAAATCAATGGGGTAGCGCCTCCAAAACGCCTGCAAAACACTGCAAAGAGGCGTTATTGCGGGGCGTTTTTAACCCTTTTTCGGCCGCTAGCGGGTGGTAAAATCACCCCGCTAGCGCCCACAAATCACGGCAAAAACGACAGTATAGCAGCGCTAAAAATATACCGCCAGCGCATCCAGTGCTTCAGTGTGAAAGTAGCCTTAGTATTACTATTATTAGTATTACTTTTATTAACTACCTGAAATAAATAAATAAATTAGTATTACTATTTTCGGTATTACTATTATTAGTATTACTATTATTGATATTACTATTACTTTTATTAGTATTACTATTTTTAGTATTACTATTATTGGTATTACTGTTATTAAGTACCTGAAATAAATAAATAAATAAATTAGTATTACTATTTTTAGTATTAGTATTACTATTATTAGTAATAATTTAACTACTTAACCACTTCCATACCGGGCAAATTCTGGCACTTCTCTCCTACATGTAAAAATCCTCATTTTTTATTTTTTTTGCTAGAAAATTACTCAGAAAGCCCCCCGCCCCCGCCCCCCCCCCCCCCCCAAAATTATAATGTTTTTTTTTTTTTGCTATGCAATGTGATAGGATCATGTTATACTAATATATTTCAGACACAGTGTGTATGATGTGTTGATGTGTTGTGTTTTGTTTGTTTGTTTAGGCTAAAAAGATTTACGGAAAAAAAAAAAAAAGTAAAGTTAGCCCAAATTTTTTGTATAATGCGAAAGATGATGTTACGCTGAGTGAATAGATAACATGTCTCGCTTTAAAATTGCGCACACTCGTGGAATGGCGCCAAACTTTGGTACTTAAAAATCTCCGTAGGCGACGGTTTAATTTATTTTTTTACAGGTTACATGTTTAGAGTTACAGAGGAGGTCTAGTGCTAGAATTGTTGCTCTCCTTCTAACGCACGCAACGATACCTCACATGTGTGATTTGAATGCCATTTACATATGCGGGCGCGACTTACGTGTGCGTTTGCTTCTGTGCGCGAGCACATGGGGACGGGGGCGCTTTACATTTTTTTCATTTTTTTTTATTGTTTATTTTACTTACATTTCTTTTTTTTTTGACTTTTTTCTTAATTTTTTTTTTCTTTTTTATCACTTTTATTCCTATTACAAGGAATGTAAACATCCCTTGTAATAATGCCCTATTGTAATGGGAATAGTGCGTGACAGGTCCTCTTTATGGAGAGATGTGGTGTCCCCACATTTCTCCCCCAGTCTGGAAGGATTGAGATAAAAAAAAATAAAAAATGAACGATCTCTTTCTTTCCAGCTGAGATCTGGGCTTTATTTACTTCCGCCGGCCAGACGTGATGTCATAACTTCGCGCCTGGGCCTCCGAAGGTCATAGAGATGATTGGGGACCATCTGGTCACCAGAAATCTCTATGATCATCGTCCAGAAGCAGCGGATTCTTTCCCCGGGTCGCGAGCCCGGAGAAGCACTAAGAATTGCTGCTATGATTGTTCTTACGGTGCTCAGAATCGCCGGCTGTAAAAAGATGATATCTGAATGATGGGTGGAGCTTCACCCATCATTCAGATATTCCCACTAAAAGTCAAAGACGTCATACAACGTCCTTGGGCTGGAAGTGGTTAAAGACCGCCCACCACAGATATACTGTGGCAGGGCGGCTCTATTGCACGAAACAACGTACCTGTACGTCACTTCGTGCAATAGATAGCGGGGGTGCGCACGCGCTGCTGAGGGCATGCGTGCACGCGCATGTCGATTGGCCAGAGGGGGAGCCAATCAGCGGGTCCAGCGATGTCCGCTAGGACCCGCCGATCATTCCCCAGAGAGGCAGAACGATGATCTGCCTATGAAAAACAAGGCAGATCACCGTTCTGACAGGGAAGTACACAGTGATCTTGCGTTCCTGCTAAGCAGGAACACGAATCTCTGTCTTCTCCCAGTCAGTCCATCCCCCACACAGTTAGAAAGCACCCCCTAGGGACACATTTAACCCTTTGATCGCCCCTGGTGTTAACCCCTTTCCCTGCCAGTGTCATTAGTACAGTGACAGTGCATATCTTTTAGCACTGATCACTGTATTAGGTCCCTTTCACACTGGGGCGGGAGGTGTGGTGGCGGTAAAGTGCCGCTATTTTTACCGTCAAAATTGCTGCGGTATTCGGCCGCTAGGGTGCGGTTTTAACCCCCGCTAGTGGTCGAAAATAGGGTTAATACCGCCGCAATGTAACTCATTGTCGGCGGTATAGCCGCGCTGTCCCACTGATTTCAATGGGAAGGAGCGATGGAGGAGCGGTAAACACACCGCTCCTTCACCGCTCCAAAGATGCGGCTAGCAGGACTTTTGGAGCGGTCCTGCCAGTGCACAGGGTCAGTTTGCAGGCGCTATTTTTAGCGCAATAGCGCCTGCAAACCGCCCCAGTGTGAAAGGGGTCTTAGTGTCACTGGTTCCCAAAAAAGTGTCAAAAATATCAGTTAGGTGTTCGATTTGTCCGCTGCAATGACGCAGCCACGCTAAAAAAAAAAACGCTGATCGCCGCCATTACTTGTAAAGAAACTAAATAAATAAAAATGCCATGAATCTATCTCATAGTTTGCAGACGCGATAACTACGCAAACCAATCAATATACGCTTATTGGGAATTTTTTGGGGAATTTTGGGGAATTTTTTACCAAAAATATGTAGCAGAATACATATTGACCTAAATTGATTAAAAATTTGATTGGATCAGCTAGCACAGGTTACAGACCCAGCATAATCTCAGCTGGGTCGCTTGGAATGCCCTTTGCAGGCAGGGACTGCAGGCCCCTATGTTGTACCAGAATAGAAGTCCTTGTTTCTGTCCTACATGTGGCTACTGCTCACAGTACCACCTCTTCAGGAACTGCCAGCCCTCCTGGCTGCAGCTGCTCCTTTCCACTGCCTGTGCCACCACAGTCCTCCTGACTGGCTCTGCACCCATGTTGGTGCCACAACACTGCAACCCCTCACAGATACTGTACTTGGAGCGCAGCAATGAGCCCTGTTGCAAAGTATTGCATCAAAAATTTTAATTACACGCCCCTGTTAAACAGGGGCAGAAAAATTGGGCCTTAGGCACTGGTGCTGGTGCCACAACACTGCAACCCCTCACAGATACTGTAGTTGGAGTGCAGCAATGAGCCCTGCTGCAAAGCATTGCATCAAAATTTGTAAATACACGCCCCTGTTAAACAGGGGCTGAAAAATTTGGTTTTAGTCACTGGTGGCAGTGCCCAGAACCAAAAATGTTCTTTCAAGCTATCATCATGATTATTGAAGAGGATAGTCACTCAGCATAACAGGATAGTCACTCAGAATCAGCATAGGCAGTCTTGAAGGGATCTGACATTTCCAAAAAAATTATTCGGTTACATCAGCATCAGGTGCTTGGTAGCTGGTGGTGATCCAAGACTGATTCATTTTTATGCAGGTCAGTCGATCGACTGAGTCGGTGGACAGGCGCACCCTGTGATCGGTTACAAAGCCTCCAGCAGCACTGAATGTGCATTCCGAAAGAACGCTGGATGCAGGACAGGCCAGTAGCTCAATTGCATACTGTGCAAGCTCTGGCCAGTGATCCATCCTCAAGACCCAGTAAGCCAGAGGATTTTCGGTGGGGAAGGTGTCCAAGTCTGACCTTGCCCCTAGGTATTCCTGCACCATGTATATCAGACGCTGGCGATGGTTGCTGGAACCGATCATACCTTGGGGCTGCGGACTAAAAAATTGTCTGAACGCATCGGTCAGACGGCCACCTTCTCCACCGCTCCTTCTGCTACTGACCGAAGCCTCAGCAACTCGTTGTCCAGGACCAGGAGTTTGTAACCTCCCAGTCTCTGGGAACACGTTGCACAGACCTTTCTGCAAGGCCTCCCGGAGTTGTCTCATCCTCTGCTCCCTTTGCGATGGCAAGATAAGGTCCGCAACCTTACCCTTGTACCGTGGATCAAGGAGAGTGGCCAGCCAGTAATGGTCCCTCTCTTTGATCTGAAGAATACGAGGATCCTTCTGCAGGCTTTGCAGGATCAGGGAGGCCATGCAGCGTAGGTTAGCTGAGGCATTCAGTCCGGAGTCCTCTGGGTCACTAAGGACGACATGATCCACAGCCACCTCCTCCCAGCCACGTACAAGTCCACGGGTTTCTTGGGATTGTAAATCATCCCTAAAAGACTGCAGCTGTTGATGCTGAGTGCCAGCCTCCACCTCCATGCTGACACAATCCTCCTCCTCCTCCTCCTCCTCCTCTTCCTGTGCGATGGGTGGGACAGAAGGAACACTGTCTGGGTAAAGAGGGCCTTGAGAGGCAAGGAAGTCCTACTCTTCCTGCCTCTGTTCTGCCTCAAGTGCCCCGTCCATTATTCCACGCAGCGTATGCTCCAACAGGTGGACAAGAGGTACAGTGTCACTGATGCATGCACCGTCACTGCTCACCATCCTCGTGGCCTCCTCAAATGGTGCCAGGACAGTGCATGCATCCCTGATCATGCCCCACTGGCGTGGTGAAAAAACCTGAGCTCCCCTGACCCTGTCCTGGTGCCGTAGTCACACAGGTACTCATTGATCGCCCTCTGCTGCGTGTGCAGCCGCTGCAGCATGGCCAACGTTGAGTTCCATCTGGTGGGCATGTCACATATAAGGCGGTTGTTGGGCAGGTTCAACTCCTTTTGCAGCTCAGCCAGCCGAGCACTGGCATTATATGATCTGCGGAAATGCACACAGACTTTCCTGGCCTGCCTCAGGACATCCTGTAAGCCCGGGTACCTGCCCAAGAACCGCTGCACAACCAGGTTAAGGACGTGAGCCACACAGGGCACATGGGTCAGTTGTCCCTGTCGGAGGGCGGAGAGGAGGTTGGTGCCATTGTCGGAAACCATCTTTCCTGGCTTAAGCTGGCGTGGCATCAACCACCTCTGAGCCTGTCCCTGCAGAGCTGACAGAATCTCTGCCCCAGTGTGGCTCCTGTCCCCCAAACACACCAGCTCAAGCACTGCATGGCATCTTTTTTCCTGCGTACTTGCGTAGCCCCTTGAACGCCTACGGAGCACCGCTGGTTCCGAGGACAAAGCACAGGTAGAGGCCATGGAGGAAGAAGAAGAGGAGGGGGTGGAGGAGAGAGGTGTGTCAGATTCACCAGTAGTAACATTTTGGTGGTTTAGTGGCGGAACAACCTCCAACACTACTGCACCTTGTCCTGCATCCTTCCCAGCTGCCAGCAGAGTCACCCAATGCACCGTGAAAGATAGGTAACGTCCCTGTCCATGTCTGCTGGACCATGAGTCAGCGGTAATATGCACCTTACCACTGACCACCCTGTCCGGCGAGGCCAAGACATTGCCTTACACATGGCGGTAGAGAGCTGGAATCGCCTTCCGTGAGAAAAAGTGGCGTTTGGGAACCTGCCACAACCGCACATTCAACAAACTCACGGAAGGGGGCAGAGTCTACCAACTGAAAATGCAGCAGTTGAAGTGCTAGCAATTTAGCCAAGCTAGCATTCAACCGCTGGGCATGTGGATGGCTGGGAGTGAACTTCTTTTGGCGGTGCAGCAGCTGGGGCAGGGAAATTTGCCTGGTACAATTGGACGTCGGTGTACTGCTAGCAGAGTGCCCGCAAGTACTGTGACACACCTAATTCTACACCTTCATTCCTCTCAGTGCAGGTTTCAGAGGGGACTGAAGGTATAGTGGGGTTGGAGATCCCAGCTGATGAGGAGCAAGGAGAGGTCCGCTTTGTTCTTTGGTGTGGGTCTTTTAGGTACGCCTGCCAATGGACTGCATGGCAGGTCGACATATGTCTGGTCAAGCATGTGGTGCCCAAGAGGCTGATGTTTTGGCCACGTGAGATACGCTTCAGACATATGTTGCAAATGGCAACGGTGCAATCTGCTACACACGTCTGAAAAAAGGCCCACACCAAAGAACTTTTGGAATAACGGGCAGAGACAGCGGCGCCCTGCACATGCAGAGCTCTGCGGTTTGATGCAGTCGGTGTGTTGCCCTTAAAGTGGAAGTTAACCCAACGATTTAATCGTTTCGAAAAACAGTTACATTCCCGGCATGCCGGAAATGCTAACTGTCACATTGGATGTGCTCTTAACCAAACTGTCACACCATCCAATGGCTGGTGTCATAACTGATCACATGTGCAGCAACATGGCAGTTGAAGATTAAACAGAGGCCAAGATGGCATCTTCCGTGGCTGAAAATGATAGGAGGGTTTACTTCCACTTTAAGCTGGCCCTGGAGGGCATCCTGCCTCGTTGAGGTGTGCCTCCTCATCCTCCTCCTCTCTCCTATCAGGCACCCATGTGGAGTCAGTGACCTCATCATCCCCTCCCTCCTCATCACTGGAGCAAATCTGGCAGTATGCTGCAGCTGGGGGAACATGACTGCCAGATAGCTGTCCTTGTTGGGCACCACCTCTCTCTGGGCTCACGTTACTACCCCCTCTCTCTGGGCTCATGTTACTGCCTTCCTCTAGCTGGGTTCCATCATTGGACCCTTCAAAACGCTGGGCATCCTCCTGGAGCATGTACCCAACACTGTGGTCAAACAGTTCAGGGGACTCCTCAGGAGGACATGGTGGGGCTAGGGAAGGAGTGACTGATGCCATTGAGCTGAGGGAAGAGGCCGCTTTGGCAGCTGCTTTGCCAGACAAAGTACCCTGAGCCTGGGTGAGAGAGGATGAGGAGGATGAGGACGGCTTGGTCGTCCACTCTACCAAATCATGGGTATGTTGCGGCTCAACATGGCCAGCTACCGAAGAAAAGGACAAGCGTGTTGCTGATGAGGATGCACCGTGTCCACGACCAGCACTGTTGCCTCTAGACACAGAGCCTGCTTGCCCTCCTTTATTGCCTCGTGACTGTCTTCCTCTCTTTGTTTGCCTTCCAGACATACTAATGGCCTGCAGTGAGATGTAGCTGCACAAAGGTGGGATGTATATATATATATATATATATATATATATATATATATATATATATATATATCTGTATATGTATATAATGCCGCTATCAGACTCCACTGCCTGCTGTGGTATTAGTATGAGAAAAGCAGCAAAGGTCTTCAGTTAGTTTTAGGTGAACACTGTGCAGAGGACACAGTACACTAACTGAAAATACTAGCAGCTCTCTGCCTGTGGTTTTATAACGAGAACACCACAAATTTTATTCAGGTTTGTAACAGCACCCCAAGTATGAAAGGGGTTAACGCCGTTTAGGATGTTCCCTCTCTGGACACACATCCACTGCCAATCCTCCACAGTCAGGCGACCACTTCCCATAGGATTAATCCTTCCAAACATACGAGACAAACACTCTGTATGAAGTTTCCAACTAGACTGACAATCTTTAATGACAGCAGGCTCTTTTTATACACCAAAATAATACTGCATTATTCTAAATGAACAATGGTCCAACTCCACCCACAACATCACACAATGGTTACATAACGAGCTCCCAATACACATATTCTGACATCTCTTAGCTAATCCCTTTACATCTTAAATGACTATGCATGACCTTTATATTCACCAGACTGTCTGTCTGCTTTACAATATACACAAGTACAGAGTTAATTATCACTATTCACAATGAAAGGATCTGTAGCATAGTTGAGATTCATTAACATTACACAAGCAGACAGGTGACACATCAGCATCTCTTAATTAACTTGTTGAGTTCAGAATCAAACAACCAGTACATTTTGTGGATTAATATTACTACCCCAATTTAAAGCAATCCAAGACATTCTTAATGTCCATTATTTCCTGGCTCACCCTGTGCCCAAAGTGACCCCTGTCACACAACTCCCCTTTCGGCCGGAGACTAACACAGGAGGAGACCCCAGATGGGTTGACTCCGAAGTTAGTCCATATTTCCATTCGTCTAATGCCTGGACAACCCATCAGCATTGCCATTTTGCTTACCGGGTCAGTAGCTGATGGTGACATTGTAAGGTTGCAGGGCTAAGCTCCACCGCAGCAACCTGCCATTGTCTCCTGAGACCCGGTTAAGCCAGACCAATGAGTTGTGGTCGGTGACTAGGAAAATTCCTGTCCGTACAAGTAAGGGTTCAACTTTTTCAGGACCCAGACCAGGGCCAAACACTCCTTCTCCACTGTCGCATAGCTCACTTCCAGGGGTAATAGCTTTCTGCTCAGGTATGCGACAGGGTGTTCTCCTCCATCCTCCCCAACTTGGCTCAGCACAGCCCCCAGTCCAAACATGGAAGCATCTGAGTCTCAGCAGCAAGCGGGCCGGTTCCAGCAGCACGTGTCTGGGCACGGGTAGTCACTGGGTTGACTTTATCGGGGCCCATCAGGGCATAAGCAGAAATGAGGGGGGCCAAATCATTCCCCAGTAGTACATCCGCTGGCAAATCCTTCATCACCCCCACATTCACGTGTCCCGAACCAACCCCAATCGAGGTGAACACGGGCAACGGGTAGCCGGAAGATGGTACCTCCCGCTACTCTTACGACTACCGTGTCTCCGGTATGTTGGCTCTCTGGGATGAGGTTCTTCTGTAGTAGGGTCATGGTGGTGCCAGTATCATGTAGGCCATTGGCTACCTTTCCATTGACCCAGACAGTCTGCCTGTGTTGCTGCCTGTTGTCCCGGTTAGCTGCTTGTATTGGATCAGCCTCGTGCAGGGTGCCCCAATGTTCTTCCTCCTCAACGCAGTGGGCCGCAGGCATGGATGTGCGGGGGCTCCCCCTTGCTGGCTGTCTCCATGACTGGGACTGCCTGGCTGGATTCAACGGACAGTCTGGCTTTTTGTGCCCTAGCTGTTTACACCAAAAACACCTGATGGGTTGTGAGTAGTCCTGGGAGTTGAACCTGGGCTGCTGAAGATAAGTGGCCGCTGGAGGTGGTGCTGAAGTTGGGTTAGAGGCTGGTAAACTGGGCCGAGATAGTGGATAGCGCTCGCTTCCGCCTGACCTTCGAGAGTCCAGATATTCATCGGCCAAAGTAGCCGCTTGCTGTACAGTCCGTGGTCGCTTATCTCGCACCCAATCCCGTAATACCGGAGGGGTGTGGTTAAAGAACTGTTCTAAGAGTACTAGCTGGGTGATGTCCTCTATGGTATGAGCGCGGCTTCCCTGAAACCAGCCCTTAAGGTTTTGCTGCAGACGATGTGCCCACTCCACGTATGTTATGTGGGTTTGTTTCCGGGATTCTATAAACTTAATCCGGCTGGCTTCGGGTGTAATGGCAAATCGGGCTAGCAGAGCTTCTTTTACCCCGTCATATGCTTTAGCGTACTCATCCTCCAGGGCCCGATACGCATCCGCCGCTCTGCCAGTTAAATTACTTGCCAGTAAGGCGACCCAATCTTGGGGCAGTACTTCATGTATCTGGCATAGTCTCTCAAAGTCCTGCAGGAATGCTTCAATTTCCTCCTCTCCTTCCTTAAATAGTTTGAACGCCCGAAAGGGAAACTTATGGACAGGCGCTGCATCTTTAGGCGTTGTCTCCGATTGACGTATTTCCGCCATTCTCCGCTCATGTTGCCGCTCTCTCTTGTTGCTCCAGTTCTCTCTCTTGTCGCTCATCCTGCAGCTGGATGTCTCTAATGGCATTCTGTATGGTGGTCTCTGATGGGTTAGCACCATATAATGCCAACCGCTCTTGAACTCGTTGCTGAAACAAGTCTTCAACTGACCGGTAGTCCTGCATCACCATCCCTCTGATCCATCTCGGCTAGCTCCCTGATCAAGGTGGCCGTTTTCTTTGTCCCACCGGTCCCTCCACGGCTCTCAAGTAGGTCTTTCAGCGTGGCTTTCCTGCAGGCTGCAAAGCTGGTCATTCACTGTGGTGGTTTGGAGTGTCCCAGTAACTGGAGGGAAAATCCCACTGCTGCCACCAATGTAACGGCACCCCAAATATGAAAGGGGTTAACGCCGTTTAGGATATTCCCTCTCTGGACACACATCCACTGCCGATCCTCCACAGTCAGGCGACCGCTTCCCATAGGATTAATCCTTCCAAACATACGAGACAAACACTCTGTATGAAGTTTCCAACTAGACTGACAATCTTTAATGAGAGCAGGCTCTTTTTATACACCAAAATAATACTGCATTAATCTAAATGAACAATGGTCCAACTCCACCCACAACATCACACAATGGTTACATAACGAGCTCCCAATACACATATTCTGACATCTCTTAGCTAATCCCTTTACATCTTAAATGACTATGCATGACCTTTATATTCACCAGACTGTCTGTCTGCTTTACAATACACACAAGTACAGAGTTAATTATCACTATTCACAATGAAAGGATCTGTAGCATAGTTGAGATTCATTAACATTACACAAGCAGACAGGTGACACATCAGCATCTCTTAATTAACTTGTTGAGTTCAGAATCAAACAACCAGTACATTTTGTGGATTAATATTACTATCCCAATTTAAAGCAATCCAAGACATTCTTAATGTCCATTATTTCCTGGCTCACCCTGTGCCCAAAGAGGGGTCACAAGGTTCCTTTAAGTGAACGCTCTGCAAAGGACAGAAGTACTGCAGTACACTACATGAAATTAATGCAGCACTCTGCCTGTGGTTTTATTATGAGAACACCACTAACTGTATTCAGCTAAGCTTTAGGTGAACGCTATGCAAAGCACACAGTACACTAAGTGAAACTCTGCTGCAGCTAGCACAATCACCTGCCTGCCTGTCACAGTACAAAGAACAGCAGTAATGGATCTAGTTAAACAAAATACAGTGTATGAATATATATACAATACATAGGATGCATATATATCCTCTACACACTGTAACAGCAGCTAACTGACTCGCCTGCCTGCTCTATCTAACTCAATATAAATGACACTGTCCCTCTCTCTGTAACTCTCTCTTTCACAAACGCCAACACATTACTCAAGACTGACTTCCAGGCGGCCTTATATAGTGTGGGGCGTGTACCTACTCCTCTGAGCCATGATTGGTCAAAGCCACCCTGGCTTTGGCCAATTATGGCTCTCCATTATTACCGCGCTGTGATTGGCCAAAGCATGCGGATCATAGTGCATGCTTGGCCAATCATCAGCCAGTAATGCACTGCGATGCCGCAGTGAATTATAGGCCGTGACGCGCCACTCGAATTTGGCATGAATGGCCCAAAATGTTCGATCTTCGTCGAACGATCGAACAGCTGATGGTTGAGTCGAACATGGGTTCGACTCAAACACGAAGCTCATCCCTACTCAGCACAAGGATTACACCGCCTGAGCCTGAAAAATCATCAAGTGGTCCCGGCGGAGTAATCCTTGTGCTGCGCCATTGCACGGCAGATTGGTATAGAAGTGGACGTCGGGACAATAATTACATTGTCGGAACTGTTAAAAATAGATAAGAGCTTGTGCCTGATAACATTAACTAGTCATGTTCCTCCCCCGGCCACCAGCTGAGGCGATGGAGCCCAGAGCCAACCCTAGGTAAGAGACTCGGGCTATGGGCCCCAGATTCGGGGCTATAGCCCTAGTAGCCACCCCCTAGCAACGCCACTGACTCTATATATTGCACATTTTCTGGAAATCTCAACCAAGATCCAGCTAGCAGGGCTTCTTCTGATGCACCCACAATGTCCTAAAACGTGCAGATTTACCAGGGCCTTAGAGGACCTAAAGACCAAGCCTAAGAGGACTCAAGCAGTCCAAGCTTTTCATATACATTTGGAAATCAACTTTTTTTTTCTGCATAATTGAACAAAGATAAAAGATAGCAGAGCCGGCAATCTGTCAGTTGCACAAGCTCCATTTCTTTCTATTTTTTTTTTTGGGGCATTTTGGTTCGCTGTAACACAATCCGCATTATACTAATCAGATATATAATGAGGCTTTCACTGCACATTTGTGCATCCCAGAGGTATCGAAAAATAGTGGCGCAAACATCATTTGCTTGAAAATGTCCCTAAAAGCAAGGGGATAAATTGCCAATAAAGGCAAGATAATTGTATCAGCACGGATCAGAACGCATTTCTCAGATGTGATGGGATAGTTTACGGTACGGCACAACTCGAACAATTCAATGCGTTTCGAGCACTGTCAAAACAGTATCAGGGAGTTTTACCTCACATTACTCCATAATCGCTGGCGCACATCTTGATTCACCGGAAATATATCTCCGTAATGTACTTCTGCAGAGCTCAGATGTAATTTGATTGGAGAAAGTTAGATTTCAGCAACTGGAAAGGATTGATTGAATGTTACGGCGTTTTTTTTTTTTCCCCTCACTCTTCTCCTGAAAGGTTATTTAGGAAAACATTAAGACTTCAAGGCAATTTGTTTGTAACAGTTGAAATGATCTGATATTTTTTTTTTCAGAGCTAATGACGGTGCCTGGAACGGCAAGAAAATGCCAGAATCAAGTGTCCAGACGACAGAGTTATGCTGATGGACTATTGATGTTATCCAACTGATTAATCTCAGAAATGAGGACTTGTCTGTGCGGGGAATCTAAGGCATTTAAAAAAAAAAAAATTCAGCAATACATGATGTGAATTAGATCAGCTTGTGGAAAAAAAATATTGTTGCCAGTTAAAGTTTTAGAAAATGTAACTCTATGTATGGTGTGGTAGGAGCACCGGCTGTCACAGTGTAGGTTTGATTACTGACACTAGAGGAGTCGGTCTTGGCAAGGAAAGGGTGATGTGACCTCAGCGCAGGTATCCAAATGAAGTTGGGGTGGGGGGGGGGTTTCTCAACAAAGGGGAGAGCCTGGAATCAATCAAGGTTCCTGTGTGAAGGCCAGTGCCTTTGGGGCAGGGGTTAAAGTTTGCACCCTTTTGAGTAGCCCAAAATCGAAATAACAGGTGCCTCTCAAGGCTCCACCAGGTCCTCTTCCGTGGCAAATTGCTAGGAGTGCAGGCAAGGACAGAGCTCGTCCCAGCTCCAAATATTATATAAAAAGGGTCCTTTAAGCTGCACATCTCTGCAAAACCCTGTGAATAGGTGTATGACAGCCTCAGCCCAGGCTTTAACCAGGCCACGCCCCCAACGCATTTTGCTATGACCCCAGAGCTTAGTCATGGGGAACCCCTTTAGGGTAGACATCCTGTAGATGCATGGTTAGACCTGTCTGTACTGAAGCAACATTGAGAAACAGTCAGCATGTAGGGTGGAAAGCTGTGTGTGAAGCTCTAAAGCCCTCTAATAAGAACAGTGCTTAAATCTCTGGATCCCTTTAGTGAGAGCTGTGTTTGAAGTTCTGGGACCCTATATTAAGAACTGTGTTAAAAGCTCTGGAACCCTCTAGTGAGAGTCGTGTTTAAAGCTCTGGAACCCTCTAGTGAGAGTCGTGTTTAAAGCTCTGGAATCCTCTAGTGAGAGTCGTGTTTGAAGCTCTGGAACCCTCTGATGAAAGTCATGTGTGAAGCTCTGGAACCCTCTAGTGAAAGCTGAAGGTGAAGCTCTGGAACCCCCCCCCCCCCCCCCCAGTGAGAGCTGTGTGAGCACTGGACCCCTCTAAAAATTTGGGACTGCCTGAGAGCCATGTGTGGGTTGCACCTGTCTCCAGGCTGGTAAACCTTGATTTGACAGACCCTAATGCGTTCAAGTCAAGAACCTTGGATCCAACACTGCCCCAGAAACTCCACTCCACCTAAAGGCCTATTCCAAGTTGAATGATGAACATTAAACCCACTTCCTGTAAACCCAGGCTGTCACGGACACACCCTCCGGGGGTGTGCCACCATGTCGGCATGGGCTCACAGTATACTACTGCAGAGTGGTGCTGAAATCATAATGTCAGCCCTGATCTTTTTTGGTTTTGAGGACTGCCCACTGCCACCACAGGTAGAAAATTAAGTAAGCAGTGGTCCCTCTGTAGTCGTCCAACACCCCCCCCCCCCAGCTGTGTCAGAGCCTAAGCTCTCATGAACATGAGCTTTGCTGATTGCAGAGCTATAGACCCCAACAGAGAGCATTAGTTCTTGTCTGGAGCATGCCGGCAAGGGACAGGCTTTTCTACTCAGTCTGTGACTGCTTTTAAAATAAACTGCAATGCATTGAACACCTTTTGTTTTGATGCACCTGGAATGTATTTAGTTCATTTTAACTGAAGGTTCAATTGGGCCTTAACTGCTCCATCAGGGTTGTCTTGCAGGTGGTCCTGCCAAGTAGGGTGACTACGTGTCCTGGATTGCCCGGGACAGTCCCGCATTTTGCAGGTCTGTCCCGGGCACATTCATTCCAGGACAATACAGTGTCCCGGAATGTAACTGACATAGCCACCCCCCTCCCGGGCCAATCTGATGCCCCCCAAAAAAGGCTCCACATCACTGTTTTACTCACTGACAGTACTTGTCCTGTCCGAGAATGCCTGGAGGAGCACAATCCCGCCCCCTGCTTGTGATTGGAGAAATCATAAATCCCGCCTCTTGTGTCCAATCACTGTGCTGTGATTCGTTACAGCACAAGCTGATTTTTGGGAAGGGAGGGTGTCCCTGAATGGTAGTTTGGAAATGTGGTCACCGTACAGCCAAGGCCCAATAATGGAAGATACTGGTAAACAACTTTTTTCCCCTTTCACTTTGGTATACATGCTTAGGGCCACCCAGAAGGCAGCAGCCTGGTATACATGCTTAGGGCTATCCAGAAGTGCCTGGTATACATGCTTAGGGCTATCCAGAAGCCAGCAGCCTGGTATACATGCTTAGGGCTACCTAGAAGCCAACAGCCTGGTATACATGCTGCTTATCGCTATCCAGAAGGCAGCAGCCTGGTATACATGCTTAGGGCTATCTAGAAGTGCCTGGTACACATGCTTAGGGCTATCCAGAAGCCAGCAGCCTGGTATACATGCTTAGGGTCATCCAGAAGCCAGCAGCTTGATATAGATGTTTAGGGTCATCTAGAAGCCAGCAGCCTGGTATACATGCTTAGGGCTATCTAGAAGCCAGCAGCCTGGAATACATGCTTAGGGCTATCCAGAAGTGCCTGGTATACATGCTTAGGGCTATCCAGAAGTGCCTGGTATACATGCTTAGGGCTATCTAGAAGTGCCTGGTATACATGCTTAGGGCTATCCAGAAGTGCCTGGTATACATGCTTAAGGCTATCCAGAAGTGCCTGGTATACATGCTTAGGGCTATCTAGAAGTGCCTGGTATACATGCTTAGGGCTATCCAGAAGCCAGTAGCCTGGTATACATGCTTTGGGCCATCTAGAAACCAGCAGCCTGATATAGATGTTTAGAGTCATCCAGAAACCAGCAGCCCGGTATACATGCTTAGGGCTATCCAGAAACCAGCAGCCCGGTATACATGCTTAGGGCTATCCAGAAGCCAGCAGCCTTTGAAGGCCATTCTCATCCCGTCACGTAAAACGTACGCAGAAAAGTCGTTGCTGGAAAGGGGAAGGAGATTTGTAGCTTCGCCCGCCAATTCATCTGCAGCAGCACCACCACGGCCGTCATCGAGAAACACCGATAAGTTGTAACATGTTGACAAAAAACATTCTTCCTCTTGTTCACCGGATTCCCACCAACAATTTCTACTTAATTGTGTGTAGAAGGTGCCCTAAATCACCCGTTTCCCTGTCCTTATTAAACGAATGAATGTCAGGCTGATATAATATCTCATATTAAATAAGTAAAACAAGTGTTACATTTTGTTGCCTGCAGTTTTCCTACTTGACAAAAGCTTTATTTTCCATATAAAAATGTCTCAGTTGGTTATTAATAGATACAATTCCAATAGAATATTGTGTGGCGTATATTTTCGAGTAAAATTAACATTATTTGTCAGTTCGTCTAGGAGAGCGATCCTGAACATCACAAGAGAGGGCTCTCCGCAGCCCAGATGTGCGCAGGGTAGCGCCTGACCCTCCGTGTTTTATTGGGCGTATAGTATTGATGGGTTAAAGGGTCACTCCAATCCTCTGGATACCATTAGCAGCTTTTGAGAGGACCACAGGATCTGATATGTAAAGTGGATTTATCATTATGATAACCAATAGGGTATTGAGTATGTCAGCATTACCAAAGCACATTCTTATTTTAGGTAAAGTAGCACTCCTTGCTTGTCATAAAGAAAAAACTGAGAGCATTTATGTGTCCTTACAAGGGCAATTCTGATTGGTCAGCGCTGGCATGTGGCCATTTTGACCAATCAGAATCGCTCTGATCGATCCTGGGCTAGGGTGACCACGTGTCCCGGATTGCCCGGGACAGTCCCGCATTTTGCATTTTATTATATATCTTTTTTACAATACATCAGGATTTAGTTTGTTGGCAGATACATAGTAGAATGGTAAAGCTCAAAGTAAACACATGTGTCCCGTTAGGAGAACTTTGTCCCCCTTTAGATGCTACACTACAGAAAGGTCCATAAAGACATGGATGAGCGAGTTTGGGGTAAAGGAACTAGACTGGCCTGAACAAAGTCCTGACCTCAACCCAATAGAACACCTTTGGGATGAATTAGAGCGGAGACTGCGAGCCAGGCCTTCTCGTCCAACATCAGTGCCTGACCTCACAAATGCTCTTCTGGAAGAATGGTCAAACATTCCCATAGACACACTCCTATAACTTGTGGATGGCCTTCCCAGAAGAGTTGAAGCTGTTATAGCTGCAAAGGGTGGGCCAACTCAATATTGAACCCTCCGGACTAAGACTGGGATGCCATTAAAGTTCATGTGCGTGTAAAGGCAGGCGTCCCAATATATATGTTTATATATATTTATGATTACCCACCTAATATTGAGTAGGTCCACCTTTTGCCGTCAAAATAGCCCTGACCTGTCCAAGCATGGACACCACTAGACCTCTAAAGGTATGCTGTGGTATCTGGCACCAAGCCGTCAGTAGCGGATCCTTGATTCTGTAAGTTGGGAGGTGGGGCCTCCATGGATCAGACTTGCTTTTCCAGCACATCCCACAGATACTCAGTTGGATTGAGATCTGGACAATTTGGAGGCCAAATCAACACCTCAAACTCGTGTTCCTCAAACTATTCTTGAACCATTTTTGCAGTGTGGCAGGGAGCACTAGCCAGTTGAAAGAGGCCACTGCCATCAGATAATATTGTTTCCACCAAAGGGTGTACTGGGTCAGCAACAATGTTTAGGTAGGTGGCACGCATCAAGTAACATCCACATGGATGGCAGGACCCAAGGTTTCCCAAGAAAACATCACACTGCCTCCGCCCGCTTGTCTTCTTCCCATCCCGGTACCATCTCTTCCCCAGGTAAGTGACACACACACACCCGGCCATCCACATAAGGTAAGAAAAAAAAAAAAGATTTATCAGACCAGGCCACCTTCTTCCAATGCTCCGTGCTCCAGTTCTGATGCTCACGTGCCCATTGGTGGCTTTTGGCTGTGGACACGGGTCAGCATGGGCACCAGTAGTGTATTTAGGTTTTGTGCTGCCCTAGGCTTGACTAAACTCGTGCACCCCCTAATTTAAATATGATCCACCCCTTTCAAGGCCACAGCCCTTTCTGTTTAAGACCCGCCCTGAAATTTTCGAGTGGGGACACTAGTTCTGAGGGCCTTGGGGGGGTGGGATGGGTTCCCTTAATTTGCACAGATTTCCTCTCACTTCCTGTTTGACTGTAGGGCAGGAAGTGAAGGGAAATGTAACCTTCCCTTACTCTATCCAAAAAAATAAAATAAGTGTTGCCTATAGTTCTACTTTAAGCACAAATTTACGATAATTTTTGGAGAGGACTAAGAAGATATAACCATGCCAATGGTACAGCAGAAAACATATAGCACAGTGAGGAAGGTTTGTGGCCCAGGATGATAGGACAGTCAAAATTTAAAGCAGCTTGCGTTACACTAACAGTGTAGCACAAGCCGGCGGGGACTCTTTCCGTGCTGTACCCCTGCAAAGAGCTGCCCTAAGCCTGGGCCTCGTTAGCCTAGGCCAGGATACTGCGTTGATGGGCACCTTGACCTGTCTGCAATTACGCAGCCCCATACACAGCAAACTGCGATGTCCATTCTTTCTGCTTTCAACACATCAACGTCAGGGATAGCATCTTTCTTGCTGTCTAATACAGTAAAACCTTGGTTTCAGAGTAACTTGGTTTGAGAGCATTTTGCAAGACAAGCAAAATGTTTTAATAATGTAGCGCCCTGCTCCCAATGACTGGGCACTATGTTTCAATTTAGAGGGTATCTGAGCCAATAGTTAGGCTCACATGTAAATAATTGATGCTAAATTAGCCTCTGTTCCGGCTATGGCTGTGTTGGGCAGACTTCCCACTGTTCGCCTGTAGGTGGCATTACCACCTCAGGCCAATGTGGAAGACTGACAAGCCAGAGTGTATTGGGTGCCTTCCACCGGGAACAGTTCAGTGGGCCTGGTCTACCCACTGAGCATGCCAGGGAAGGGTACTTAAGGGGCAGACGCCATCTTTTGGGGTCCTTCGTCCCCTCGCGGCCCTCCTGGCGTGAGGGGTATATTGTGTGATTTTTTTTTGGCCTCAGAACCATGCTGGTCCAAGGCTCCAACAAGTAGGCCCAGTTATGCTGACTGGGCCTACACCTTGAAGGTGATAATCTGCTGTCCGTCCTGAGGGAGGAAGCCACTCAATGGAGGAAACCAGGGGAGGACCTGTCCTGGAAAAGACCTAGCGGAAGGCTGGTGTCTTGAGGAGGGCCTGGTAATTCTATTGGAGGATGCACCGCAGTTAAAGTTAACCTTGCAGTCTGCCGGGTCGGCTTAAAGGCTCTTGACTGTTTGACTGGAAGTTTGGGCGTTAAATCCTGTGGCAGAGGATCCCGGATTATCCAATTTTGTCCACAACCGGTCGGTGGCAGAGACTGGTCCTGATATTGTTCGTGCATCATTCCGGCTGCTAGGCCAGGTGAGAGGGGCCTATCCGGGTGAGCAACACCCACTCCAGGAGAGTGGTGAATGACTGTATATTTAAGGAGTTCTCCCCAGTGACCTGCACCGTGTGCCTGAACCCACCCCTTCCCTTCACCTTTCTATATGTTTATGCAAAAAGGAAAATAAAACCTAACTGTTTAAGGTTCATCTTGTGTGGACATTGGAGTTTCTACAGACTTTCTTTCCTTAGACAACGAATACTGAGGTAACGCGCAAGGCCCAAAACTAAAACCAGCAGCTCCAGCCTTGATATACAAGCGATGTCTTGATATAAGAGTAGCGTCATGTCACCACTGAGTATAAAAAAGAAGAGAGGAGCCTCTAAGTGTAGCAATATGGTTACATTTAATGAAGGTACAACTTATTGCTACACTTAAGCTGTGTACACACGATCGGTTTCACTGATGAAAACAGTCCGATGGACTGTTTTCATCGGACGAACCGATCATGTATGGGCCCTATCGGTCTTTTTTCCCATCTGTGTGAAAAAATAAAACATGTTTTAAATTTTTCCGATGGGAAAAAAAACAATAGCAAAATCCGATCATCTGTGTGGAACTCCATCGGATAAAAAACCCACGCATGCTCAGAATCAAGTCGACGCATGCTCAGAAGCATTGAACTTAATTTTTCTCGGCTTATCGGAGTGTTTTACGTCACGGCGTTTGGGACGGTCGGATTTTTGACTGATGGTGTGTAGGCAAGACTGATGGAAGTCAGCTTCATCGGATTTCCGATGGAAAAATCCATCGGATTAGAATCCATAGGAAATCCGATCGTGTGTACGGGGCTTTAGAGGTGCCTCTCTTCTCTTTTATACCCTGTAAAAAAAAAACGCTTTGATATACGAGTGCTTTGGATTACAAGCATGTTTCTGGAAAGAATTATGCTCACAAACCAAGGTTTTACTGTATATCCCACTTTCAGATGCCAATAAAATGAGATAATCAATGTTATTCACTTTACCTGAAAAGTTTGCAAACTTTGAGCAAGATTCTCAAATGTTGGCGAACAGAACCCAGGCAGATTCGCTCATCCCTATTACTGACCCAAACCACGTCATTACAGGAGAGAGTAGTAATGTGGAGGTCAGCAGGAAGACCCGGCGAGAGATGATTTATATACTTTAGTAAATTACAAGACCCAAGGTTTAAAAATGATTGACCACAAAATTTTCTTTAAGCACAAGCAGGAATAATACAATCCTGAAGCTTTAGTGGCACGTACGCGATTGTGAGCTATGTACGCTAAGTCAAATCTGTTGGTGATTAGATCAGTAACGAGTAACAATATCCCACCCATTGGAAAGTCATTTAGAAAAACTATATAATGCCGTAATCTCTACATAACACATCCTTTGCTGAAA
Source organism: Rana muscosa (assembly GCA_029206835.1). Classification (NCBI taxonomy): domain Eukaryota; kingdom Metazoa; phylum Chordata; class Amphibia; order Anura; family Ranidae; genus Rana; species Rana muscosa. The sequence goes on along the minus strand of CM055119.1, from coordinate 315,525,566 downwards.
AATAATTCCTGATCCTATTCATTCCTGATGTATATATTTATATATGTTGTGTATCTTAATTGGCATGGTGCCCCGTCTGTCAGAATAATCAAGAATCAGATATGAGATTTTTTTTATTATTTAACCCCGCTGTTCACAGTGTGTTACTTTATTATTACCAGAGAATCCAGAAACGTCTCTGAGACAAAAAAAAAATTGTGTTTTATTTTTTATAAATGTGTCTGAAAAGGCAAAGTGTATTGCAACTAGCAGCAGCAAATTCTCAAATCAAACGGGTATCAACGAAGGCCTGTTAACAGAGGTGGTGAGGGATGATGTTGATAGCACTTCAATCATCCTGACACCTTGGTTGGTACGGTGTCAGGATGGTTGAAGGACATTATTTCTATTATTACATTGTAATATATAATGAAATCGTGTTTTTTTTTTTAATTTACGTTTTTTTTTTTCTGAATTTACGGAAAAGTTCGTTAAACAGGTTTTCGTTAATTCAGATATTTCCAAATTAACGAATGTGTCGAAATTTGTTAAAAAACTAATTTGGAAAGAAACGTATTGCACATGTCTACTAAATGCCTTTAACACCAATACCTCCAATTAGGCCCCCGTGGCACAGTTCGGTTGCAGGGACCCCCTGATTGGCTGGCTTACAAGGCGTAACACAATCCAGCTTGAGAGAATGAACGGTGATCGGTGTTGCCAACCTACCAGATTGAAATTTACTGGCACAACACCCAAAATTTACTGGCACAGGCAAATTTTTACTGCCATTTTACAAAATTACAGTTTAAAGTGGAGCTCCACCCTAAATAGCAACTTTTGCTATTTGGAACCCTCCCCCCCTCCGGTGTCACAATTGACACCTTTCAGGGGGGAGGGGGATGAAGATACCTGTCTAAGACAGGTATTTTCACCCACATCCGGGAGTCCTGTCTCCGGGAATCTGCGGGAGTTACGTCACTTCCCGCAGACTTCCCTTGGTGTTCTGGGAGACACTCGGCTCCCAGAACACAGGAGCACCAATCAGAATGGCGCAGCGTGACTCGCGCATGCGCCGTAGGGAACCGGGCATGAAGCCGCAGGGCTTCACTTCCTGGTTCCCTCAGCGAGGATGGCGGAGGGAGCAGCAGAGCGACGAGCGGTTCGCTCGTCCTCTGCTGCGGACGTCGCTGGACTCCAGGACAGGTAAGTGTCCAAATATTAAAAGCCAGCAGCTGCTGTAGCTGTAGCTGCTGGCTTTTAATTTTTTTTTTTCCGGTGGAGCAACCCCTTTAAGTGCAAATAGCAATGCGATTTAAGGTACATATTAAGGTAAAAAAAACATATTTCTGTTATTTTCGATATAATAGTCCATCAGTTTCTGTTCCCCATCACCTCCTGCCCCCACCACCATCACCTCCTGCCAGCTCTTGCCACCATCACTTCCTGCCCCCACTACCTCTTGCCACCACCACCTCCTGCCCCATCATCTACTGCCCCCATTATCCCTTGCCCCCACCAGCTCTTGCCACCATCACCTCCTGCCAGCTCTTGCCACCATCACCTCCTGCCCCCACCACCTGCACCCACCAGCTCCTGCCATCACCTCCACCACCACATCCTGCCACAATCACCTCCTGCCCCCACTAGCTGTCAGTTCTTGCCACCATCAGCTCCTGCCACTGCCATCATTGCCTGAGCTGGTCCACTTCTTCTGTGGATGTTGGCTGGGCTGAGCTGGGCTGGGCTCCTCCATTCCGCCTGCTCAGCTCCTGCCTCATGTATGGTGATGGTGACTATTTTTTAAGGCTGGCGCCGCGCGCCTGGCGGGATGCGCCATGACATCACTTGCATCGCCGCCAATAGCGCGTGCGCCGCACAGCCTCTGTCAAATCTGCCCCCACCGGTCCCGCTGGCACTGGCTGAATACAGGATCGGATGAGCTCGGGAGTCGGCAGCTCGCCGAAACTGCGCATGGGCAGTTCAAAGCCGACAGGTCACGGCTATTTTTACGTGCACATTTGTCCTATCATGGACATTCACGGACATTAAAAAAATGACTTGTTTTTAGGTGCTGTCCGTAAATATACGGACGGTTGGCAACAATGACGGTGATACATCTGTGGAGCGGTGGCCTCCTGGGGACGCTTGTACAGACGAACACACCGATGGCGAAGAATTCTGGAACATGCCAGCTGCATGGCAAAACAGGCCTATCTAGCCTATCTCTTGATACCTAACCTCCTGACTATAGGTTATCAATGCTACCGGACCTCTACCTATCTAAGTTGCCATCGGAAGCCTAGCCTGTCGCTACCCTGAGCTGTTTACCGTTCCCTAGGCTAGTACAAGCTAGGAACCCCCCCCCCCCCAGACCAAAAAGGGACACTGTTGCTTTAAATAATGAAGTGGCAGATATGCACTTCAACAGAAAACAAGTCACTTGATAGGTTATAATCAAATGAGCTTTGCTCTCATACACTTGAGAATAGCCCAAGTATATTGCAGTATGCAAATACAGTGGAACCTTGCATTACGAGCATAATCCGTTCCAGGAGAATGCTTTTAATCCAAAGCACTCGCATATCAAAGCGAGTTTCCCTATAGAAGTCAATGGAAACGAAAATAATTTGTTCCACATGGACTTCCATGGCATGCAATAGCACATGTGGCCAGAGGTGGGGGGGGGGGGCAGAGAGACTCGGAAATACTTGGAGACCGTTTGGCTGCATTCGGAAACACTCAGGAACGGAGTATTTCCGAATATTTCTGTTTCTGAGTATTTCTGAACAGCTCCGAACGGCTCTGATCTGCTTCGGCGCCCCCGCACCTCAGGCCAAATGTGGTACTGCACACCGCAGAGGCTTGACTCCTGCTCGTTTTGCGAGACAACACTCGCAAACTGAGTCAGGATTTTTTTTTTTAATAATTGCTCGTATTGCGAAACGCTCGTTAACTGCGTTACTCGCAATCCGAGGTTCCACTGTAGAAAGATTCAGTGAATCAGAGAAACCTCAACAGATATCTCTGATTCCCCCTAGGAGGGACAGTAATATAACAAACAGTGAGCTACACAGTGCAGTAACACTTGCCTATATTGTAGTGTCCCTTTTCAGCCTGGAAGGATGAATGGATGTATGGATGGATACAGCACAAAATCAGCCTGCAGCACCTCCTTTCATTTCCTGTAAGACATCCATATATATAGCCTTGAAGGGTCTCCTGATGATTTATCAGGGGCAGGAAACATCTTTTTAACAGAAAGAATCCATTTGTAATAAGAATATACTGTATGTAATATGTATGTAGCACACAGAACCTTTTTTCCTGCTTACCTTCACTCGCAGGGTAAAGGCACACCATGCCACATGCCCGTGTCCTCCTGGTATAAGAGGTGGAGCGGTGTTCTTAACATTTTGGGTCCTGCAGCGAGTTACCTCCCTCTATTGGTTCTCATCCCCAGAATGTAGGGAAGAGTCTGTTTTCTCCCCCCAAAGAAGGCCAATGTCCAGACAATGGTTAAACTCCAACAAACTAGTTTATTTTATCTTGCTTAGAACAGACTATGGAAAGAGATTGAAGACAGCCATAGAATTGGGTAGGAAGATAGGTTCAGGCACGCGGCACCCAGTCACCCTATTCTCCACTCAAGCCTGAGTGGATATTGCTCATCCGGATCAGCCGGATTGAAGCACAGAAAGTTACTTTGGATTTAGTCCCCTCCAAGGACAAGTTCAGGAGATCCTCTGCCACAGAATCCTTTAGGTCCTGAATTTAGAACTCTTTAGCTCCTATAGAATATTAGAGACCATAAGTGCCAATGGGGCACACTACAGGAACTATTGTGCAACTCACAAATCCTTCCCTCTGATAGGTAACCAGGCCTCTCCTTCACTGGTCCATCGAACAGGTCCTCCCCCGGTTTCCTCTTCTTCAGAGCGGGCCACCCTCCCTCGGGTTCCCTGGGACTCCAGTGGGTTGGTTTTGCAGACCCAGGTAAAGGTACTGGGCCTACTTGGAACACTATAGCCTCGGGCTGAAGGTGCCCGAGACTCCATGATCACTTCACGCACCCAGGCCAGCAGGGCCCACGGACGCGACTTTGCCACCAGGGGTCCTCCTTGGAATCCCACCGACACACCACACTAGATCATGGCGTCCGCCCTTTATGTATCCTCTCCCAGCATGCACAGCAGGGCGACCACGCCCACCGCACGGTAGCCGAGAGAGGACACCCAAACATGCCACAACACCACAATGCCACCCGTGGTTCAACCCGAGACCTGGGCAACAGCGCCACCTCAGGACAAGGGGAACTATACACCAGGCAACATCATAGCAGAGCAGAGTCCAAACTATAGAATCAGAATAGCCTGAGCCAAACTATTGCTCAGGCTGCCCCTAAATTTAAGGCATAGCGACCCCAATTTTGGGGGTCCGCTACATGTAATATTATTAATGTATTTAATATTAATATGGAATAAGAATAAGAATATGATAGGAACCAGGCATGAGTGTGTAGCAAGGTCCCGAGCCTCTTTAGGCCTAATAGTTACCTCCAGAGTTAGGGACAGCTGACATCCTTGTGTATAGAGTGGGTTACAAGGCATAGTGGGTGTGATGCAAGGTAGATTTGTGGGTGCCAGACGCTTCTTGAATGCAAAGAGATTTATTTTCTCTTGAACAGAACTGTGGGGGAGAGGGTTTAGGGCCAGGACACCCTTAAGTAGTTGCAATGTTAATTGGCAGACTCTGAGACTTCTATAGGTAGACAGCCATGCAGGGAAAGGCACCCAGCAAGACACCACATCTGCATGTGCAGGACCGCTATCTTCTATGGCACAGTCTTATAACAGTTTCTAACACAAGGTGTAACGAACTTCTGTACTTCCTAGATCTTCAATCCACTGAGCTCCCAGTCTCTCTCACTAGAAAATGCTGATCCACTGCCACTGGATCTCCTGAGCTCTTTCAACCTTCTCACTGAGTATCTTCCTCAAGCATCACCCCCCGCTTCCCTGCTGGGCCTCTAGCTTGGCATTCACAGATACTCCTCAAGCATCACCCCTCTGGCCTGCTCGGTCCTTGGCTTGGCACAAAAGGCTGCAAGCGTCACCTCCGCTGGTTGGGTCCCTGGCTTGACACCTGCTGAAGTTTCCCAATTCTTCACTGTCCTCGGTTGGTGAGAATACTGCTCCGGTACTTGCTTCAGCGACCCACTGTGGTCCCTGGTAATAAGGTGGTTGGTCCCTTTGTGGCGACAGCTTCCCCTTCACCTCCGACCACGACAGGTTCTCCGGCCAGCAGAACTGTCACTTCTGGTTGGACTGCAAGCCACAATCCCAACCCTACGCTGCTCTCTTGCTTCTGGATAGGCCCTCAGACAGCCTAGCAGCCAGATGTCCCTGGGATAGGCCCAAATTCTGGCCTAGCAGCCCGGGGCAGCACAACACATGTCCACCCAGACAGCTATCCAGGTGGCACAGAACCCACGATCACCTGATCCCACCCAAATATATAGGTTCTCCCAGCAGGCCAAGGGATTCAAGAAAACCCCTGCCAGTTGGCTGAATTACCCCATATACTCCTAATCTGTCCTTGCAATGCCCTTGTCTTATCTAATGCCACCAAGCACCCGGCCACCTAGTGACAGAAGATAGAAGTGCAGCAATTCCAGAATTATGGTGAAATCAATTGATCCGTAACAATTTGGCCAAGGCAACAATACCTGGCTGGCAAATTTAAGAGCAACCCGGCCTAAACATCAGGGTGCTACAAATGTAAACAACCTCCAGGCAGTGTACAAAAGAACACTTCCCTAGAAAAGGGTTAGGGTTAGCATTAAGATTAGCATTAACCGCTTTCCAACCGCCGCACGCCGATATACGACGGCAGAATGGCACGGGCAGGCAAATGGGCAAACCTGTACGTCCCTTTGAATTTTCGATGTTCCCGAGCGGCCCGCGATTGCGGTCGGGAGAGGAAGAACAAGGAGATGCTGATGTAAACACGGTATTTCCCTGTTCTGCCTAGTGACAGGACAGTGATCTCGGCTCCCTGTGATCGGGAGCCGAAATCACTGACATGTCACCCGTAGCCCAACCCCCACACAGTTAGAATCACTCCCTAGGACACACTTAACCCCTTCCTCGCCCCCTAGTGGTTAACCCCTTCTCTGCCAGTGTCATTTACACAGTAATCAGTGCATTTTTATAGCACTAATCGCTGTATAAATGACAATGGTCGCAAAAATGTGTCAACAGTGTCCGATGTGTCCGCCATAAAGTCTCAGTCACGATAAAAATCACAGATCGCCGCCATTACTATTAAAAAAAAATAATAATAATAAAAATGCCATAAAACTACCCCCTGTTTTGTAGACACTATAACTTTTGCGTAAACCAATCAATATACGCTTATTGCCATTTTTTTTACCAAAAATATGTAGACGAATACATATCGGCCTAAACTGAGCTAAAAATTCAAAAAATTTAATAAAATTGGGATATTTATTATAGCAAAAAGTAAAAGATTTTGGGGTTGATTTACTAAAGGCAAATCCACTTTGCACTTCAAGTGCACTTGGTAGTAAAGTCGCCTTAGATCTGAGGGGAAGATCTGAAATGAGGGGAAGCTCTGCTGATTTTATCATCCAATCATGTGCAAGCTAAAATGCTGTTTTTTATTTTCCTTGCATGTCCCCCCTCAGATCTACAGTGACTGCACTTCTAATGCCGCGTACACACGATAGTTTTTAATGTCATTTTAAAAAACAACGTTTTTCTCGACGTGATTTTTCTTGTTTCCTCTCAAGCCTGTCTTGCATACACACGTTCATTAAAAAAAAAACGCTTGAGCAAAGCGCAGTGACGTACAACACGTACGACGGCACTATAAAGGGGAAGTTCCCTTTGGATGGCGCCACCCTTCATGTTAGTAAAGTTTGTTGAGCGACGATTCGCGCTTTTCAGCCTCGTGCTTTTCAGTCCGTTACAGCGTGACACGAATGTGCGATCTCCATTACGAACGCTAGTTTTACCAGAACGAGCGTTCCCGTCTCATACTTGATTCTGAGCATGCGCGTTTTTTTTCCCCTCGTAAAAGCATACACACTACCGTTTTTCACGACGTTAAAAAAAAACGACATGAAAAACGACGTGAAAAAAAAAGCATGTTCGAAATTTTTCATGGCCGTGTTTCACGTCGGTAAAAATGCTCTGGAGCATACACACGATCGTTTTTAATGCCCAATTTAAAAAATGGCATTTTTAACGGAGTGAAAAACGATCGTGTGTACGCGGCATAAGTGCACTTGCAGTGCACTTGTAGTGCAAAGTGAATTTGCCATTAGTAAATAAAGCCCACTGTGTTTTGTTTTTTTCAAAATTGACGCTCTTCTTTTGTTTATAGCGCAAAAAATAAAAATCGCAGAGATGATCAAATACCACCAAAAGAAAGCTCTATTTGTTGGGAAAAAAGAGTGTCAATTTTGTTTGGGTGCCACGTCGCACGACCGCGCAATTGTCAGTCAAAACGACGCAGTGCCGAATCGCAAAAAATGGCCCGGTCATTTGGCAGCCAAATGGTCCGGGGGCTGAAGTGGTTAATTAGTGTTCCTCAATATTTAACATTAACATCAGATTGTTGTCTATCAACAGAGCTCTTACCTTGCCTAGGGACCCGTTCTCCCTTAAACCATCTCTATCATGTTGAGTCTTCATTTTAGTAGCTACAGAGGTAGTTTTTTTTTTTTTAAACAATTTCTCTCACAATCATTTTACTTATTTTAGTCTATAAGTTTACTTCCAATGGGAAATAGAATCCCATTTGCTAGCAACACTTTTCTTTTGCAATTTTTTAAATTTAAATAAAAATATATGGTAACTAAAACGGCAAAAAAAAAAAAAAAAAACATTTTGCATGTTTCTCATTTGGCTGCTGCTCAATTAATGAGACAGATGGTGTTTTATAGTCCTAATGGTGTAAATTCTGGAAAAGCTGATCATTTCAATAAACATAGACATATTTGTTTCACCCGCAATGCAACAGATTTTAACATTCACGTTATTTTGGTTTTCCTCAATACTGTACCTTGTGTGTTGATAACAGCCTTGCTTACACCATCTCTTGGGGTAGACATCCTCAGGTGGGGTTTTTCTTTTTTTGGGGTACAAATAACAAGAGTTCACATAGCAATTTCTGGTTTCAAACTGGCAGCCATAGGATTTCTCGTGCAACCTATGCCATATATACAATAGGCAACTTTTCTACAGCAAAAAAAAAAAGAAAAAAAATCCTAGCTTTTATGCCTTCTACACAAGCATGGACTCTTCGTAGCAGGTTTATAAACCTCGAGTCCAGACCCCTCCCCCCCCCCCAAAAATAGTTGTTCTTACTTGTCAAAGCTGCTGCCACAAAGCATCTGTCTATAGAGCAACATAATCTGCAATTGTTTACGATACACAGTGCTAGACTAAATTTTATCCATTTAGGGTTTATATCTACTTCAAACCACAGAAATTTTGCGACGCAGGGAGATGCGGGGGAGTGGACATTGTCGCCCACTCCGGTATTCCATGTACTGTAAACTGCCACTGAGACCAAGGGGATTATATCCCAATGCTATCAGATGTTATCATCCGGACACTTGAGGGCTTACCCATGCAGGGCAATGTCTTTTTGGGAACAGGACCTTGGCCAGATTACGGGTGACCAGTGGGAAGAAGCTCTACAATCCATAACCACTTGCTCTCTGAACGTGGCACAAAAAGTTTCTCAACTGTACATAACGTTAAGAGTACATTATACTCCGATGAAACTCCATAGAATGGGTAGACTGCCGGATCTGCTGTGCTCCCGTTGTCAGCAGCATGACGGGGACCTCATACACCTTCTGTGGTGGTGCCCAAAGTTGCATAGGTACTGGAGAGAGGTGGTGGGGACACTGAATTCAGTGTTTCAAGTTGAGATTCCTATCGACCCTTTGTGTTGTATATTGGGGGTTCTGGAAGAAGCGATCCCTGAGGAACTGATCAGGGTGGCAGTCTCTAGAGTGCTGTTTCAAGCTAGGAAGCTACTATTAATGGGATGGAAGTCCGCATCACCGCCCACCCACTCCTCGTGGATCACTCATGTGGGGAACACCCTTATTTTGGAGAAATATATTTACCAACATAGGGGGTGCCAAGGCAGGTTTGAGCGGATATGGTCACGATGGCTGGATAGGCCAAAAGAGCTGGTGATGTCCAGAATTTTGCAATGTTTATAGAGGGTAATGTAATGTGTACTGTATGTCTGCCTGGAATGGGGTCAATGGGGGGATGGAGTAGTATATGGAAGACCATGGTTAAGTGATGCATGAAGGGCAAATGTGTACATTTATATGATAAGCAGTTGACGGGTTTGATTATGTACTTGTACATTGGAAGTTGTTGTTTATCTTATCTACTTGTTCAATAAACACCTTTTTGATAAAAAAAACAAAAAAAAAAACACAGAAATTTTTTAAAAGCTGCCAAACAATTAACCAGTCATTGGCTACATGTACTAAGCAACTGTCAGGACAGCACCTGAAGGTGACGTGCAGTTGTGCCGATGTACGGATCAAAGGTAATTTCCATATGCTTGCACATTTGCAGGAACACTATTATTCATGTGGGCACTCCGTGCGAATATATGTGCATTCAGGTGCATGAGCAGCCATGTCTGATCCCATTCTTGGTGCCAGACAGCCTAATTAGGGAGTAGAACTTAGTCAGGAAGTTGCTGGATGGTTTCAACTGTTACCCTGTGACTTGTACCCTGAATTTGTTCCTGAGATCTGCTTTCTCGTTGGTGACCAGGCTTGCCCTTGGACGTGTCCCTGTTCTGCCTTATTTGTTTGACCTCGGCTAGTTCCTGACCATGGCTCATCTCTGCTGTTTCCTGGTTTGACCTTGGCTAGTTCCTGATCATTGCTTGTTTCTGGTGATTCTTGGTTTGACTTCATCTAATTCCTGACCTTGGCTTGTTCCTAGTCACAGCTTGTCTCTGCTGATTCTCAGTTTGACCTCAGCTAGTTTCTAACCGTGGCTTGCCTCTGCTGATTCCTGGTTTGATCTCTGCTTTCCTGGTTTGACCTTGGCTAGTTCCTGATCATGGCTTGTCTCTGCTAAATCTTGGATTGGCCTCAGCTAGTTCCTGACCATGGCTTGTCTCTGCCTTCCTGGTTTGGCCTCAGATAGTTACTGTTTATGCCTTATCTCTGTTGACCCTCTGGTTTGATGTCTGCTTGCCTCCTGACCATTATAGTCTGCTGCCTGTCTACCAACCACCACCTGTCCAGACCACACTTCCAGCCAGTGTCCATGGCCAGCGGCATTCTACTCTGCCTTTTGCCAGGGACATTCAAACCAATTTGCAGGAGCACCTTCCAGCCAAGCCCGCTTCCAAATGGGAGTTTCCATTGTCTGCACTTCGAGCACTCATGTCCTTCTCACTCCCTGTCTGTGACCCTGTCCCTGTCTGGACCAGAGGTGTAAGGGAAGCTCTCTTGTCATCTTGGCCTCCAACCAGGAACTTGATAGCAAGATAGTAAGGATACAAAAAGGGATCACACACTTATGTGCTTCACACTGGCATCCAATAATGGGAAGTGAAACTAGTTTTAATGGAAGGTGCCATTATCTGACTTACAAGCTGTATGACAGTTCCAGGTGCAAGTGATGGGCTGCCTTGGAACTGGTAAATCATCTTGTAAGTCAGACAATGTCAGGTTTCAGCAAATGTTTACCCAATTAAAAGTATCAGGCCACCCAGAAGTTCCTTAGCAGTGGGAAGGAATAGGCTTATTTGAAATATTTAGCATGAAAGCTAGCTCATGGAAGTGGTTCACAAGAATGTATTAAAGTGTTAAACCCACAACAGTAAAATCAGTCTGTATATGCAGTTAAGCATGCTTGTTATACTCACTGTGGAACCTAAGGGGTTAATTCTCTGTACTGTGTATCAAGGCTGTTTGAACCTATCATCTCTGATTCTCCCCTTCCTCCACTGACTCCAATCCATCTCCTGATAGAACAGAGCATTAGGGGACAGGCTGCACATGCTCAGTTTGGTGTGTATTGCTAGAGAGCTTTTTTTTTTCTTGGGAGGGTGCATGTGATCAGCACAGAACCAATCAGCACTGTCCAGACATAGGGTCAGGGGTCATGGAACCTCATAGGGCAGCATGGGGAAAATGAAAACTCCTCCTACAAGCTTTAACCAGGCACTGATAGAAGTCACAAGACTGCTGATGAGAAAAGGTATTTAGCAGTTTATATTTACTAAAATAATTGCATTTCAATGTTCTGTGTACTGTGGGAGACCAGATATAGTGAATGCAGGCTGCTGGGTTTAGAAACACTTTAAGCCGGTGCTAAGAGACAAAATAAATCCTTCAGATTTAAATACAAATACATATTAAGGTTTGTTTTAGAACTGGTCAAACATAAAAAATGTTTGAAACAAACATTTTGTGAAGATTTAAAAGGTTTTTATAAAGGGTTAGTCCACGAAAAAGAATATTTTGTCATGGGTGGCGAATAGGCTAATCCTTTGCTTCTTGGATACTCCAGTAGTGATCTTTCCCTATCATAATTCTCAGCTGCTCCTGTCCAACTAGGAGTTTCAGGTGTCCCCTGCCCACCTTGGTGTGTCCTGACTTTTCCTGTTGCAGTCTTAATAATATAAAAAAAAAAAAACATTTAGAATTAAGCAGGGATGGTAGTAACCCTTCAAAACTGGCACAGAAGGTGTGTAGACTTTGAACTCAGAGCAAAGATTTCACCAATGGATTTACCAAGAGATAGAATAAACGATAGAAAACTACTACAGAACACAGTAGTGAGGGTTATGATTAAGACTACATACAGAAACGCGTAAGCCCTGTAGTATTTTGTACCACACCTTGATTAATTAACTCATTCATTGTGGAAGATCAAGCTTCTGGCTTTCTTTCATTTTCATTAGTAATGTAATGGTTGGCAAGAGGAACCACAGCACCCAGCAGGGAACATGCTATTAGGGATAACCAGAAGTATAAAAGGAAAATAGCAATTCTCTTTAAAGGAGCACTAAAGCTTCCCTTTTTTTTGCCCAAAAATAACAAACATGTTATACTTACCTCCACTGTGCAGCTCGTTTTGCACACAGTAGCCCCGATCCTGGTCTTCTGGGGTCCCTCGGCGGCTGTCTTGGCTCCTCCCCGCAAGGACTCCACACCATAATGCGAGTGAGCTCGCATGATGTGGAGTGATTGCGGGCGCGCTCCCGTGATACAGTGGCGGCCATAGCCGCCGACTGTATCACTCGGCCCCGCCCCCCGCGCGCCGCGTCATTGGATGTGATTGACAGCAGCGCCAGCCAATGGCTGCGCTGCTTTCAATCCATCCAGTGTAGCCAATCGGCGGCCAGGCTGAAAAACGAAGAGGATGACGGGGATGAGCGTGGGACTTTCGAGGGGCCAGGTAAGAAAAACGGGGGCTCGGGGGGGGGGCGGCATTGTCGAATGTTTTTTCACCTTAATGCATAGGATGCATTAAGGTGAAAAAACATGTAACTTTACTACTCCTTTAAGACAGCGAAGATTGCAATACCCATTTCTGGGAAGTGTAAGCATAGAATCTTTACAAGATGGCTTTGTTTATTTATTTAATTATATATATTTTTATTGTTTATTTGTTTTTTTTAGCATGGTAACAGGGTCTCTTTAATCATTATTTTGACCAAGAACTGGGTTCCCGTCTGAAGCATGCCAGTTCGCCCCCTTGTCTCTTCAAATTGTCAAAAAAATTAGGAGGTCAGTGCCATGTCATTGTCTTTCTTTGGTAAAAAAAACAAGTCCAGGATAGTTAAAAAGAGCTTCTGAAACCCTCAGTAGCTACTTAAAGCCAATTATATCTGTATTACCATCTTTATTTGGCCTTCTACATTGACTTCAATGCACGTAACCAAAATGATAAAATTTTACCAAAACTTTCCTATTGTTCGCAAAATTTTGGGGAAAGTATTTCCCCTCTTATTGTTGCTCATCCCATGAGATCATGGAGAAGAAATGAAGACCTTTGAGTTTTCCTTCATTGTCCAATCAGCTAATTATGGGCTTGAAAGTGACACCACTGTTTTTCTTAACTTAATGTGGAGCTCCGGCCCCCCCTCCAAAAATTGAAAGTCAGCAGCTACAAATAATGTAGCTGCTGACTTTTAATATTAGGACACTTACCTCTCCAGGGGTCCAGCAATTTCGGCACCCCACCCGATTTTTCAATCGGCTCTCGGGTGCTGCCGCCACCATTCCTTGTAAGGGAAACCAGCAGTGAAGCCTTGCATGCGCCAAGCGTGCTGCGCTTCCTGAATGGCCCCGCAGCGGGGAAAGGAGGAGGGGGCCAAACTTCTGCAGCAAGGTCTCCTGGAGGTGGGGACAGTTAACTGTCAAAAACAGGTACCCGCTCCCCCCGAAAGGTGCCAAATATGGCAGCGGAGGGGGGGGCAAACAAGCGGAGTTTCCCCTTTTGGGTGGAGCTCCGCTTTAACAGAGAATGAGGTGTCACTCTTCTGTCTGGCAAGGGTGTATGTATCACAATTACAAAGTACAAATCCTTCGGCAGATAACACAGTTCACTCATTTGTATTTCATCTATTTTTTTTTAGCTGGGGTTCTGTTTTAAGTGCTCCTCTTTCATGCGAGGAACAGAGGAATTTTGGGTAATACTGGGCACAGGCATCAGCCAAAAAAAAAAGTTTCTCTTCTGCAAAAAATATGATTTCCTGAGGGACAACCAGGACTCGGAGGCTGTCAGGATTTTGATGAGGTGATGAAGTGCCTTCTAAACCTTCAACGAACAGCAAGCAGGCGAGAATCGGAAGATATAATGACATGGGTCCAGGCTTATTAACTGTTAGTGAACAGGCTTAAAAATGTGTGCATGAGCTACTGTGTATATATATATATATTAACATTTTAAATGTACATGAGCCACATTGCGGAGGGGCACTACAACTAACACCATTGTCAAATAATACATTGTTGAAAAAGGAGTATCATATTGAAGAGACCTATTATAAAAAAAAAAAAAAAAAACGAGAGTATCCCAATCACATATATGCAAAGAGTGTACATACCTACCTTTTCTGGCACCTGAACTGCTCAATGGGAAACCAATGCTTTCAAAATTGAGGATCTCCAAGCCCTCCCCCCCCCACAGCAATCACTGGTTTCTGATCTTATGTCGCTTTTGTATCCTACAAAGGAGACCCCCCCCCCCCCAGAAGATCGACATTCCTGGAGGTGTCAGCTTCTTAGTGGACTTTGAGGGACCAGTTCTCTGCAATGGAGCAGCACTGAGTGTATAGGTGGAGGGTAAGCTACGTACCTTCTTCTATACAGGCTTTATATTGTGCAGCCCAGTGGCTTAGTGGGGTCCCCGGTTTCTAAAACAGATAAAGCCTGACAGACCACATCCTTGCTGTGGTTTGGTCCTTCAGACTTTTTGGTCCTACAGAACTATTTATATGTGAGTCCTTCTTTCCAAGATGCCCCATACTGGCATAGCCAGTGCTGACACTACCCTAGAATCACACCCCACTACTACTCTGGAGGCCTCTAGGTGACCTTCTTTCTTTAATGGGACCCTGAACCTATTCTTATAACTAACTATGATGACACCTCAAGGCCAAACCAGGAAACCACATTGGGCATTCTCGTGCCCCTGTTCTAGTGGCACACCTACTGAGTCCATCTTCTACATTACGAAGAATGTAACAGGAGGAGACGAAACACTCAACGAGTGGCAGGGACACCAAAAACTCCTATATGGGCAGGGGCAGATTTGGGAATTATGGCAGGGATAACTCCCCATTGAAATATCCAAAACATTTAAAAAGCTAGGGGATCACTCCTCCCACCAGGTTCAGTGAATGGCTAAATTACCAGTTTTGCATGGACTTTTCCTTTCCTTTTGTCTAAGACTTAAGCCTAGTATACACAATGAGCTTATCGAATAAATAATCCTCAGTTGTTTTTTTTTTGGGATGCTAATCTCTATATCGAAAATGAATAGGTTACTAAAGTACGAAAATTCTCATAACATAATAACAATTAGGAAGTGATGTAATGTGTTGTAGTGTATTTGTATTGTATTTTCAGGCAAAAACTGTACTGATTAAATGAAAATCGTACGATCTGGTATTGTACGCGAAAAGTTTTCGTGTTTGTCCCTTTGGAAAATTTTCGGACGACAGCTGTGTACTAATGATCAGATTATCATATGAAAGCGGTAATTTTTATACGATATTCTGATCGTGTGTATGGAGCTTAAGTGTAGTATCTGTTCCTATCAGCTGGTATGAAGAGTTTTGAGAGGCCCAGTGCCTCCTGATTCGAGTGGTGCTACCTCTTCTGGCTGTGGGGTGGGAAGGCAAAGAGCCCATCTAGGAATGCCACAGGATGAGGAATGGGTTGTTGGGTGGGGTACCAGTTTGGGATCTCCCTGTGTGAAATGTCAGTAGGTCACCACGTCACTTGCTTTTATTTTGCACTACACCTCAGGTGCAAGATCTTTTTGCCAAGGCCGGCGGGACAATTTTTGTTACCAGGCTGTGAAACCCAGCCATTGTATACACATTGGCACCTTATTTATTTATTTTTTCCACTTGTGTATTGCTTTCTCTTGTTTTTGTGTTTTCACTCCCACAAGGATTGTAGGGTATGTGTCTTCATGCTTACCCAGAAGTCTAGGAGGAGGATATGTGGCCATCAGATTGCTTCCTCTCTTGTGTTCCAGGGGGTCAAGGAAGGTCCTTCCTCTTCAGGAGGTGACCTTTTTGTGTTTGTTTCACATGCACTTCTTTAGTTCACTTGGTGTTTAGTATTTTTTGTTGGTGTACCCACCATGGGCTCGAAACTTTTGAAAAAAAATCCTTTAAGCACAAAATGTTTAGGTTTGACAGTTGCGTTCATTGAAACGTGTCATTGGATTATTCTTGATCCTAAAGTCTAGGGTGAGGATCTGTAGCCCCTAGGTTCCTTCCTACCTTGCCTTGGGGATTTCTCTTCGGGACAGCCCTTACCTAGTGCTTGGTGGTTGGCTTCAGCTAGCCAAGAGGAGCAAAGTACATCAGGACTTTTGGCTAGGTGGACCAGATTGCCCTTGCCCCTGTCAGGAGCCTTGTGCTCCAGAGGGTCAAGGAAGGTCCTTCCTCTTCAGGAGGAAGTGTGTGTGTACTTTTTTGGTTCACTTGGTGTTTAGTATTTTTTGTTGGTGTACCCACCATGGGCTCTAAACTTTAAAAAAAAAATCCTTTAAGCACAAAATGTTCAGGTTTGACAGTTGCATTCATTGAAACATGTCATTGGATTAGTCTTGATCCTGAAGTCTAGAGTGAGGATCAGTGGCCCTTAGGTTCCTTTCTACCTTGCCTTGGGGATCTCTCTTTGGGAGAGCCCTCACCCAGTATGTGGTGGTTAGCTTCAGCTAGCCGCGAGGAGCAAGATCCAATAAGAGGTGACCTTTTTGTGTGTGTTTCACATGCACATTTTGATTCACTTGATGCTTAGTGTTTTTAAGATGGCTTCCTTCCTCTCCTGCCTCAGGGACCTCTCTCTTTGGGAGAGCCCTCATCCAGTACTTTTTCACATGTACTTTTTTGGTTCAATTGATGTTTAGTATTTAGTTTGGTTTTTTTTTGGGGGGGGGGGGTTTAGGCGAACCCACCGTGGGCACAAAATGTTCAGGTCTCACTCACAGTTATGTTTGTTGAAACATGTTATTGAATTATTCTTGATTCTGAACCCTAGGTTCCTTCCTCCCCTGTCTTGAGGATCTCTTTTTGGGAGAACCCTCACCCAGTACTTGGTGGTTAAGTTCAGCTAGCCAAGAGGAGCAAGGTCCAATAAGAGGTGACCTTTTTGTGTGTGTTTCACATGCACATTTTGGTTCATTTGATGCTTAGTGTATTTAAGATGGCTTCCTTCCTCCCCTGCCTCAGGGATCTTTCTTCGGGAGAGCCCTCAACCAATACTACCATATATATACTCGAGTATAAGCCGACCCGAATATAAGCCGAGGCACCTAATTTTACCACGAAAAACTGGGAAAACTTATTGACTCGAGTATAAGCCTAGGGTGAGAATGCAGCAGCTAGTGTAACTGGAAAAGAGGGTCAACAATGCCCATCTGCAGCCTCACTGTGCCCATTTGCCACCTCACTGTGCCCATTTTCAGCCTCACTGTGCCCATTTTCAGCCTCACTGTGCCCATTTGCAGCTTCACTGTGCCCATTTTCAGCCTCACTGTGCCCATTTTTAGCCTTACTGTGCCCATTTTCAGCCTCACTGTACCAAATTTCAGCCTCACTGTGCCCATAAGCAGCCTCACTGTGTCCATTTTCAGCCTCACTGTGCCCATAAGCAGCCTCACTGTGCCCATGTACTGTACCTTATCCGCCGTGTCAGTATTGATGAGAAGGGAAGGAAAGCCATATTACGCCGTACATTGTCCCCTCTGATTCACAGCAGGGCTGTGTGTATAGGAAGTCTGCGCCGTCCACTGTAACAAAGCTCCGCCTCCTCCTCATCATGGATGGACGAGTAGGAGGGGGGACGGCGTGGACGGCGCGGACTTCCTATACACACAGCCCTGCTGTGAATCAGAGGGGACAATGTATGGCGTATTATGGCTTTCCTTCCCTCCTCATCAAGACTGACACAGCGGGAGAGGAAACTTGACTCAAGTATAAGCCGAGGGGGGCTTTTTCAGCACAAAAAAAGTGCTGAAAAACTCGGCTTATACTCGAGTATATACAGTATTTTTTTGTTTTGCATGTACTTTTTTGGTTCACTTGATGTTTAGTATTTAGTTCAGTATTTTTTATTTTTTTGGGGCAAACACACCATGGGCACAAAATGCTCAGGTTTCACAGTTGTTTGTTGAAACATGTTATTGGATTATTCTTGATTCTGAACCCTAGGTTCCTTCCTCCCCTGTCTTGGGGATCTCTTTTTGGGAGAACCCTCACCCAGTACTTGGTGGTTAGCTTCAGCTAGCTGCGAGGAGCAAGGTCCAATAAGAGGTGACCTTTTTGTGTGTGTTTTACATGCACATTTTGGTTCATTTGATGCTTAGTGTATTTAAGATGGCTTCCTTCCTCCCCTTCCTTCCTCCCCTGCCTCAGGGATCTCTCTTCGGGAGAGCCCTCAACCAGTACTATTTTTTTTTTTTTTTTTGGCGAACACACCATGGGCACAAAATGCTCAGGTTTCACAGTTGTTTGTTAAAACATGTTATTGGATTATTCTTGATTCTGAACCCTGGGTTCCATCCTCCACTGTCTTGGGGATCTCTCTTTGGGAGAGCCATCACCCAGTACCTGGTGGTTAGCTTCAGCTAGCCAATAGGAGTAAGGTCTGTCTGGGCTTTTGGCTAGGTGGACCAGAGTGCCCTTCCTCCTCGGGAGTGCCCTTCCTCCTCAGGAGGTGACCTTTTTGTGTGTGTTTCACATGCACTTTTTTTTTTTGGTTCACTTGGTGTTTAATATTTGTTTTTTGGTGTACCCACCATGAGCTCGAAGTTTTTGAAAAAAAAAAAAATCCTTTAAACACAAAATGTTTAGATTTGACAGCTGCGTTCATTGAAACCTATCATTGAATTATCCTTGATCCTAAAAACAATATACAATAAATAGTCTAAGATGTCTTCCTTTGACCTAAATTTGAAGGAATTGTTTTGTCACTCGGCTCCGATCTAACACCTAGCGCTTTCTCAGGAAGCTCGGATCCGCTTTAATGAGCTAGCTTTCGCACTAAATATTTAAAATAAGCAAATTCCTTCCCACTGTTTACAAACCCAGAGTAAAGATATATATTTTTTCTTATCTTTCGGCCAAATCCCGCGCGACATGCAAACTCTTTGACAAATCTGTCAGTGGGAATAAGAAGTGTCTGCGGTTTTTCCTCGGATATGACATGGTGTCATAAGTAGGTACAGTGACAATGACAGGATATGCATTGACAAAGAAAACAGTCTTGCTGTCGTCACAGGAACCTTTAAAACGCATCCCAAAAAAACCTCAACACATGTCACCAGACACAAGATTACAAAATGTGGAGCCATGATTTTGTGACATTTATTTCAGCGAACGGGATAATGAGAGGTAGCAACAGTTGGTTGGTTTTGTGTTACCAAAATAAAAAATAAAAAATAAAAATAATAAAAATAATCCAATTTCTCCGAGCAAGCAGAAGGTAAGTCTGTATCACTGCAACGCTGACAATGTACCGGTATATCTTTATTTAGAAAATAAAATAATAAAGAAAAAAAAAATAACATTCAAAAATTTTGTAGTTAGAGTACGGCTTGACAAATTGGCTGAGGCACAACAATGGAAGA
Organism: Rana muscosa; assembly: GCA_029206835.1. Lineage (NCBI taxonomy): Eukaryota > Metazoa > Chordata > Amphibia > Anura > Ranidae > Rana > Rana muscosa. The sequence continues at coordinate 315,506,181 of CM055119.1, read as the reverse complement.
GTTTTGTGGAGGAAAAAAAAAAAAAGATTTATGCAAACAAGAAAAAGAACACGTTATAAAAAAATAAAAAAATGGTAAGGTGACGCTTATGTACCGAAATTGTTGGGGCTTTCAACTAAACCGTACAAGGAGCTGCACAAGTAAAATGACCCTCATTTTATATTTTCTGTTGGGATGGGTCAAGACTGTCTACCAAAAGATAAAGCTGCGATTTACAAAGCTCAATGCCATGCAAAAGCTGTCATGTACTTCAATTTCTGTTTGCTCCCATTTTAAAGCTGAACTCCAGGCAAACAGATGGAATACATGCCCAAGGGTTTGTATTTCTGTCCATCTGTTCCTGAGAGTTACATAGGTCCCTGTCACACATGTAGCACCCTCTAGTGTTCTAGGGTTGTAAGTACAGGAAAATATATTTTTTAGTTTAGGGCTTAGCCTGAGCTGGAAATCTGGGTTAGGGTTTAGTGACTCAGGGCTGGATTACTCATCCAGCAGGATCTCTGTTGACTCCCCCTGTTTTCTGGGACATTGGAGAATGTTCTAGATATAGTGGATGGAGGCTAGGAGGAGCTGCTTGAAATATTTATGAGGACCTCAGCCAATTTCCAGTAAAGTGGTGGCAGGGGGCAGGCCACCTCATAAATAGACATGAGTCATGCCAGCAAGGGCATCCTCAGGTGGAACATAGAGATGGAGCGCTGAGGAGACTGTTGGTGGCCCTTGAGGGTGCCCCTAGTCTGGGGGGGGGTGACCTCGGGCCGGAGCTTGGGTGCTGAAAGGATTCTGCCAAAACACACAGAGGAAGCCCTTCCTGGAGGCATGGGAGCAAGAGAGATCAGTGTGAGTAGATCAGCACTGCTGGGGTCTAACAAGGGGGGTGACCCCATGTAGCCAGTCTCCCTGAAGACACCCTTAAATCTTCAGTCTTCCCTGGGAGATCTCCTGAGAGTCAGCCGGGTGGGCTGGTGAGAGTCAACCAAGTGGGCTGGTGAAGAGTCAGTCTGGAGGACTGGTGTGGAGAAGTTAGCCTTGAGGGCTAGTGAAAGGGGCAGCTGCAGCCAGGTGGGTTGGCAGTGCCTGAAGAGGTGGTGCTGGGACCAGTAGCCACAGAAGAGAAGTGCAAGCTGTTCACTGTAATCTTTGCTACGCCACAAGGGGTTATGAGTTCCTGCATGTAAAGAGCCATTGCTGAATCTGACTGGGAGCCTGTCAGATCAACTAACAGTGATTCAGCTGGAGCCACCAAACAAGTATGTGAAGTTGGAGAGACTTTATATAGACTGTATATAGGAAGATGTAAAAGGTGGTAAAACAATAAAACAGTTCAGAATATTGGATTGTAGGTTTTACACAAAACAGCGCTAAAATATAAATTCATAAAAAGACCCGTGGACAATGCCACTGAAAAAAGTCCAGCACGTAATGAAGAAATAACCAGTTCAGAGTACTAAGGTGAGTAACAGCAAAAAGTCCAAGTGAGCACCTTCCATCACGAAAGACATCAATTGCAATCCACCGTGTGATGAAGAAAACCCCCTCAGGGGTTCACACTTACCAGAGGTAAGAAATAAATGAGCCTTAAGTAAGAGGTAACATCAGCTACTCTGTATGGAAAGATCTTCTCCAATCAGGATCCACCAGTGTGGTTGGGCTCCAAAGCAGACCATAAAATATTGAGGAAATAACAACACAATAGTGTAATCCTGTTAATTTTAAATCAAATCCCCAACCAGTAGGAGACCCCTTTAACCAAGCTACGTACATAAAATAGCAGAAATATGAGCAATGAATGGCCCAAGAGGGCGCTATCACCATTTCCAGCATCCTATGGAGAGTGTGTGTGTCCTTACGGATCCTGCAGACACTTCTGAGCGGTAGATCCTGCAGACACTTCCGACACGAAGAACCTATTACAACTTCTCCAAACTATAGACCTCCTAGTGAGCAGCGGCGAGCCCAACGCAGCTACTTTATGTACGTAGCTTGGTTAAAGGGGTCTCCTACTGGTTGGGGATTTGATTTAAAATAAACAGGATTACACTATTGTGTTGTTATTTCCTCATTATTTTATGGTCTGCTTTGAAGCCCAACCACACTGGTGGATCCTGATTGGAGAAGATCTTTCCATACAGAGTAGCTGATGTTACCTCTTACTTAAGGCTCATTTATTTCTTACCTCTGGTAAGTGTGAACCCCTGAGGGGGTTTTCTTCATCACACGATGGATTGCAATTGATGTCTTTGGTGGTGGAAGGTGCTCACTTGGACTTTTTGCTGTTACTCAACTTAGTACTCTGAACTGGTTATTTCTTCATTACGTGCTGGACTTTTTTCAGTGGCATTGTCCACGGGTCTTTTTATGAATTTATATTTTAGCGCTGTTTTGTGTAAAACCTACGATCCAGTATTCTGAACTGTTTTATTGTTTTACCACCTTTTTCATTTTCTACCATTTTAAACAGCTGCTTTACCATTTAAAGGTGTTTTGTATAAAGATACTTTGAATTTTTAGTGTTCATGACGCTTGGCACTTTGCAGGATTGAACTGGCGCTAAGTGTGTGTTCTGTCAGGCCTATTTTGTAACACACCTTTATTCATATAGGAAGATGTCCCTGAAGTTGTTGCCAAAGTTTTGCTGAAGTCAAGTGGGCATCCCATAACCTCCCATCCCTATCCAAGTTATTAACCCTCAATAAATAACAAAAGTCACGGACTGTTCCCTGACTCTGGGTGCTTGTGAAAATTCGGTGTGGCTGGCTGTGCAGGAGTGAGGGGTCCAAGTCCATTTGCAGCTCCGAAGGGGGTGCGCTACCGAGGTCTAAAGGATTTGTATTTCTGCCCATCCATACCTGAGAGTTACACAGCTCCTTCACAAAGTACTGCTCTGTTTGACAAGGAAGGGAATCTGATCGTACTCTACTGCAATTCCATTTTCACTTATGCCTTGTACACACGATCGGAATTTCCGATGGAAAAAGTCAGACGGACTTTTTACATCAGATATTCCGACCATGTGTATGCCCCATCGGAGGTTTTTCATCGGAAATTCCGAGGAATTCCGTCGGAGTTTAGATAGAGAACATGTTCTCTTTTACTCCGATGGAATTCCGTTGGAATTCCGATGTGCTTTTGGCCGGACAATTGTCCGACCGTGTGTACAAGGCATTACAGGTCTGGTTCTCCCCCAAGCATGTGACTGGACAATATTGAGAAGAAGCAGCAGACTGATGAGTGCATTTCCCTGCCACTCTGCTCTTTCATCCTGAACTTTCATCATTGAAGCACAATTCAGTCTTGAGATTTACACAACTCTGCCCAGGGCCGGGACAAGGGGTGGGGAGGAGGGGAAGCTGCCCTGGCACAGAGAAGCAAGGGGGCAAAGAATAGATGCAGGGTGTTACATCCATTCTATGGCATGTACAGTGGAGGACAGTGGAGGAGCAATTCTGCATCCTTGCCGGGGGTGCTGGACCACTCTCTCTGTACTGACTCTGCCAGTTAGCACTGTCCTGTCTGGCAGGGCAGGGGACCTGATCTTTTTCATACAGGTTCCCTTCTCTACCCTGTAATTGGACAGTGAAAAGAAAAGTAGCAGACTGATCATCTCGTTGTAACTCTGCTCTCTACACTGATCAAATACGAAAAAATAGCTGCTCAATCGTGTAACCATCCGGAGTAAGATGAACTCATGCACTGGCTGAAGTGTCTCCAAACTCTGACAAAGATCCGTGCAGCAAAATTAAGCTGGCAGTTGCGTATCATCCAAAAATGTAAATCCTTTATAATCCTACATGGTTGATATACAGCATGAGAGTTTCACCTTTTAAGTTGCATTAGTGAAATAAATGAACTTTTGCATGATATTCAAATTTTTTGAGTTTCACCTTTAGTGTGGCGGTGATCACGGATACTGACTGGTGACATTAGAATATTACATGCAATCAATAAAACAAGGATTGTACATAGAACAATATCGGACCTGTGAAAAGTAGAAGCATGCTCATGTACTCAGTACTTGGTTTGGGCCCCTTTTGCAGCAATTACTGCCTCAATGCGGCGTGGCAGGGAAGCAATTGGTCTGTGGCACTGCTGAGGTGTTATGGAAGACCAGGATGCTTCAATAGCGGCCTTCAGCTCTTCTATGGGGTTCAGGTCAAGTGAGTTTGCTGGCCAATCAAAGCACAGTAATTTCACGGTCATTGAACCAGGTTTTGGTGCTTTTGGCAGTGTGGGGGAGGTGCCAAGTCCTGCTGGAAAATGAAGTCGGCATCCCCATAGAGCTCGCCTGTGGAAGGAAGCATGAAGAGCTCCGAAATCTCCTGGTAGACGGCTGCGGTGACCCCGGACTTAATGAAGCACAGGGGACCAACACCTGCAGATGACACGGCTCCCCAAATCAACACAGACTGTGTAAACTTCACACTGGACTTCAAGCATCTTGCAGTGTGTGCCTCTCCATTCTTCTTCCATACTCCGACTCCTTGGTTTCCAAATGAAATGCAAAATTTGCTCTCATCAGAAAAGAGGACTTTGGACCACTGAGCACCAGACCAGGTGTGTTTTTCTTTAGCCCAGGTAAGACGCTTCTGAGGTTGGTTGTTCAGGAGTGGCTTAAAAAGAGGAATACGACATTTGAAGCCCATGTCCAGGATCCATCTGTGTGGCTCTTGATGCTCTGACTCCAGCCTCAGTCCACTCCTTGTGAAAGTCCCCAACACTTTTGAATGGCCTTTTCCTGACAATCCTCTCCATACAGCGCTCATTTCTGCTGCTTGTGCACCTTTTTCTTCCACACTTTTCCCTTTCACATAACTTTCTATTAATGTGCTTTGTTACAGCACTTTGGGAACATCCAACTTCTTTTGCAATTACCTTTTGAGGCTTTCCCTCCTTATGGAGGGTGTCAATGATGGATTTCTGCACAACTGTCAGGTCAGCAGTCTTTCCCATGATTGTGATTCCTACTGAACCAGACTGAGAGACCATTTAAAGGCTCAGGAACCCTTTGCAGGTGTTATGGCTTAATTATCTGATTAGAGTGGGACACTTTGAGCCTAGAATATTGCACCTTTTCACAATATTCAAATTTTCTGAGATTGTGGATTTGGGGTTTTCATGAGCTGACAAATCATGGCTTGAACTATCTTGCTTTGCATGTAATGAGTCTATCTCATATATTAATTTCACCTTTTGCATTAGTGAAATAAATGAACTTTTGCACGATATTCAAATTTTTGGAGTTTCACCCAAATCAGTCTTATGATGACGCTGTACTGTACTGGTGACTGTATGTAAACAAAAAAAATTTGAAAAAAAAAAAACAAACATTTTATGTAATTTCTTCATTTTACAAAACATGGTGACAAAAAGTTACAACTTCAAAAAATGCCTCTTAACCTTGGGGGTCATTTTGGGGGTATTTGTACCATCCTGGCATTTTAGGGCCTCAAGAAATGGGCCGTCAGTACATCAGGATTGATCAATTTTCAAATATATACTGATTTGGGTTAGTTTAACTAAACAAATGTAGCAGATTATGTTTTGGCCTAAATTTATGTAGAAAAATTATTTGCTTGCAAAATTTTATAACAGGAACTAATAAAAACACGGGGTTCTTTTTCAAAATGTTTTTGTTTATATATAGAATAACAAAATAAAAACTCAGTGTTGATCAAATACCACCAAAAGAAATCTCTATTTGTGGGAAAAAAAAAGATAAAATCGTAATTTGGGTACAGTGTTGCATGACTGAGCAATTGCCAGTTGAAGTAGCGCAGTGCTTAATAGTGAAAAATGGCGGATAAAACCTTCCAGAGGTCAAGTGGTTAAAGGGACATTAAATGTAGACGTAGGCTTTAAAATTTTCTCCAGACCTGTAGATTGAATTCCAGATGTATTAAGCAGGTTTCTTTGTGTCAAGAAAATGCTTATTATAATATGTTTTTTCTTTTCACTAACATCAAATACAAGCTTCAATTTACCCCCCCCCCCCACTTAACATTATAAAATCAAACAAATGTTCCGAAAACAAAAAAATTTTGAACAAAATTCTACTGGTGTATGGACAGATTTATGGACTGAGAATTGCTACCTCCTGTGACATCAAACAATCCAATAAGGAAATAGTAAACTTTTTTGTTCAAACATTTTATTGAGAGGAATAAATCAATACACATTGAAAACAATGGTCCAAATCTGGACGAATCATGAAATAAACATTACAATAGCCAAAGTCAGTGAGCCGTTGGGAAATGGTCAACTTTGGAGGGGTCTAAGCCCTCGTCCTGCTTGATAAATCCAGGAGTTTAATAAACTAACAAACATGTTACATACCGTAACTAAATTGTTGGTAAACAGAAAAGCGGGTAAATAAGATGTATTGAGATTGACAACAATGTGAAGCTGACCTTGCTCCAGATTTAAGGATAGTGATGAAAGACAGTATATTGACTAGGAGAAGGAGGTACGTTTTTCAGAGAAAGAAGAAAGAGAAGAGTGAGAAGAAGGAGGGAGAAGACTGTCCTGGGAAAATGGGGTCCAGGAAGGAAGAGAGAGGTGGTAGCAAGGGATGGGGTATTGGGAAAGAAGGAGGGGAAGATGTGGAAGAGAGGAACCCCAGGTGTTATCAGGTCAGGTTGGCGAGCCTGATGGGGGAGCAGATCGAGGATGATGATGCCACTCTAAGGAATAGGAGAGACTCGTCAAAATTAGAGGGGAGAAAGTGTGTCACCCAAGGGGACCAAAGGGCTTTTTTATTTAGTAACTCTGTCAGAAATGATAGCCTCAATTTTCGCATGGCTTGCGTGACCTTGTGTTTGACCGCCAGGACACAGAGTGTAGGAGTCTTCCATGATTTGGCAATGTTTTTTTTGGCCGCTGTTGTGATCTGCAAGAGAAGTTTGAATTGACGCTGAGATAGGGTAGGTGGTTTGAGATTCAGAAGAGCCACAGACAGGTCTGGCGGAAGCGTTGTATCAAAAAGAGTAGAGAGCATAGCAAACAGGCTTGACCAAAAGTCTTGGGCTATTGGGCATGGCCACCAAATATGGAGGAAGCTCCCTTGAGAAGCACAACCTCTAAAGCAGGTATGGGGTTAACTAGGTACATATTTGGAGATCCTAGCTGGATCCAAGTACCAACGAGTCAAGAATTTGTAGTTAGTTTCAAGTACCACAATATTTTGAGAAGAGGACTTTGTAGCTAACCATATGTGGTTCCAGTCTACTCCCTCCAGCGTGATATTCAGATCCTGTTCCCATTCAGAGGTGTAGTAAGGGTAGTGGTAGACCCTGTGCAAAGTAGTTGAATGTAGAAAGCTGAGATTAGACCCCTCCTGTGCGGGTCACTTTTACTTGCTTGCTCGAAGATAGACATGAGGTGGAGGAGGAATCTTTGGGAGTTAGGGGTGTGAGGAAATGTTTAATTTGAAGGTACCAGAAGATTTTGGAAGATGGAATATTATTAGATTCTCTAAAGGCTGGAAAGGGTTTTACACCAGTGGAAGTTATGAATTTATATGCTTAGATAAGGTTTGCGTTGGAATAGTAAACTTTCTAATTGGGTGCTATGCTAATGAAGAACAATACTTCTTTACCGGAATGGTGATGTAACAAATGGACCACTTTTTAGTGGTCCAGTTCACTAATACTCCGATCAAAGAACGATGTCCACTTCATCCACAACCATAATCTCAGGTACGTAATTCTCTCACATTACGCCAGCCTTTGTTTCGGAAAGTTTTACAAGAAAACAAAATGTGTTCAACACGGCTAGTGACTCGCAGCTCAGAAACGTAGAGACAACAAACCATTTCATTCCATTTATGATTCATTAGGACGCTTAAAAAATTCATACCAGTGTCACTTGCAAGCCATTTGCACTAAGATGGAGATTGTGCGCTAATTAGGCAAAGGTTAGAAACAGGTTCACAGGCGTACACCACTGGTTTGCCTGGCGTAAACAGAAATCCCACCGGAAATGTGGACAGATGCAAAACGTCAACCGAGTTAACATTAGATATCTGTCCCAACAAATTAAAAAAGTAGTAAAAAAAAATAATAACGTGTTTGTCAGTTAATTAAGTTGAATAGAATATAAAAAGTGTAAAAGGGCAAGTGCAAATATGTTTTTTTGAGAAATATTCTTGTAATTATCAGATGAATAGGAGTGTTTGTTGGCTGTAATACGCTGCGTTTCTTGTCTTTAAGATATATATAGATAATTATTTATTTTTTTCTTTCGAGAAAATAAGACAGCTCTGCAGAGTTTGGATGAAACTTTTGTTCTCACTGTAGAAACTTCTGAAGATGAAATGTTTGTTGTATAGGGAAAAAAATACGTTAAAGTGGATCTTCAGCCTCAAAAATGTTAACCCTCTGCTCCACCCATCCTCCAATCCTCTACATGATTAGCAAGCTTTTTTGTAAAAAGTGTTTTCCTTTTTTAAATTTTTCTTTAAGTTTGACCGTACCCTTTAATATGTCATTCTGCTATGCAAATGGCATGCACTGTGCGCTCTTTGCCTCCTGAGATATGCACATCACAAATCCCAGGAGGCATATCTTTTTATTGAGGAAAGGCAGTGAGGGCAGGCCTATCGGTGCATCACTGGTAGGCGCGCCGGCTGAACACGGAACAGCTGGCAGTCTATCGATGATGTTACAGGAAATCATGGTGGCGCTGAATTGAGGATCTCAACTGGACAACGCAGGAACCGCTGGGTGAGCAAGTTTCTAAAATGTGCTGATCTCACACCAAGTAAGCAGCGGTTTAAAAAAGAAATATGGTGTTTGGAGTTAAACTCTGTTTTAAGTTGGAAGGAAATTTTGAGAGGAAGTTTTGAATAAATGGTGGAAGGGTGGTCTTCTGATCATATCTCCAAAATGTACAGTTTTTGGTGAGCTTGTCCCAATTCTTGGCTTCCTGGAAATCTGGATCTTGGCAATTTGGGTTTATCCAAGGCAAATATGGTCAAGGGATTTAACAGGATCAGGAGTGGTATATGATGTTCCCATTTATTCTTAAGGAGTATGTCCTAAGTTGCAAGGAAACGTCAAGAAGCCTGTAGGAAATTCAACTTGTCCCAGAGAACTTGTAGAAGGTTCATCTTCTGGGCGTATCTCCAAAATGTACAGTTTTTGGTGAGCTTGTGAAAATTCTTGGCTTCCTGAAAATCTGGATCTTGGCAATTTGGGTTTATCCAGGCAAATATGGTCAATTTGGGGTCTGGGGATTTAACAGGATCAGGAGTATATGATCTTCTCATTTATTCTTAAATAGTATGTTGTAAGTTGCAAGGAAACGTCAAGAAACCTGTTGGAAATTCGACTTTTGTGCAATTTGGGGTTAGCCAAGGCAAGAATGGCCAATTTGGGGGTTAGGAGACTTGACAGGATCAGGAGTGGTGTATGATGTTCTCATTTATTCTTAAAGAGTATGTCTTAAGTTGCAAGGAAATGTTAGGAAGCCTGTAGGAAATTCAACTTTTCCCAAAGAACTTGTGGAAGGTTCGTCTTATGGCTCTGTCTCCAAAATGTAAAGTTTTTAGTAAGCTTGTCCCAATTTCTGCAGTCCAGGAAAACTGGATCTTGGCAGTTTGTTTTTAGCTAAGGCAAATATAGCCATTTTGGGGTAAGGAGGCTTGACAGGATCATGAATGGTATATAAAGCTCCTACTTATTCTTAAAGAGTATGTCTTAAGTTGCTAGGAAATGTCAAGAAGCCTATAGGAAATTCAGCTTCTCCCGAAGAACTGTTGGAAGGGTCATCTACAGGTATATGCTGTATCTCCAAAATGTACAGTTTTTGGTGAGCTTGTCCCAATTCTTGGATTCTAGGAAAAATGGATCTTTGCAATTTGTTAAATTATAGATTGCTCTGAATCTGTCAACATCACGACTGATTTATTTTTACGTACATGAACAGTATTATATACAGCAAGGTGGCACATGGATAACCAACATTTCTGGTTAACATAAACAGTTCTTTTGTACGATAACTTGTCTTTGAGGCATTATTAACATGGGATCAGCCAACGTGTTTCAGAGAGAACAATGAAAAAGAGGGAGTATACCATATTTATAACAAAATTTAAATAGTTGAAGATATATTTATATATATACACACTATATTACCAAAAGTATTGGGACACCTGCGTTTACATGCAGTTGGCTCACAGTATCTGCTCTAATTCATCCCAAAAGGTGTTCTATCAGGTTGAGGTCAGGACTCTGTGCAGGCAAGTCAAGTTTCTCCACCTCAAACTCGCTCATCCATGTCTTTATGGACCTTGGTTTGTGCCCCGGTGTGCAGTCATGTTGGAACAGGATGGGGCCATCCCCAAACTGTTCCCACAAAGTTGGGAGCATTAAATTGTCCATAATGTCTTGATATGCTGACGCCTTAAGAGTTCCCTTAACTGGAACTAAGGGACCAAGCCCAACCCCTGAAAAACAACCCCACATCATAACCCCCCCTCCACCAAATGATTTGGACCAGTGCACAAAGCAAGGTCCATAAAGACACTGTGAGCGAGTTTGGGGTGGAGGAACTTGACTGGCCTGCACAGAGTCCGGACCTCAACCCGATAGAACACCTTTGGGATAAATTAGAGCAGAGATTCTGAGCCAGGCCTTCTCATACACATCAGTTCCTGACCTCACAAATGCACTTCTTGAAGAATGGTCAAACATTCCCATAGACATACTCCTAAACCTTGTAGACAGCCTTCCCAAAAGAGTTGAAGTTTTTATAGCTGCTAAGGGTTGGCCAGCTCAATATTAAACCCTATGGACGAAGACTCGGGTGCCCTTATAGTTCATGTGCTTGTAAAGGCAGGCGTCCCAATACTTTTGGTAATGTAATGTATATATACAGTATATATAGGTAGAGAGAGAGAGAGATTATACATTGAAGATTCCTACAGTTACCGTAACTGTCCATAAATGGAAACCTCAAACATACACTGGAGGGGGGAAAAAAGTTGGTGCCAAACAAGGTCCTAAAAAATGCCATAAACTTCAAAAGCTGCTTAATTATAGCTCTTAAAGATCAAACAGGTAGACCAAACAGCCATACGTCCTTATAAAAAATGTCTACGCAAATGCCCTCAGTTAATGGAATGCCAAGAAGGAAATCAAGGGAGTACAATGATCTCACCTGAACAATATTACGTGTTATGGAGCAGGGATGTTGACACTCACTGAGGATGTGGCCAGGGAGAGAGAGAGGAACCGCTCACCACTTGATAGTGGAGGTGGTGGCGGGGTGATGGTGGTGGAGGTAGTGGTGGAGGTGGTTGTGAAGGTGGAGGTGATGGTGGGGGTGATGGTGGTACTGGTGGATGTAGTGGTAGTAGTGATGGAGGTAGTGGTGGAGGTGGTAGTAGTAGTGGAGGTGGTAGTATAGGGTTGCCACCTCATCCCTTTAAAACCAAACACATATGAATTGCACAGGTTCTGTGGCTGATTAAGGTGGTAATTAAACTCACTTGGTGCCTTATCTGCATTAAATTAGCCTCAGAACCTGTGTAATTCATATGTGTTCAGGTTTAAAGGGATGAGGTAGCAACCCTATGTAGTGATGGAGGTGATGGCAGGGTGATGGTGGTGGTGGTACTGGTGGAGGTAGTGGTGGAGGTGGTTGTGAAGGTGGTAGTGGAGGTGGAGGTGATGGTGGGGGTGATGGTGGTACTGGTGGAGGTAGTGGTAGTAGTGATGGAGGTGGTGGTGGTAGTAGTAGTGGAGGTGGCAGTATAGGGTTGTCACCTCATCCCTTTAAAACCAAACACATATGAATTACACAGGCCCTGTGGCTGATTAAGGGGGTAACTTGGTGCCTTATCTGCATTAAATTAGCCTCAGAACCCGTGTAATTCATATGTGTTTGGGTTTAAAGGGATGAGGTAGCAACCCTATGTAGTGATGGAGGTGCTGGCAGGGGTGGAGGTGGTGGTGGTACTGGTGGAGGTAGAGTTGATGGGGGTGATGGTAGTGGTGGAGGTGATGGCAGGGTGATGGTGGTGGTGGTACTGGTGGAGGTTGGGGCAGGAAGTGGTAGCAGTGTTGCCAACCCCCTGAAGTGAAATTTACTGGCAAGGATGCCAAAATTTCTGTACGGCACCAATTTCTTACTGGCAAAAATCATGACAATTACTGGCAGGGCCGCATTTTTTACTGGCGCTGCAAAAAAGTACCTACAATTACTGTTTTTAGTGCTAAACAGTGCAAATATCAATATTTGAACTATAAACACACAGCTAATGCTAATATCAATGTGTTTAAGTTAAACAAAAGTAAAAAAACATTTTTCTCAATTCACATGAAGGTTAGGATACTATAACCCAGCCAGCACAGAGTTCCCTCTTACATCAGAGTCTGCAGGGATCCCCCTTACAGTGCAAGGGAACTCTTATGTAAAGGGGAACGCTGCAGATCATGATGTAAGGGGGAACTCTGATGTGGAGGGGGGGGCTCTGGTGATAAGAGACCACCTTCCACAGAGTGAATACACTAAGGTAAGGGGGGGGTACTAATATAGGGGGGGACCTTTTATATCAGTGCCCCCTTACATTATTGTATTCACTCCCCTCCTTAGATCAGTGCCCCCCCCCCTCAGACTGGCCTGGCGGCGCTGTCACTGACCTGCTCTCTGGTGCACAGTGCGGGGCACAGTCAGACGGCTCCAGCTTGGCGGCTCTGACCTCCTCTCCACAGTCCATGCGTCCGTTTCTTCCTGGGCCGTAACCCCCATCCCGGCGCTCCCAATCTTGACATCTTTCTAGGATCCCTTCAGAGACTGCAGAAATAAAAGACAGGAGAGGGTCAGAGGCTGCGGACACACTACAGGAGGGGGACAGAGGCTGCGGACACGATACAGGAGGGGGACAGAGGCTGCGGACATGACACAGGAGGGGTGACAGAGGCTGCGGACATGACACAGGAGGGGACAGAGGCTGCGGACATGACACAGGAGGGGGACAGAGGCTGCGGACATGACACAGGAGGGGGACAGAGGCTGCGGACACGGCACAGGAGGGGGACAGAGGCTGCGGACACGACACAGGAGAGGGACAGAGGCTGCGGACACGACACAGGAGGGGGACAGAGGCTGCGGACATGACACAGGAGGGGGACAGAGGCTGCGGACATGACACAGGAGGGGTGACAGAGGCTGCGGACACGACACAGGAAGGGGACAGAGGCTGCGGACACGGCACAGGAGGGGGACAGAGGCTGCGGACACGACACAGGAGGGGGCAGAGGCTGCGGACATGACACAGGAGGGGGACAGAGGCTGCGGACATGACACAGGAGGGGGACAGAGGCTGCGGACATGACACAGGAGGGGGACAGAGGCTGCGGACATGACACAGGAGGGGGACAGAGGCTGCGGACATGACACAGGAGGGGGACAGAGGCTGCGGACATGACACAGGAGGGGGACAGAGGCTGCGGACATGACACAGGAGGGGGACAGAGGCTGCGGACATGACACAGGAGGGGGACAGAGGCTGCGGACATGACACAGGAGGGGTGACAAATGTTTCGGACATGACACAGGAGGGGGACAGAGGCTGCGGACATGACACAGGAGGGGGACAGAGGCTGCAAACATGATAGGGTCCTCGTTACCCCCTCAGTGGCCTCCTCCTCTGTCCACCATCATATAACTTCTCCTCCACATCATCAGTATGCTGTGTCCTCCTTCTGTGCCCTTTTCACCTCTCCACAGGTCAGGGCAGCTCTGACCTGTGGAGAGGTGAAAAGGGCACAGAAGGAGGACACAGCATACTGATGATGTGGAGGAGAAGTTATATGTTGGTAGACAGAGAGAGCACATCAGTCTCTGTCCCTCCCCTGCATGCCATGGCCGCTTCACCCTCCAGCGCTCCCACTCCCAGCGCAGTCCTCCTCCTCCTTCATATCTCCTCCTCCTCACCCTCCTCACCCCTGCTCGGCCGAGTCCTCCTCTCCTCCTACGGCGACTGCGAGTGCACCACTGTAGCCCGCCCCGTGAGCACTCCCGTCCTGGCTGAAAGTATATTCAAAAATGGCGCCGGGAAGCGCCATTACGTTACTGCGCATGCGCCAGTCGGCCGAACGCATACGAGCTTTCCCGAGCCCGGCCGGCTTCGGAACGGCGCATGCGCAGTTGCTTGGTCGGCTCGCGGCCATCTTTTTTATGGGCAGCCAATGCCCACAACGGACTTTACGTACACCCCAAAAAGGGGGTTAAATTTACGTGCTGTACGTAAATTAACGTACGGTTGGCAACACTGAGTGGTAGTAGTTGTGAAGGTGATGGTGGGGGTGATGGTGGTGGTGGTACTGGTGGAGGTAGTGGTGATGGGGGTGGTGGTAGTGGTGGAGGTGAGGGCGGGGATAATGGTGGAGGTGGTGGCGGGGGTAATGGTGGTGGTGGTACTGGTGAAGGTAGTGGTTGAGGTGGTAGTAGTTGTGGAGGTGGTGGCAGGGTTGATGGTGGTGGTGGTAATGGTGGAAGTGGTGGCAGGGTGATGGTTGTGGTGGTACTGGTGGAGGTTGGGGCAGGAAGTGGTAGTAGTTGTGAAGGTGATGGTGGGGGTGATGGTGGTGGTGGTACTGGTGGAGGTAGTGGTGATGGGGGTGATGGTAGTGGTGGAGGTGAGGGCGGGGATAATAGTGGAGGTGGTGGCGGGGGTGATGATGGTGGTGGTACTGGTGGAGGTAGTGGTGATGTGGGTGGTGGTAGTGGTGGAGGTGATGGCGAGATAATGGTGGAAGTGGGTGATGGTGGTACTGGTGGAGGTAGTGGTTGGGGTGGTAGTAGTGGTGAAGGTGATGGTGGGGGTGATGGTGGTGGTGGTACTGGTGGAGGTAGTGGTGATGGGGGTGGTGGTAGTGGTGGAGGTGATGGCAGGGATAATGGTGGAGGTGGTGGCGGGGGTGATGGTGGTACTGGTGGAGGTAGTGGTTGGGGTGGTAGTAGTGGTGGAGGTGATGGTGGTGGTGGTATACTGGTGGAGGTAATAGTGATGGAGGTGGTGGTATACTGGTGGAGGTAGTGCTAGTAGTGATGGAGGTAGTGGTGGGGGTAGTAGTAGTGGTGGAGGTGGTGGTGGTGGTATACTGGTGGAGGTAGTGATGGATGTAGTGGCGGAGGTGATGGTGGTGGTGGTATACTGGTGGAGGTAGTGCTAGTAGTGATGGAGGTAGTGGTGGGGGTGGTAGTAGTGGTGGAGGTGATGGTGGTGGTGGTGGTGGTATACTGGTGGAGGTAGTGGCGATGGCAGGGATAATGGTGGAGGTGGTGGCGGGGGTGATGGTGGTACTGGTGGAGGTAGTGGTTGGGGCGGTAGTAGTGGTGGAGGTGATGGTGGTGGTGGTATACTGGTGGAGGTAATAGTGATGGAGGTGGTGGTATACTGGTGGAGGTAGTGCTAGTAGTGATGGAGGTAGTGGTGGGGGTGGTAGTAGTGTTAGAGGTGATGGTGGTGGTGGTATACTGGTGGAGGTAGTGGTAGTAGTGATGGAGGTAGTGGTGGGGGTGGTAGTAGTGGTAGAGGTGATGGTGGTGGTGGTATACTGGTGGAGGTAGTGGTAGTAGTGATGGAGGTAGTGGTTGGGGTGGTAGTAGTGGTGGAGGTGATGGTGGTATACTGGGGGAGGTAGTGGTAGTAGTGATGGAGGTAGTGGTTGGGGTGGTAGTAGTGGTGGAGGTGATGGTGGTGGTGGTATACTGGTGGAGGTAGTGGTAGTAGTGATGGAGGTAGTGGTTGGGGTGGTAGTAGTGGTGGAGGTGATGGTGGTACTGGTGGAGGTAGTGGTGGGGGTGGTAGAAGTGGTGGGGGTGATGATGGTATACTGGTGGAGGTAGTGGTAGTAGTGATGGAGGTAGTGGTTGGGGTGGTAGTAGTGGTGGAGGTGATGGTGGTACTGGTGGAGGTAGTGGTGGGGGTGGTAGTAGTGGTGGAGGTGATGGTGGTGGTGGTATACTGGGGGAGGTAGTGGTAGTAGTGATGGAGGTAGTGGTTGGGGTGGTAGTAGTGGTGGAGGTGATGGTGGTGGTGGTATACTGGGGGAGGTAGTGGTAGTAGTGATGGAGGTGGTGGTGGGGGTGGTAGTAGTGGTGGAGGTGGTGGTGGTATACTGGGGGAGGTAGTGGTAGTAGTGATGGAGGTAGTGGTTGGGGTGGTAGTAGTGGTGGAGGTGATGGTGGTATACTGGGGGGGGGGAGGTAGTGGTAGTAGTGATGGAGGTAGTGGTTGGGGTGGTAGTAGTGGTGGAGGTGGTGGTGGTATACTGGGGGAGGTAGTGGTAGTAGTGATGGAGGTGGTGGTGGGGGTGGTAGTAGTGGTGGAGGTGGTGGTGGTATACTGGTGGAGGTAGTAGTGATGGAGGTGGTGGTGGGGGTGGTAGTAGTGGTGGAGGTGATGGTGGTGGTGGTATACTGGGGGAGGTAGTGGTAGTAGTGATGGAGGTGGTGGTGGGGGTGGTAGTAGTGGTGGAGGTGGTGGTGGTATACTGGTGGAGGTAGTAGTGATGGAGGTAGTGGTGGGGGTGGTAGTAGTGGTGGAGGTGATGGTGGTGGTGGTGGTGGTATACTGGTGGAGGTAGTGGCGATGGCAGGGATAATGGTGGAGGTGGTGGCGGGGGTGATGGTGGTACTGGTGGAGGTAGTGGTTGGGGTGGTAGTAGTGGTGGAGGTGATGGTGGTGGTGGTATACTGGTGGAGGTAATAGTGATGGAGGTGGTGGTATACTGGTGGAGGTAGTGCTAGTAGTGATGGAGGTAGTGGTGGGGGTGGTAGTAGTGGTGGAGGTGATGGTGGTGGTGGTATACTGGTGGAGGTAGTGGTAGTAGTGATGGAGGTAGTGGTTGGGGTGGTAGTACTGGTGGAGGTGATGGTGGTACTGGTGGAGGCAGTGGTGGGGGTGGTAGTAGTGGTGGGGGTGGTGGTGGTATACTGGTGGAGGTAGTAGTGATGGAGGTAGTGGTGGGGGTGGTAGTAGTGGTGGAGGTGATGGTGGTGGTGGTGGTGGTATACTGGTGGAGGTAGTGGCGATGGCAGGGATAATGGTGGAGGTGGTGGCGGGGGTGATGGTGGTACTGGTGGAGGTAGTGGTTGGGGTGGTAGTAGTGGTGGAGGTGATGGTGGTGGTGGTATACTGGTGGAGGTAATAGTGATGGAGGTGGTGGTATACTGGTGGAGGTAGTGCTAGTAGTGATGGAGGTAGTGGTGGGGGTGGTAGTAGTGGTGGAGGTGATGGTGGTGGTGGTATACTGGTGGAGGTAGTGGTAGTAGTGATGGAGGTAGTGGTTGGGGTGGTAGTACTGGTGGAGGTGATGGTGGTACTGGTGGATGTAGTGGTGGGGGTGGTAGAAGTGGTGGAGGTGATGGTGGTGGTGGTATACTGGTGGAGGTAGTGGTAGTAGTGATGGAGGTAGTGGTTGGGGTGGTAGTAGTGGTGGAGGTGATGGTGGTACTGGTGGAGGTAGTGGTGGGGGTGGTAGTAGTGGTGGAGGTGATGGTGGTGGTGGTATACTGGTGGAGGTAGTGGTAGTAGTGATGGAGGTAGTGGTTGGGGTGGTAGTAGTGATGGAGGTAGTGGTTGGGGTGGTAGTAGTGGTGGAGGTGATGGTGGTACTGGTGGATGTAGTGGTGGGGGTGGTAGAAGTGGTGGGGGTGGTGGTGGTATACTGGTGGAGGTAGTAGTGATGGAGGTGGTGGTGGAAGAACATTTGTATTTCATACATTTTATTTTAGTATTCTCAGACCATAGCACACAATAGATTTGTCTGTCCGCATTGTCCACTATGCGGCTTGTCTGCATTATCTTCGGCGGAGCAGGTCATTTCAAGGCATTAATGAAAGGAACAGCGGCAGCAGCCATGCAATGTTTTCGTTTTTTTTTTTTTCCACTCTCGTGTTTTGTGTATCCATCGGCATAAAGTGTACAAATTAAGCGGGGTGGTGACGGGAAGCACAGATAAGTTACTCATGTAAAATAAATACGCCGACAGAGACACTCGGTTGCTGCTATAAAAAGCGCGCATATGCTTCCCGCAGGTTCTTCTCAGGGCAGGAGACGCAGCTCAGTAAACTCCGAGCCTGACGCCTCTCTCGCCCATATGGGAAGGCGGTCTCTCGCTGATGATTCTGCAGACACAAAATGCCCATCTGCAGTGTTTTGCAGGTGTTGTGAATGATTATATTATTAGCTGTGTCTGTTCAACTTTGCTTTTTTATGGTGCCTTTAGTGCCGCAGTAAATAAGGAAAAAAAATATATAAGCAGCCATCTGGATTTCTTGTATTTTTTTTAATTTATTTTTTTACTAGCATTCTTTGTTAAGAAGGAAAAGAGAATTGTAAAATAATGTGGATTGTACAGAAGCTCCTGGAAGGAAAATGAGAAAAGGGAGAGGGGGCCATTGTGGCTTAATGGTTAGCGCTGCATCGCCGGGGCTCCGGATTCAGATCCCAGCAGGGGTTGTCACTGGATGTACTCAGCATACAAAAGAAAAAGAAAAAAAACAAAAATTGTATGGGTTAGCCAAGCTCATTCTCAGACCACACTCAGTTAACACTTTGATTGCAACAAGCTAAAACTCAAAAAGCAAAGAATTCAGTTGGATGCACAATGCTGGTCAACCAGCTTCTTCAGGTCGCCTACACCATTTGTTTAACAGGCCGGCTGTTTAACTTCTTGCCGCCCACTTAATGCATTTTTTTAAACTCCATGGAGCATTGAGCACACAAAAAGTGAACCATAAAAAACACTTGGTCCTCCTTCGAGGAGAAAGGACCCTAGCCCTGATCCCTGGGATGCAAGGCTCCTGAGGAAGACTGGGCTACTCGTAGTCCACCTGGCCCAAACCCAGTAGACCACCACCTCCACCACTGCCACCGCCACTGCAACCACTACCTCTACCACTACCACAGACACTTTCATAACTACCACCACCTTCAACACTACCACCACCAGCTCAATCACTACCTCCACCTTCACCACTATCTCCACCACCACCTCAATCACTACCTCCACATTCACCACTATCTCCACCACCACCTCAATAACTACCACCACCTTCATCACTACCACCACCACCTCCACCACCACCTTTAACTCTACCATCACCACTAACACTGTCACCACCTTCACTACTACCACCACCACTTTCCTCACTACCACCAACTTCACCACCACCACTGCCAACTCCATCACTACCACCGCCTTCACCACTACCACCACCACCTCTACAACCACCATTTTCACCACTACCACCACCACCTCCGCCACTAACACCATCACCACCTTCACCACTACCACCACCACCTTCACCACCTCCAGGTGGTAGTAGTGGTGGAGGTGATGGTAGTTTTGGAGATGATGGTGGTGGCGTTGGTAATGGTGGAGGTTGTGGTGGTTGAGGTGGTGGTGGTGGTAGTGGTAGTGGTGAAGGTGGTGCAGGTAGTTATGGAGTTGGTGGTGGTAGTGGAGAAGGGTCACCTATACCATTTGTTTAACAGGCCGGCTGTTTAACCTCTTGCCGCCCACTTAATGCATTTTTTTAAACTCCATGGAGCATTGAGCACACAAAAAGTGAACCATAAAAAACACTTGGTCCTCCTTCGAGGAGAAAGGACCCTAGCCCTGATCCCTGGGATGCAAGGCTCCTGAGGAAGACTGGGCTACTCGTAGTCCACCTGGCCCAAACCCAGTAGACCACCACCTCCACCACTGCCACCGCCACTGCAACCACTACCTCTACCACTACCACAGACACTTTCATAACTACCACCACCTTCAACACTACCACCACCACCTCAATCACTACCTCCACCTTCACCACTATCTCCACCACCACCTCAATCACTACCTCCACATTTACCACTATCTCACCTCCAGGTGGTAGTAGTGGTGGAGGTGATGGTAGTTTTGGAGATGGTGGAGGTGGCGATGGTAGTGGTGGAGGTTGTGGTGGCTGAGGTGGAGGTATTTTTGGTGGTAGTGGTGGCAGTGGTAGTGGTGAAGGTGGTGCAGGTAGTTATGGAGGTGGTGGTGGCAGTGGTGAAGGGTCACCTTTACCATTTGTTAAGCAGGCTGGCTGTTTAATCTTTGGCCGCCCACTTAATGTATTTTTTAAAATAAAAACACACTTGGTCCTCCTCTGAAGGGAAAGGAGATGTGTGCTTTAGCAGGTGTGTGGGGATTCCATTACGATCTAACTGCACCCCCACGTGTCTTGCTAAAGGGCAGTGCATTTCTGTGTAAGTATCTGAATATAACCTGGTATCAGCCTCTTGCAATCCCTGTACAGTAAGGCTCAGATTGGGAAGGAGAAAGCAGCACAAGGAGCCAATCAGATGCCCTGCAGTTCAAAGAGCATGCTGATAGGTTTAGAGATCAGAGTGACAGAGAAATGGGTTCACCAGCCTGCTGCTTCTCCTTTCGCTGTCCAGTCACAGGGTACACAGAGGGGACCTGTAAGAGAAAAATCAGACACTCTTTCCTGCCAGACTGTGCAGCAGAGCTGTGCAAACCTGAGGACTGGATGGACAGAAACACAAACTCTTCAGCAGGAAAAACAACCCCCATGGATGCATTGCAGCCGTTTGCCCGGAGTTCAGCTTTAAAAGTATAATTTTGCAGCTTCAGTCGCCTTCAGTCTCGGAATCACATCACATTCGTAGTGAAATTTCTCCCGTTTGATTTGCGTCTGTTTTATTTACCGAAAACCCATAAAACTAAGATCACCTGTTAATAATTCAAGAAGTCAGTCGGCGCTCCTTGCGGCACAGCAAACACGTTTACTTTTGCTTCCCCCCTAATAAAGCGCATCAATGTAAACAGCACACGCGGGTCTGAGCTTCAAAGCGAAAGCGCGGCGTAATTTAAAACGAGATTCTGTTTTCAAACCGCGTTAAAGACTGGAGCCTTGTCAGACAAGTAGATTAATTTCATACAACTGTCAGCCCCAATCAGAGAGTTACGTTGTAACAGTATTGGCGCGATGGGAGGCAGTGACAGTCTTGAAAAATAAAAATGGCGTAATAATTACAGTGTAATTCCAGTGCGCAACAATGTACCAGAAATCCCAGCATGGTCTAGCCGAAAAAGTTCTAACAGCTACCCCCATAGCACCCCCAGATCTCCAACAGTGTCCCATAGTGCCTCCCAACACCCCTGATCTCCCTGCAGGGCCCTCCAGTCTCTGATAGTACCCCTGAAATGCCCCCAGCCCCTCCAGAAACCTCATCCCCAAAATGGCCACCAAGTCTGCTGCAGAGTCCCCTAACCCACTCCAATCTCCCCCATAGTGCCCCTGATCTTTAACAGTGTCCCACAGTGCCCCCTAATCTCCCACAATGCCTCCTAGCCCCTGCAGTGCCCTCCAGTCTCTGATAGTACCTCTAAAAAGCCCCCAACCTTTCCAGAAACCTCATCCCCTAAAGGGCCACCAAGTCTGTTGCAGATTACTTAAACCACCTCCAGCCCCCGAATAGTGCCCCTGATCTCCAATACTGTCCCACACTGCCCCTCTAACCTCAAAACAATGCCTTCACATTGCCTTCAGTCTCTGATAGTACCTCTGAAAAGCCCCTCCAACCCCTCCAGCCCCATACCCTAAAGGGCCACCAAGCCTGCTGCAGAGTCCCCTAACCCCCTCCAGCCCTCCCATAGTGCCCCTTAACTTCAACAGTGTCCCATAGTGCCTCCCAACCTCCCACAGTGCTTCCTAGTCTGATTGTACCCCAGAAAGCCCCCAGCCTCTCCAGAAACCTCATCCCCGGAAGGGCCACCAAGGCTTCTGAAGAGTACCTTAACCCCCTCCAGCCCCCCCATAGTGCCCCTTATCTCCAACACTGTCCCATCGTGCCCCTTAACTTCCCACAATGCCTCCTAGCCCCTGCAGTGCCCTCCAGTCTCTGATAGTACCTCTAAATAGCCCCCAACCCCTCCAGAAACCTCATCCCCTAAAGGGCCACCAAGTTGCAGACTCCTTAAACCACCTCCAGCCCCCGAATAGTGCCCCTGATCTCCAATACTGTTCCACACTGCCCCCTAACCTCACAACAATGCCTTCAGTCTCTGATAGTACCTCTGAAAAGCCCCCCAACCCCTCCAGCCCCATACCCTAAAGGGCCACCAAGCCTGCTGCAGAGTCCCCTAACCCCTTCCAGCCCTCCCATAGTGCCCTTGATCTTCAACAGTGTCCCATAGTGCCTCCCAACCTCCCACAGTGCTTCCTAGTCCCTGCAGTGTCCTCCAGTCTCTGATAGTACCCCAGAAAGCCCCCAGCCTCTCCAGAAACCTCATCCCCGGAAGGGCCACCAAGGCTTCTGAAGAGTACCTTAACCCCCTCCAGCCCCCCCATAGTGCCCCTTATCTCCAACACTGTCCCATAGTGCCCCTTAACCTCCCACAATGCCTCCTAGTTCCTGCAGTGCCCTTCAGTCTCAGATAGTACCTCTGAAAAGCCCCCAACCCCTATAAAACAACTCCACACCATAATCCCCCCTCCACCAAATGATTTGGACCAGTGCACAAAGCAAGGTCCAAAAAAGACATGGATGAGCGAGTTTCGGGTGGAGGAACTTGACTGGCCTGAACAGAGTCCTGACCTCAACCCGATAGAACACCTTTGGGCTGAATTAGAACGGAGACTGAGAGCCAGGCCTTCTGCTCCAACATCAGTGCCTGACCTCACAAATGCGCATCTGGAAGAATGGTCAAACATTCCCATAGACACCCTCCTAAACCTTGTGGACAGCCTTCCCAGAAGAGTTGAAGCTGTTATAGCTGCAAAGGGTGGGGCCAACTCAATATTGAACCCTACGGACTAAGACTGGGGTGCCATTAAAGTTCATGTGTGTGTAAAGGCAGGCGTCCCAATACTTTTGGCAATATAGTGTACTGGCCAGGTTAGTTGAATTTATTAATGTCACTTCAAAAGGCAGTAACTTTAGACGACATTGTTTTCAGCAGTGGCAGCTGGTGCTCCATTTTTGGGTCGGTTCGGTAGGTCGGTCAGTCAAAATCCACCCCCAAACCCCCCATCCGTTGCTGGCCTATCCGCCCACCAGCCCTGCACTTACCCCATCTAGGTCGCGGGCAGCTTCGGCTGCTTCCCCCTGCGTCTCCTCCTCTGCGCCCCGAGCCCACCCATTTTTGAAGCCAATTAGAGCCTCAGGCTCTTGTCATGTGCTTCCAAAAATAAAGAACCCAATTGAAATCCATGCATCCGGTGCCCTGCATGGAGATTAGGGGACGGGCGCATGGATCGGGGTGGAGGCGCCCCTGCGCCTCTAATGGAGGCTTCCGGACAAACTCCACCAAGCCACAGCAGCAAACTTTGAAATGAGTTCATCAGTCTGCTGCTTCTCCTTTCACTGTCCAATCACAGGGTAGAGAGGGAGGCCTGTAAGAGAAAGATCAGGCCTACTCCCCTGCCAGATTGTGCAGAAGAGCTGTAAAAATCTCAGGACTGGATGGACAGAAATACAAATCCTTTGACAATTAAAACAGCTCCTTTATATGTATTTCATCTGTGTGTTTAGGTGTTTCCCTGGTGTTGAACCGGTCCTTATGAAGTGTAGGCTCTGCAGCAGGTTGGGTGGCACTGTTGGATGTTGGGAGGCAGTTTCCGGGCTGAGGATCTTCAGGAGACCTGGGGGTACTGTCAGTAGTGTATTTAGGTTTTGTGCTGCCCTAAGCCTGACTAAACTCATGCACCCCCTAATTTAACCACTTCCCGCCCAGTCAATAGCGAATTGACGTCCGGGAAGTGGTTGCAATATCGATACTGGACGTCATATGACGTCCTGCAGGATATTGCCTTGCGCGCGCCCGCGCGGTGATCGGGGACGGCATGTGTCCCTCGGACACAGCGCTACCCCGATCACGGTAAACAGCCAATTTCATTGGCTGTTTACCATGTGATCGGCTGTGTCAAAGTCACAGCCGATCACCTGTCAAAACAAACTCGGCGGCGCGCTCCGTGCGCGCCGCCACAGGCTTGCAGAGCATTGATCGGGGAAGGCGAGTGTCCCTTGGACACAGCGCGTCCCCGATCAGAGTAAACAGCCAATGAATTGGCTGTTTACCACGTGACCGGCTGTGTCCAATCACAGCCGGTCACAAATGTAAACAAACTCCACAGGAGTTACTACCTGATCCCTGCTCTCTCCTCACACACCGATCTGTGAGGAGAGAGAAGAGATCAGTAAGTTAGCTCAGTGTAGTTTGTCTACATAAGTTTACAGTGCACAACACGCCCCCCCCCCAATAAAGAGGACCTGTCACACAGCCCAGCACATCAATCAGCCCAGCCAATCAGCCCATCTGTCAATCAGCCCATCTGTCAATCAGCCCATCTGTCAATCAGCCCATCTGTCAATCAATCAGCCCATCTGTCAATCAATCAGCCCATCTGTCAATCAATCACCCCACCTGTCAATCAATCACCCCATCTGTCAATCAATCAACCCATCTGTCAATCAATCAATCAGCCCATCTGTCAATCATCTGTCACAGGTCCACCTCCATCGGTACCGCCATTGGCACTGCCACACAGGCTACCAGTACCGCCATCGGTACCAGTACCACCACCAGTACCGCCACCAGGCCCAGCATCTATACTGCCACACAGGCCCGCTACCAGTATCACCACTAGTGCCGCCATCGGTACCACCACCAGTACCACCACCCGTACCACCGTCGGTAGTGCCACCACCACCTGTACCACCACCTGTACCGCCATCGGTACCATCACCACCCGTACCACCACCACCTGTACCGCCATCGGTACCACCACCACCCATACCGCCATCGCTACCACCACCACCCGTACCGCCACCGGTACCGCCGCCACCACCACCACCCGTACCGCCATCGGTACCACCACCACCTGTACCGCCATTGGTACCACCACCACCCATACCGCCATCGGTACCACCACACAGGCCCACCACTAATACCTCCATCGGTACTACCACACAGACCGCCACCACTACCACCAGCAGTACCATTACACAGGCCCACCAATAAGCACTGCCATAATGTCCCAAAGGGTTTACACACCTGAGGAGGCATATGCCATTCTTGCCATGTCGGATGATGAGAGCAGCGGGGAGCTCCCATTATCCGATTCTGGTTCGGAATACGAGCCAGTGGAGGATAGTGGCTCAGAGCCTGAGTCCCCGGAGGAAACCGTCCCTCCCAAAAGAATGCGATCGGCACCAAGATCAGCACCAAGATCAGCACCAAGATCAGGAGAACTGCCCACCACCAGCAGCGCCATACCCCAGGATAAGGAGCCCAGTACAAGCAATGGAAATGCACGCCCAACCCGAAGAATCCAGCCCCAATCCTACCTTCCCGATGCCCTGGCAAACCCCTTATGGTTGCCTGCCAACTCAGGATCCGCTATCATCCCCCCTTTCACCGCACAGCCAGGTGTGCAGCCCGACACTACAAATTTTTCTAAATTTGATTATTTTTGTTTATTTTTCCCACAAGATTTGCTGCAGAATATAGTGGATCAAACGAATCTGTATGCATCCCAATTTATTGCTGCCAACCCCAATTCTTCCTACGCCCGCATGTTCCAGTGGCGGCGTCTAACATTGGAGGAATTTAAATTATTTTTGGGCCTTATGTTCAATATGGGGCTTACAAAAAAGAACGAAGTCCATTCATATTGGTCCAAACGCCCCATCCAACACATGCCCATATATTCCGCTGTCATGTCCAGGAAAAGATACGACATGATTATGCGCTTTCTCCACTTCAATGACAATTCACAGTGCCCTCCCCGAGATCATCCCAACTACGACAAATTGTACAAGATACGCCCCCTAATCAATGCCTTTTCCCAGCGATTTGAAGACGTTTTCATCCCAGACCAAAAAATTTGTGTGGACGAGTCCCTCGTACATTTCACCGGCCGACTGCAGTTCAAGCAGTGTATACCAAGCAAGAGAGCCAGGTATGGGTTAAAATTAAATAAATTATGTGATCGAGCCACTGGATACGTCTGCAAATTCAGGATCTACGAAGGCAAAGACTCCCAGCTCCAGCCCCGTGATTGCCCCACATATATTGGAACCAGTGGGAAAATTGTCTGGGAGTTGGCATACCCCCTGTTCGGAAAAGGTTACCATTTATATGTTGATAATTATTATACCAGCCTGCCCCTTTTTCGCCACCTTTACAGTAAACAAACCCCGGCCTCCGGTACCTTCAAAAAAAAACGGAAGGGATTCCCACAAAATTTATTGACAAAAAAATTGCGACCTGGAGAATCGGCATCCATGAGGAACGAGGAGGTGTTGGCCATGAAGTGGAGGGACAAGAAAGATGTCCACATCCTCTCTACGATCCACAATGACACCATGGTGGAGATCCCAAGAAGACGCGGCTCCATTGTAAAGCCTGAATGTGTCCACGACTACAATTTGTACATGGGGGGGGGTGGATTTAAACGACCAGATGCTACAGCCCTACTTATCAACAAGAAGGTCCCGTTATTGGCACAAAAAAGTTGCGTTTCACCTGTTTCACATGGCCCTTTTTAATTCGTTTGTCTGCTACCAAAAAGCAACTCAAAATCACCGACTCCACTACCTCCAATATATCGAAGATATCATCGATAGGATAGGACACCTCTGCCTGCTACCTGGACCTGTGCTTTGGCTGTGCTCTGGCTGTGCTGACAGTATCTCTGCCTGTGCGAACTATGGACAGTATTCCTGCCTGCTGCCTGGATGATTGTTTTTGCTGTCGCTGACCTCATCCCTGCCTGCTGCCTGGACCGATGCTCTCCTCTGTGGACCACTGCACTTCTAAAACCACAGGTAATCTTTTGTTATTTGGTATGTACCTGCTATGTGTTAGATATATGAAGGGCCTTCAAAAATGTGATCGGTAGTCAGAAAATGATATGTGCAATTAATGCTGCTAGAATGCCTGGAGGTGCTACTTGGATGTTGGGCCTCTGTATGTGGCCAGGCTGTGTAAAAGTCTCAAACATGTGGTATCGCCATACTCAGGAGGAGTAGCAGAATGCATTTTTGGGTGTAATTTTTGCTATGTACATATTATGTGTTAGAAATATCTTATAAATTGACAACTTTGTGTAAAAAAAATGCATTTTAATTTTTTCTCCACATTTTCCAAAACCTTCTGGAAAAAAATGAACCGTTCAAAAGACTCATAATGCCTCATAGATTATACGTTGGGGTGTGTGCTTTCAAAAATGGGGTCATTTTGTGGAAAATTCTATTGTCCTGGTGCTCCAGGGCCTTCAAAATTGTAATAGGTGGTTGAGAAAGGATATGTGCGATTTATGCTTGTAGAACGCCTGAAAGTGCTACTTCAATGTTGGGCCTCTGTATATGGCCAGGCTGTGTAAAAGTCTCACACATGTGGTATCGCTATACTCAGGAGGAGTAGAAGAATGCATTTTGGGGTGTTATTTTTGCTATGTATATGCTATGCGTTAGAAATATCTTATAAATGGACAACTTTGTGTAAAAAAAATGCATTTTCATTTTTTCTCCACATTTTCCAAAACCTTCTGGAAAAAAATTAACCGTTCAAAAGACTCATAATGCTTCATAGATTATACGTTGGGGTGTGTGCTTTCCAAAATGGGGTCATTTTGTGGAAAATTCTATTGTCCTGGTGCTCCAGGGCCTTCAAAAGTGTAATAGGTGGTTGAGAAAGGATATGTGCGATTTATGCTTGTAGAACGCCTGAAAGTGCTACTTCAATGTTGGGCCTCTGTATATGGCCAGGCTGTGTAAAAGTCTCACACATGTGGTATCGCTATACTCAGGAGGAGTAGCAGAATGCATTTTGGGGTGTCATTTTTGCTATGTATATGCTATGTGTTAGAAATATCTTATAAATGGACAACTTTGTGTAAAAAAAATGCATTTTCATTTTTTCTCCACATTTTCCAAAACCTTCTGGAAAAAAATGAACCGTTCAAAAGACTCATAATGCTTCATAGATTATACGTTGGGGTGTGTGCTTTCCAAAATGGGGTCATTTTGTGGAAAATTCCATTGTCCTGGTGCTCCAGGGCCTTCAAAATTGTAATAGGTGGTTGAGAAAGGATATGTGCGATTTATGCTTGTAGAACGCCTGAAAGTGCTACTTCAATGTTGGGCCTCTGTATATGGCCAGGCTGTGTAAAAGTCTCACACATGTGGTATCGCTATACTCAGGAGGAGTAGCAGAATGCATTTTGGGGTGTAATTTTTGCTATGTATATGCTATGCGTTAGAAATATCTTATAAATGGACAACTTTGTGTAAAAAAAATGCATTTTCATTTTTTCTCCACATTTTCCAAAATCTTCTGGAAAAAAATGAACCGTTCAAAAGACTCATAATGCTTCATAGATTATACGTTGGGGTGTGTGCTTTCCAAAATGGGGTCATCTTGTGGAAAATTCCATTGTCCTGGTGCTCCAGGGCCTTCAAAAGTGTAATAGGTGGTTGAGAAAGGATATGTGCGATTTATGCTTGTAGAACGCCTGAAAGTGCTACTTCAATGTTGGGCCTCTGTATATGGCCAGGCTGTGTAAAAGTCTCACACATGTGGTATCGCTACACTCAGGAGGAGTAGCAGAATGTATTTTGGGGTGTAGTTGCAATTATGCATATGCTGTGTGAGAGAAAAAAACTGTTAATATGACCAGTTTGTGTAAAAAAAAAAAATAATTAAATTTTCCCAAGAATTGTGGGAAAAAAATACAACTTCAAAAAACTCACCACGCCTCTTAGTAAATACCTTGGACTGTCTACTTTCCAAAAAGGGGTAATTTTGGGGTATTTGTACTTTCCTCGCTTGTTAGTGTCTCAAGAAATGAGATATCCCTTCAGTACATCAGGCGTGATCAGATGTGATAAATTTTCAGTGATTGCCACCATAGTTTGTAGACTCTATAACTTTCACAAAGACCAAATAATATACACTAATTTGGGTTCATTTTACCAAAGATATGTAGCAGTATACATTTTGGCACAAATTTATGAAGAAAAATTACTTATTTGCAAAATTTTACAATATAAACTAAAAAAAAGTGTTTTTTTTTTAAAAAAAATTGCTGTTTTTTTGCTTATATCGCAAAAAATAAAAAACCCAGTGGCGATTAAATACCACCAAAAGAAAGCTCTATTTGTGAGAAGAAAATGATAAAAAATTTGTTTGGATACAGTGTAGCATGACTAAGTAATTGTCATTCAAAGTGTGAGAGTACTGAAAGCTGAAAATTGGTCTGGGCGGGAAGGTGCATAAGTGCATGGTATTGAAGTGGTTAAATATAACCCACCCCTTCCTGTCAAGGCCAAACCCCTTTCTGTTTAAGACCTGCCCTGAAATTTTCGAGTGGGGACACTAGTTCTGAGGGCCTGGGGGGGCAATGGATTCACTTAATTTGCATAGATTTCCTCTCACTTCCTGTTTGGCTATGGGGCAGGAAGTGAAGAGAAATCTCTGCAATGGGACAAGGATGGTAAAAAATAAACTGACAGGGGCTCTAACCCTCCCTTACTCTTGTAAGTGTTGCCTATAGTTCTACTTTAACATACCTCCCAACTTTTATAACTGTGGGACGTTAATTTTTTCAATTTTTCCCCTCCTGTTAAAGTTGTTGAGCGGGGGGGGGGAGAGGCTAGCGGGACGGTGACTTCTTTTAATGGGGACTTTTTGTTTGGTTGAGCGGGGGGGGGGGGTGATTGTTGGGGTCTAGTCGGAGGGTAGTTCGTCAGCCCCCTCCCGCCGAGCTGCCAGACATACCTGATCGCAGCTCTAGGTCCCGCCTCACATCCCTCCTGCCTGTCGCGCTGCTGCGCTCCTCCTCTCTCATCCTCCCTCTGTGCGGGAATACCGTGTCCCGCGCGGGAACGCGGGAGGATGGTGTGTGCAGGTTGGGAGGTATGCTTTAGGCACAAATTTCTGATAATTTTATGGAGAGGACTAAGAAGATATAACCATGCCAATGGTGCAGCAGAAAACATAGCACAGTGATAAAGGTTTGTTCTCCAGGATGATAGGACAGTCAAAATTAGAAGCAGCGCCCCCCCCCCCCCCACAGTTGCGGAATGCCGGCAGCCCGCATACCGGAAGCAGTGCCGCTTTATGGGGGCGCTAGACTAATTTGCCTCTCAGCCCAGTCCGCCTCATAAGACTGGCGCTACACTAATGCCCCGTACACACGACCAACTTTCCTGACAAGCCAAAACCCGATGTTTTTCCCGTCGTGATTCCTCTCAAGCCTGCCTTGCATACACACGTTCATTAAAAAAAAAAAAAACGCTCGAGCAACTATAAAGGGGACGTTCCATTCAAATGGCGCCACCCTTTGGGCTGCTTTTGCTGATCTCGTGTTACCGCGTGTTAGTAAAAGTTTGGGGAGAGACGATTCGCGCTTTTCAGTCTTCGTGCTTTTCAGTCCATTACAGCGTGACGAATGTGCTATCTCCATTACGAACGCTAGTTTTACCAGAACGAGCGCTCCTGTCTCATACTTGATTCTGAGCATGCGCGTTTTTTTCCCCCTCGGAAAAGCATACATACGACCGGTTTATGCGACGAGAAAAAAGACAGACGGGGAAACACGGCGGGAAAAAATAGAGCAGGTTCTAAAATTTTTGCGGGCAGTTTTCTCGTCGGGAAAACTGCTATGGAGCATACACACGACCGGTTTTCCCGACCAATCTAAAAAATAGCAGCTTTCTCGTCGGGAAAACCGGTCGTGTGTACGAGGCATAACAGTGTAGCGCAAGCCGGCGGGGAGTCTTTCCGTGCTGCCCCCTGCAAAGTGCTGCCCTAGGCCTGGGCCTTGTTGGCCTAGGCCAGGATACAGCGTTGGGTACTGTAGGGAGTGGAGGGGCACTGCAGACAATTCTAGGAGGTTAGGGGGCACTGTGGGAGCTGGGAAGCACTGGGGTATGTTAGGGGATCTGCAGCTGGCTGGAGGCTAAGGAAGAAGGTGGTCACTGCCGGATAGTTGAGAACCACTGTACTAGAGGGATGCAGACACTGCAGCTTTCCTTATTGGTGATTATTTATAATGAGCACAATTTAGGAATCAGTCTAGAAAGGACACGCTGAAACAAACAGCTAATTCTTCAGAGCAGAAAGTAGTAATCTGTAGGCTTGTGCACAATGGAAAAATTCGGTTAGTTTCGGTTCGTTTCTTTTCGGTCCTGTTGATTCGTAATCATTCGTAATTTTGCTAGACGGGATTTTTCGTGTTCGGACTAATTCGTATTTTCGCAAGCGACATTTTTCGTTGAATTTTTAGTTGATTTATAATTCGTACTTTCGGTAGAGTACGTTGTTTTTCGTTGATTCTGGACACAACTCCTACTTTCGTAACTTTTTTTGGGTTCGTTGATTCGTAATTTTCTGTGCCTCTCTCACGACGACGCTGCCTATTATGCCTAATGTGCTTCGAATGGATTTGTACTTTTCTAAATACATAGCGGTTATTTGTAACGATTCGAAATCTCGTATTTTACTTTCGTTTTTTACATGCGGCTATAGCCTCCGCCCCTGTACACCATTTTGAGAGGGTTCAGCACGGTGTGGGAGAAGCAGAGAGCAGAGCAGAGTGAGTGTTATTGTGCTTCGAATGGATTCGTACATTCGTAACTTTTTCATAACGAATTATGCCGAAGACATTCGGGCATTCGCTATTTGCAGTATAATTTATTTCGGATTCGGTCTTATTCGTAATTGCTTTGTTCGGAAATTCGAATGCTTCCGAATGTCCGAAAGTTGCTAAATTCGGACGAATTTCAATTCGTTACGAAACGGATTGCACAAGCCTAGTAATCTGCTACAAAGAATTTTATTCTCAACAACAGTGGAGTAAGAGCCCATTCACACAGGGACGACTTTAGATCCGACTTCAAGTCGCCTCAAGTCTAGGGTGACCAGACATCCCCGGTTTCAGGGGACAGTCCCCGGATTGAGGACACTGTCCCCGGATCAAGTCTGTCCCCAGTTTTGTCCCCGAATTGGATTTGAACAGGGGCTGGGGCAATTTCAAAGACAGTCAGTGCAGAGTAAAAAGAAGAAAATCGGAATTACCCCCCCCTTTGCTCCGCCGCTCCTCCTAGCTTAGGGGGGAGTATTTTTTCCATTATCTGTGCCCCTTTCTGATGATCATGTGCTGGTCGGAGCGGAGGGAATATTTCTTCAGTTTCGGGTGCCCATTCAGCTCCGCTCGCATGTTCTTCTGCCTTGGCTCAAGTCCCGGCCAGCCGCCTGCCTGCTTATCTCCTTGCCTTCCCTGGTGGAGTGATCTTCCTCCGCTCCCCACCCAGTAGTAGCCAGAGCCTGGAGAGTAAGACTTGACAGTCTGTGAGGCTGGCGACGGCGGAGAGTCGCTGATTGCCACCATTACTAGTAAAAAAAAAAATATTTCCCCGGATTTCATTTTAAAAATCTAGTCACCTTACTCAAGTCGCGCTGCATGAGAAAATCAATGTAAGTTAATGGAGCCGTCTTAATGCACACTTCTGCAGTCGCTCCGACTTCAAAAAAGGTTCCTGTACGACTTCAATCCGACTTCTAGTCGACTTGTACCCGTTGATTTCAATGGAAGTCGCCTCCCAGTCAGAACCCCTGTCTTAAAGTGGTTGTAAACCCTCCTAAAAAATTTATTTTTTTTTTTAACTAGCTGTAATGCCCCATACACACGATCGTTTTTCATGCCATTTTTAAAACTGACGTTTTTCTCGTCATTTTTTTTCTTGTTTCCTCTCAAGCCTGTCTTGCGTACACACCATCATTTTAAAAAATGTTCAAGCAAAGCGCAGTGACGTACAACACGTACGACGGCACTATAAAGGGGAAGTTCCATTCTAATGACGCCACCCTTCATGTTAGTAAAGTTTGTTGAGAGACGATTTGCGCTTTTCAGCCTCGTGCTTTTCAGTCCGTTACAGCGTGACGAATGTGTTATCTCCATTACGAATACTAGTTTTACCAGAACGAGCGCTCCCGTCTCATACTTGATTCTGAGCATGCGCGTTTTTTTTCACGTCGTTAAAGCCTACACACTATCGTTTTTCACGTTGTTAAAAAAAAGACATGAAAAACGACGTGAAAAAAGAGAGCATGTTCGAAATTTTTAATGGCCGTTTTTCACGTCGTTAAAAATGCTCTGGAACCTACACACGATCAGTTTTAATGGCCATTTTTAAAAATGGCATTTTTAATGGCATGAAAAACGATCGTGTGTATGGGGCATTAGAGAAAGCCATAATGCGCTAATATGACTAGCATAATAGCTCATTATGCATCACTTACCTTAGATCGGGGCCCCCGAAGCCGTCCTCGTCTCCCTCTTCAGCCGCATCCATCGCTGCGGCGATAGCCAGAAGGTTACTTCTGGGTATCGCCGCTCCAGCCAATCACAGCGCCGCTCCGGCTCTGTGATTGGCCGGAGCGGCGAAGACGTCACTCCGCGCATGTGCGCGTGAGCCGTCGAATTCGGCTACGTCGTCGAATGTTGTGACCTAGCCGAATTTGTGAATGGGGTTAACCCCATGCACATGCGCGTGACGTCAGCGTCGCTGCATTTAAATGCAAATATCTCCTCTACTGTGTAGTTTAAGGAGATATTTCATGCACCTACAGGTAAGCCTTAATCTAGGCTTACCTGTAGGTCTTTGTTTATAAAGTGGGTTTACAACCACTTTAACTGAAGCAACTTTACAGGAAATAAAAATTGTTTTCTCGGCAAACCCCTCCCTCACCCTCACAGAGCTGATTACTCTTTGATTGGCCACTGGCAAAGTCCCCTGTCCTGGAGGCGACCCAAGTCGCGCTGAAGTCGCCCCAAGTCGCGCTGTGATTCAAACTCAAGTTGTGTCCAAGTTGCCTCCCAAAGTCGCGCTGGAAGTGGTGTTGCCCCTGTGTGAATGGGGTCAGATGCCGCGTACACACAACCATTTTTCATGACGTGAAAAATGCCATTTTTTAAATTGGTCATTAAAAACGATCGTGTGTAGGCTCCAGAGCATTTTTAAGGACGTGAAAAATGGGCTAAAATTTTTTCGAACCTGCTCTATTTTTTCACGTCGTTTTTCACGTCGTTCTTTTTAACGTCGTGAAAAACGGTATTGTGTATGCTTTTACGAGGGGAAAAAAATGCGCATGCTCAGAATCAAGTATGAGACGGGAGCGCTCGTTCTGGTAAAACTAGCGTTCATAATGGAGATAGCACATTCGTCACGCTGTAACGGACTGAAGAGCATGAGGCTGAAAAGCGCGAATCGTCTCTCACCAAACTTTACTAACACGAGGATCAGCAAAAGCAGCCCAAAGGGTGGCGCCATCCGAATGGAACTTCCCCTTTATAGTGCCGTTGTACGTGTTGTACGTCACCGCGCTTTACTCGAGCATTTTTTTTTCACGATAGTGTGTAGGCAAGGCAGGCTTGAGAGGAATCACGTCGAGAAAAACTTTGTTTTTTTCAATGACATTAAAAACGGCCGTGTGTACGCGGCATTACACTTTAGCTGTAAGCTTTTATTTTAGAGAAATCCAATAAGCAGACAAATAAGGTACCTGTGATCAGCCCCAGAGCTTCTCTGTGTGCCTCTCTGAAACTAGTTTCACTTTCCTACTAAGGTCCTGCCTTTTCCGATGTAAGGATCGAGCCAGTTTTAGAGAAAATGGAAATATGTTGTCGTAGGCTGAACTTTATTATAAGGCTGGTGTTGGGCTACCATGGAATTCTTCTGTAAACCGTCTTTGTGGCGTGTTTTGTCTGTAGTTTGATCGGTGTGCCTCCGCCATGTCAGAGCGTGTCCTGACAGTGTCCCCACTTATCTGATGATTTGTTCATGTACATGGCACCAAACTCTACAAGTTTCTCCTGAGGGGACAGAACTGCCACCTCGTACCGCCTCATCCCTCTTTCACGCCGTTATTGGAACAGCTCATCTCATTGTGTGACGGGAGTGGACACGTTGGCGGCGATGAGATGTGACAGGTGAACGAGCGACGATACCTGTGCTACGTTCTGCTTTCACATTAATAGAGGAGAGAGGGCATTTAAAGACATTTTTTGAAACATTAACTCCAAACCTGCTTCATACAGGGCTTGGTTTGGCCTCCAAAAAGGTAAAGGGGACCTGTCATTAACCAGTTCAGGTCTCACACCTGTACATCCCCTATGGACCAGAACAATCATTACATTTCTGCTATGGGCTTGTTTATCCAGCACTCACTTTGTCATTACCTAATATAATAAAATAATTATATTAGAGTATAATAATTAATTATAATAAATATAATAAATAAATAAATAATTGTAGAGTACACCCCTTACATTTTTGTAAATATTTTCTTCTATCTTTTCATGTGACAACACTGAAGAAATGACACTTTGCTACAATGTAAAGTAGTGAGTGTACATCTTGTATAACGGTGTAAATTTGCTGTCCCCTCAAAATAACTCAACACACAGCCATTAATGTCTAAACCGCTGGCATAAAAAGTGAGTACACCCCTAAGTGAAAATGTCCAAATTGGGCCCAATTAGCCATTTTCCTCATGTGACTCGTTAGTGTTACAAGGTCTCAGGTGTGAATGGGGAGCAAGTGTGTTAAATCTGGTGTTATCGCTCTCACTCTCTCATACTGGTCACTGGAAGTTCAACATGGCACCTCATGGCAAAGAACTCTTTAACCACTTCTCCACCGGGCCTATTCTGGCACTTCACTCCTTCATGTAAAAATCATAATTTTTTTGCAAGAAAATTAATCAGAACCCCCAAACATTATATATTTTTTTTTTAGCAGACACCCTAGGGGAAAAAATGGCGGTCATTGCAACTTTTCTTGCACGATATTTGCGCAATAATTTTTCAAATGCCTTTTTTGGGGAAAACAAAATGGTTTCACTAATTAAAAAATAACAAAACAGATACCTCACATGTGGGGTTTGAACGGCGTTTACATATGTGGGCGGGACTTACATGCGTGTTCGCTTCTGAGCGCGAGCTACCGGGGACAGAGGCGTTTTACTTTTTGACACTTTTTTAATTTATTTTATTTTTTGATCACTTTTATTCCTATTACAAGGAATGTAAAGATCCCTTGTAATAGGAATGGTGTGTGACAGGTCCTCTTTATGGAGAGATGTGGGGTCAATAAGATCCCACATCTCTCCTCCAGGCTGGAAAGCATGAGATCGGTGGAAAGAAATTCACTGATCTCATGCTGACAGCCGCAATTGCGGCTTTATTTACTTCCGGGTCCCGGGTATCGGGCGTGACGTCACAATGTCGCACCCGTGACTCCAACGGTCATAGAGATGACTGGTGACCATCTGGTCACCAGTCATCTCTATTGTCGTGAGCCGGCGCCGGCCGATTCGTTCTCCAGGCCCCCGATGGCACGGGAGAGCCCGGAGAAGCACCGGATGGCGGCGGGAGGGGGGTGTCCCCTCCCGCCGCCTATAAGAACGATCAAGCGGTGGAACTGCCGCTATGATCATTCTCATGGTGCGCAGAATCGCTGGCAGAAGAGAAGGATATCTGAATGATGCCTGTAGCTACAGGCATCATTCAGATATCCCCCCTCAAAGTCAATCACGTCATATGATGTCCCTGGTGGACAAGTGGTTAAGGATCTGAAAAAAAAGAATTGATGCTCTACATAAAGATGGCCGAGGCTATAAGAAGATTTCCAAGACCCTGAAACTGAGCTGCAGCACGGTGGCCAAGACCATACAGCGGTTTACCAGGACAGGTTCCACTCAGAAAAGGCCTCACCATGGTCCACCAAAGAAGTTGAGTGCACGTGCTCAGCGTCATATCCAGAGGTTGTCTTTGGGAAATAGACTAATGAGCATTGCTGCAGAGGTTGAAGGGGTGGGGGGCCAGCCTGTCAGTGCTCAGATCATCATCTCGCCCAGGCCACTCATGTAGCCGGAGCCAAGAACCCGGAAGGAAGACCGGGGGAAGATGTCAGCCATCTCAGTGGTGACATTGCGTCGCTGGAGGGCTTCGTTCTAAGGCAAGTCTCTCATAATATGCTAGTATATGATGAATACTAGCACATTATAACATTGCCTTGCAGGAATTTTTTTTTCTTTTTCTTTTTTAAGCACCAGCGGTTTACAACCGATTTTAAAACAATGTTACTTTTCATCTCTCTATCTCCTGTCTGAACAATGTTTATAAACAATGTAATTTTGTATCTCTGGTGCATGGACAATGTTTGTAAACACTGTGTCAGAAGGTCCAATTTTTGACAGCAGTAGCTTTATTTACACAACAATTCCTGACTATCAGTTGGGGGTTGCTGGCAAGTGCAAAGAGGGAGTTACAGCAGAAGGGCAGTACGTACTACTCACATCCTGTGTTACTTTGATTGTTATTATTATTATTATTATTTTTTACATGTGTAGTATGTCCAGTGTCTGCAACTGGTAACTATTCTGACTTGTATGTCAGGGCAAAATTAAAAAAGAAAGATACAGGACATCCATGCAATACATGTACTTCCCCTGTGTTTTATCCCTAAAGCCCCTCTAAGTACAGAAAAATACCTCCTGGTCTGCTGGATCTGCACTCAGCTCTTAACCACTTAAGCCCCGGACCAATATGCAGCATAAGGACCAGGCCCCTTTTTGCGATTCAGCGCTGCGTCGCTTTAACTGACAATTGCGCGGTCGTGCGACGTGGCTCCCAAACAAAATTGACGTTCTTTTTTTCCCACAAATAGAGCTTTCTTTTGGTGGTATTTGATCACCTTTGCGGTTATTTTTTGCGCTATAAACAAAAATAGAGCGACAATTTTGAAAAAAATGCAATATTTTTTACTTTTTGCTATAATAAATATCCCCCAAAAATATATTACAATTTTTTTTTTCCTCAGTTTAGGCCGATACGGTATTCTTCTACATATTTTTGGTAAAAAAAAATCGCAATAAGCGTTTATTGATTGGTTTGCGCAAAAGTTATAGCGTTTACAAAATAGGGGATAGTTTTATGGCATTTTTATAAAAAACATTTTTTTACTAGTAATGGCGGCGATCAGTGTTTTTTTTCATGACTGCGACATTATGGCGGACACATCAGACACTTTTGACACATTTGTGGGACCATTGTCATTTTACAGCGATCAGTACTATAAAAATGCACTGATTACTGTGAAAATGACACTGGCAGTTTAGGGGTTAACCAGGAGGGGGCGCTGTAGGAGTTAAGTGTTCCCTGATGTGTTTTACTTACTGTGGGGGGGGGCGTGGCTTAGCATGTGACGTCACTGATCGTCGTTCCCTATTACAGGGAACAGACGATCAGTGACAGGCTCACTAGGAAGCACGGGGAGAGGTTTGTTTACACTTACCTCTCCCCCTTCTTCCTCTCTGTGACCTGATCGCGGGACACCAGCGGCGATCGGGTCCGCTGTTCCCCGAGGGGACGGTCACGGAGAAGAGGACCGGCTGGGCTCTTAAAGGGGACGTACCTGTACGCCCATGTGCCCAGCATTGCCATTCTGCCGACGTACATCGGCGTGCGGCGGTCCTCAAGTGGTTAAGCCTTGTTATGGGCTGACAACACACAGAGTTTCTGCGAACTGAGTGGTGTCAGTCCTGCCCCGTGCTCTTTTGCTAAACTTCTCAAACTCTCCCACTGCCCACATCTCCACAACATAATTATTCTGTAGTTCAAATTAAGAACTAGAAAGGATATTTATTCTCACTAAGAGAACACAGGGAGTGTACACAGGAAACAGGCAGCTCTGAATTTCCAACATGATAATCAGGTATTTTTTTTTTTGCACTAATTAAACAGATGAAACAAAACACTTTCATTGGTGTAGTTAACAGACCAAAAAGGAGCAAATAAAAGAAGGCCACGGTTAGAATTTGCATACAAATAAGAGAATAAATAAGTTGGGAAAATGACCACGTTTGTGTTTGCAGATGACACAAAACAATAGAGGGGGATAACGTCACTACAAGATGTCTATGACTTAAAATGTATGAGCTGACCTGGATTCCTTGCTTGATTGGGCACAAGGAGGATGGCAAAAAAAAAAACAGAGAAACTGTATTTAATTAAAAATCTTCAATACACGGTTTTTACAAACTAAATGTCACCCAGTAAGGCTTTAGAGGTGCCTATTAGGGTTTAAGGTGGGAGTCCGGATATTTAGCCACTAGCTAATGAATCCTCAGCAACCAATAGAGTGGTGGTCTTTGAAAGACAAGGGAAATTTGCATAGCCACAGACCTAGATGTAGCCTATTCCATTCCCAATGAGCAATAGAGTGGTGGTCCTTGGGCAACAAGGGTATCTTGCATTGCCACAGACCTAATTGTAGTCCAATCCCATACCAATGACCAAAAGAGTGGTGGTCCTCGGGTGGTGAGGGATGCTTTCATTGCCACATACCTAATTGTAGCCCATTCCTTTCCAACGACCAATACAGTGGTGGGCTTTGGGTGATGAGAGATGCTTGCATTGCCACAGACCTAATTGTAGCCTATTTCATTCCAACGACCAATAGAGTGGTGGCCCTTGGGCGGCAAGAGATACTTGCTTCGCCACAGACCTAATTGTAGCCCATTCAATTACATTCCATTGAATGAAGCTTCAGTGACCAAAAGAGTGATGGTCCTTTGAAGGCAAGGAATGTTTGCCCCCTCTAATTCTATCCTGACTAATAAAGCCTCAGCGACCAATAGAATGGTGGTCCTTGGGTGACAAGGGATGCTTGCAAGCACCACCAAAGACCTAATTGTAGCCTATTCAATTCCAATGACCAATAGTGTGGTGGCCCTTGGCCGATGAGGGATGCTTGCATTGCCACAGACCTAATTGTAGCCTATTCCATTCCAATACAAATAGAGTGGTGATCCTTGGGCAACAAGGGTTGCTTGCATTGCCACAGACCTAATTGTAGTCTATTAAATTCCAATGACCAATTGAGTGGTGGACCTTGGCTGATGAGGGATTCTTGCATTGCCACAGACCTAATTGTAGCCTATTCCATTCCAACAGCCAATAGTGTGGTGGTCCTTGGGCAACAAGGGTTGCTTGCATTGCCGCAGACCTAATTGTAGCCTATTCCATTCCAACGACCAATGGAGTGGTGGCCTTGGGGTGGCAAAGGATGCTTGCATTACCTAGACCTAATTGTAGCCCATTCCATTACATTGAATGAAGCTTCAGTGACCAATATGGTGGTCCTTTGAAGGTAAGAATGTTTGCATAAAGACCTGATTGTAGCCCCTCTAATTCTATTCTGGCTAATAAAGCCTTAGCCACCAAACGAGTGGTGGTCCTTGGGTGACAAGGGATGCTTTCTTTGCCACAGACCTAGCTCTTTACCTTATATTGAATGAAGCCTCAATGGACAATTGAGTGGTGGCCCTTCAGAGATAAGGAGAATTTGCATAGGTAGAGACCTGGTTATAGCTGCTCTAATTCTATTCTGGCTAATAAAGCCTTAGTAACCAAAAGAATGGTGGCCATTGGGTGACAAGGGATGCTTGCATTGCCACAGACCTAACTGTAGCCTATTCCATTCCAACAGTCAATAAAATGGTGGTCCTTGGGCAACAAGGGTTGCATGCATTGGCACAGACCTAATTGTAGCCCATTCCATTCCAATGACCAATAGAGTGGTGGTCTTTGGGCAACAAGGGATGCTTGCATTGCCACAGACTTAATTGTAGCCTATTCCGTTCCAATGACCAATGGAGTGGTGGCCCTGGGGTGGCAAAGGGTACTTGCATTGCCTAGACCTAATTGTAGCCCATTTCATTACATTGAATGAAGCTTCAGTGACCAATAAAGTGGTGGTCATTTGAAGGTAAGAGATGTTAGCATAAAGACCTGATTGTAGCCCCTCTAATTCTATTCTTGCTAATAAAGCCTCAGTGACCAAAAGTGTGGTGGGCTTTGGGTGACAAGAGATACTTTCTTTGCCACAGACATAGTCCTTTCCATTATATTGAATACAGGCTCAATGGCCAATAGAGTGGTGGTTCTTCAGAGATAAGACATGTTTGCATAGCTAAAGACCTGGTTATAACCCCTCTAATGCCTTGTACACACGATCGGAATTTCCAATGAAAAAAGTCAGATGGACTTGTTTCATCGGAAATTCCGATCGTGTGTGGGCCCCATCGGACTTTTTTCCATCGGTGTTTAGAAATAGAACATGTTTTAAATTTTTCCGATGGGAAAAAAAAACGATAGGAAATCCCTATCGTCTGTGTGGAACTCTGACGGGGAAAAAAACCACGCATGCTCAGATACAAGTCAACGCATTTTCTCGGCTCGTCGGAGTGTTTTACGTCACCGCGTTTTGACAGTGTGTATGCAAGACAGCTTGAACGGAATTCCGATGAAAAATTCCATCGGATTTTAGACCATCGGATACTCCGATCGTGTGTACAGGGCATTATTCTATTATGGATAATAAAGTCTCAGCGACCAATAGAGTGGTAATCCTTGGGTGACAAGGGATGCTTTCTTTGCCACAGACCTAATTAAAGCCCTTTTCCATTATATTGAATAATGGAAAGGACCAATGAGGTGGTGGCCCTTCAGAGACAAGGAATGGTTGCATAGCTAAGCACCTGATGGTAGCTCCTCCAATTCCATGCTGGCTAATAAAGCCAAAACAACCGATAGAATAGCAATCCAGTCTCAGCAACCAATAAGGTGAAGGTCCTAGGGGGACAAGGGAAGTTGGAAAGCTACAAAGCTGATAATAGCCCTTACTTTTCCATTCTGGTTATTGAAGCCTCAATCACCAATAGACTGGCAGTCTTTGAGAAGCATGAGGTATTTTAATTTCTAAAGACCTGTTAGTTTCCCATTCTATTCTAGCTAATAAAGCCTCTGCGACCCATAGAATGGAAGTCCTTTGGATAGCACATAGGTGTGCGCAGCCTATTGCATTAGGGTGTGCACCCCAAAGCCCAAACACACACACTACCGATCGCTCACAGTGTTCATTCAGAAAGGGAAGGGGCCGGTCAAATACATATTTACTCGCCCCTTCCCCACTGCTAAAACATCCCAGCAGCAACAGCCGATAGGAGAGGAGGGAAGCTGGCAGCGCTGCGAGGGGAAAGATGGGAGCCAGGGCAGTAGGGGGAATCTGTGCTGCACAGGGTGATTAGGGTGTGCCTGGGCACACCTGGCACACCCTGTGCGCACACCAATGGGATAGCACCATGCTAGGGCCTCCAATGCCAGAGTGCAGTCTGGTTCAGAGGCACATGGGCAATGGCAAAACTGGCCTTGCCTACTAAAATCTGATTGTACAATATTTATTACATTTAGATGTACCCACAACTATATAGAGAAAGGGCCTGTTTCAACAATCCATTCACACACTATATAGTAGTTGGTAAAATCTAAAGGAGAGTGTACAATCAGATTGTAAAGTATTTCACCTGCTTCACAGGTACATGCAGCTTATGTCTCTGAAGATTATTGATGGTATCGGTTAGAGAGACTACATTCTATGACATGTTCCCTTTAAGATCTACACAAGACTGGCTGTCCTATAATCTCACATTCAGATATTTCACTATAAGAAAATTATCTGATGGTGACAGAACTCCTGCCGCTTACAAAGAGGATTAGAGGGTTTTGTTGCAAAAGCATCCAACTGGGTCTTATCGTTTGAAATGTTGAAAAGTGTATCAGAAAATACTTCATAAAGCGCGTCTTTGTGCAGCCAGATGAAATGGAAGAAGCAATTTTTTGATATTTAAAGCGGCCTTGTCACCCGCATTCAAAAAAAGAAAAATTGAGATTCCCTGCAATTGAAGAGGTATTTGTAGGGATGCCACCCTAACCAGGAGTGGCCCAAATGCTTAGTGCTGCTGGGCTGTAGTCAGCCTAAGCCAGGATTGATAGAAATTTGTGTAGGTTTTCTCCTAAGCTCAGTTTATTGTTGGCTTCTACCTGTTGTTGGGGAGTGCCCCTGGGCTCAGAGGTGGGGGGGGGGCACCCCTCACTGCACACCCCAGATGAGTGGCTGCCAACCAGTGGGCCACAGCTTCATGTCTGCTCTAACATCTACTGCTGTCACACCAACAGGCCCATTCCCCACCATATCAGCCCACGGAAAACACACTTTGCATGTTCAACTACCAATGTATAACAATATGGTAAAACCTTCTGGAAGCTGTCTTGCCTCCCAGGCTTCGCCTGGTGAGAATGTGTGTAGCTGTTCTCTGACCTGCCAGACCTGCTGCCTGTGGGTGGCATGTACTCGAAGAAGGAAGGGCTGAGTTTGGGGCCTAAAATCTTGCAGTACCTGGCAGGAGGATTTACCGGTGAGGAGTGAAGCTAGAACCTGGATAGATACACCAGGGGAAGATCTTCATCTGCTAGAGAGTGTTTCAAAGAGAAAGGTAAATGCTTGAACAATACAGGAAGTCTGGTGGCTCATCCAGAGGGTTTGCCTGGTGAGGACGTGTGTGTAGCTGTTCTCTGACCTCCCAGGCCTGCTGCCTGGGGATGGCACAAGCCTGAAGAAGGGAGGCTCAAGTTGGGGTCTGAAAGTTGTATGCCAAGGTATTTTGCACTTTTCGTTGCTCTTGGGTTAACCTGTTGCCACCCGTGTAATACAGAAGGGTGGACTTTAATGGTCACACACCACACACACCACAGCACACATATGTGGCCAATGTTTCTGTGCACTCTCAGCACAGAGACCAAATTGTCAAAGATAGCTTGCGGTCCGGACTAACGTTTGGTAGTTGTCAGAACCGGCTCCTGATATGTGACCACAGTGACAGCCTATCACAGTGGTTACATGATTGCTGATCCTTCCCACCCACCAGGTATTTAGAAGTTGGGGTGGGAGAAAAGAGGTTAAGATACGCTTTAACTATTGGACAATACTGCATCCTGGAAGGTAGAGGAGAAGGTCACATGCTCCCCCATACCGAGAAGCATTGGGTCTTTCTGAGAGTGTTGGGGGAAACAAATCTAAGGGATCATGCAGAAGTAACCCTGTGGGAGCTAGGAAAACTGTTAACGCGTTTCATCATTAATAAGCCCTAGATCATGCACAACTCTTTTCCCTGCTCCCACAGTGCCCCTTTTCTGCTGTTTTTGTGGCTTTTTTATATTGATAACAAAGCAGATGATTTATCAGAGATGCAGCTGGTTGCATCCTATTTGTTACTTCTGCATATGACTGGAAAAGTGGAGTTTGCACCTGATGTGTCTAACGGTAGAGGGGATGCCTTAGCAGACCCGCCTAAAGCGGCAGTATATAATTTGTTCAGAGGGATCATGGGTGTTCCTGGGTTGGGTGGCTTTTGAAGAGAACCTATTGCTTTCTACTTACTGGGCAAAGAAGCTAATTCCCTGTAAAGTGTCAGCAGCTGTGCCACAGGGAAAGTCCACTAAATATGACCCGTTGACTTATAACTAAAATCAAACACAGATACCAACCTCACAACATTCTGTCTGAGATATTATTG
Source organism: Rana muscosa (assembly GCA_029206835.1). Classification (NCBI taxonomy): domain Eukaryota; kingdom Metazoa; phylum Chordata; class Amphibia; order Anura; family Ranidae; genus Rana; species Rana muscosa. Next base: position 315,461,686 of record CM055119.1, on the reverse strand, counting down.
CAGTAAGTCAGACCAGATTCAGCCTATAAACCATCTCATAGTTTCAGTTTACGTTAAACAAAGTCCTGGAACATCATGGCGGTCCTACGGGGGGGAGTGCAATCCTACAGCGAGCAAATGTGCCGACCACATGTACTCCTGATAGTTAACAAAGCCCCTCCGCTCTGCAGAATCGATGGAGGGAGCCGGAGATTTGCCGTAGAGTTAGAAGGCTCTAATGCTTCTCTGCGTGTTATAATGGGGTGAGAGCTCGCTGTTTTATGCCAACGTCCTGATTATTACCATCATCATTTATCAGCCGAACTGGAGGGAACAAATGAAGATGAGATTATTGCCTGTAAAAAGAAAGACTGATCATAATATTTGTGTCATTGGGTCTTAAAATTGGCTGTACGCTTTTACTGTAAGGAGAACCAATTCTGTTTTTGAAGAGTTGTTTTTGGAGACTTTTTTTCCATTGGAAACCATCTGGAAATATGACAAACGTTATATATCAAAGTAGAAAAAACACTCAACCTCCTGGATACAAATTAAAATAAAAGAAATTCACTTTCTTGGTTGATGCTAGTAGAAGTACTAGGTAGTATGGATAAGTTAATCGATTTGCATGAGTCAGAACTCCCTACAACTCTGGTCGGTTCATTTTGATCCAAATTTGATTGGTAGAAGCCTTCTCATGTTGTCATGTACCTGTATAAGCAGCTTGAGATGATGAGGGTCATCTTCTGCACCCCTGAAAGTTGAGACAGGGACTGCTAGGGCAGTGGAAGGGTACAAGTGCCAGGAAGCTGAAACTTCCCTGGTGTCAGGTAAGCAGAAGCACAGCGATGGGGATACTCCAACGTCACCCAAAACAGTAGATCAGAACCAGGTCACAAGTTGAGTTTGGTAAGGCAAGCAAAAAGCCACCAAATCCCAGGGAGGATCAAGGTCAGAAATAAGCAGAGGTTGGCAACAGGCAGGCAACGAGGTACAGAATCTATAAGCAAAATCTTTGTCAAGAGTCTAGGCAGAGATCGGTAACACAGGTAAGCAGCAAACAGGCAGGGGTAATCTAGAGGCGAGTGAGAGCAGATTCAGAATTAAGCATAACAGAGATATCAGCTCCACTGTCGGGACCATTGTGCATGGTGTAATAGATTGTTGCCGCTGAAACCTTTGAATATTGGTAAATGGTACTTAAGGACCCAACATTGACTTTATACTAATAATGCCCCTGTGAGGCATCTGGGTTATACAAGGGCAGCTTCAGTGCACAGAGAAATCACAATAGCCTTGGGACATAAAGAGAAAATATGGATCTGAAATTCTGAAAAACAGCCACACCGCTAAATCTGAGTCCAAACCGGGGCTTAATTCCAAATGTTACTTAAGCATAAGAGCCTACATTTTTCAGGGGCAACACACTGCCCCCTTCATCAGGTCTTGTGAAAGATCTGTCTGTGCAGCAGTATTTATGGTCTGCATATTGTACGTTTGTTCCAATAAACTCAGTTGCATTCAGCACATAGAATATGCAGGCTGCCAGGCAGTGGCGGCTGGTGTTCAAAATTTTTTGGGGGGGCGCAAACAAACTGAAAAAAAAAACATCAATTGCAGCCACTGTGCCATCAAACACAGCTACTGTGCCATCAAACGCAGCCACTGTGCCATCAAACGCAGCCACTGTGCCATCAAACGCAGCCACTGTGCCATCAAATGCAGCTACTGTGCCATCAAACGCAGCTACTGTGCCATCAAACGCAGCCACTGCGCCATTAAACGCAGCTACTGTGCCATCAAATGCAGCCACCGTGCTATCAAACGCAGCTTCTGTGCCATTAAACGCAGCCACTGTGACATCAAACGCAGCTACTGTGCCATCAAATGCAGCTACTGTGCCATCAAATGCAGCCACTGTGCCATCAAATGCAACTACTGTGCCATCAAACGCAGCCACTGTGCCATCAAACGCAACCACTGTGCTATCAAACGCAGATACTGTGCCATCAAACGTAGCCACTGTGCCATCAAACGCAGCTACTGTGCCATCAAACGCAGCCACTGTGCCATCAAACACAGCCACTGTACCCATCAATTGCCACCACTGTGCCCATCAAACGCAGCCACTGTGCCCATAAATTTCTGCCAGTGTGCCCATCAATTGCCACTACTGTGCCCCATCAAATGCTGAGAGTGTGCCCATCAATTGCCGCTACTGTGCCCCATCAGATGCTGCCAGTGTGCCCCATCAGATGCTGCCAGTGTGCCATATCAGATGCCGCCAGTGTGCCCCATCAGATGCTGCCTGCACTTACCTGTCTCGGAGCGGGTCAGTGGCGGTCTCTTGCACGTCCTCCATGTCTTCTTCCGTCCTCTCTCAGGCGTCCAATCACAGAGCCTGACGTTTCAGCCAATCAGGTGACCGGTAACAGACCCGGCAACCTGAATGGCTGAGAGGCGGACTCAGTGTTAGCAAAGCGAATTCCTTCGCTTTGCTAACACACAGCTGAGTGAACAGCGAACATGAATCTATCTATGGTGATAGAGCGGTGCCAGGAGAGAGGGGGCGGCGCTTCTGCGCCCTTTATGGACACACCGCCACTGCTGCCAGGCCAGAACCTAATGGCATGCATCTTCTTTAAAGACCCATCTACTGTTGGAGCATCTCCCCAATTGTTACCAGAGTGTAGGCGGGTGCCTATGGGGAGTTATATGCTAGTTTAGCTAGTCAGTTGGCCCAAGCTAGGGAAGGGGTTAAATTCCAGGACCTCAGTTCCCAAGCTTTTTTCTAGGGCCAGCCCTCCACCCAGTGGTATACATAAATATGGAGAAGGTCCGGGAGTTAAAGAAAGAACACACCAAACACATAGAGGAGTTTGAAAGCTAGCATGTAACCCCACAGGATGCTGAGTTTCAAGTGGACACTACCAGTCCTTGAAAATTAACAGTCCTGGACTAAAGCCTGTAAAGGTTTGCCTGGGCAACCACCTACGTTAGTTACTGGTGGATAGTGTACAGAAGTCTGCCATGAAGCGTGGTACCTGGCAAGGCTGGAGATCCTCCAGTAGCGAGGGGTCGGCTATCTGGCTTCCTTGCCAGTGGTTGGTTCCCCAAAGGTATCGGGACTGAACCCATGATAGGGAGACCCATAGCCTAGCCACATGGTACAGGAGAGCTGAAGGAGTTAAGTGGGAACACGCATTAGATCCACGCAAATGCTTGGCGGGACCCTATTCTGTCACTGGGAGTGAGGTGGCAGAGGTATATTGGACAGGTGGAGAGGGCAGTGTCCCTCCTATATGTGACATACTACAAGGAAGGTGTGCAGTAATACGGTATAGCATGTTTCACAGAGGGACATTTAATTACTGTACACAGTGTTCATCTCTAATCCAGGGTACCACCATGATGTTGATATCACATGAACGTGGCCCCGCCACATAAAGAAAATGTAACCCAACGTGCAGGGCGAAGTGGCCCCACCAACAAATGTATTCCAGTTCCGGCGGGATATCTTGTGTTCTTGTGTCTTAGATCCAGTGCCGGGACAAGGTAAAATCCAGGGCGAACATGCCAAATTCTGCCCCCCCAAGTTGTATGAGCATTATGTGCCAGCCCAAATCCCCTACCCCCTCAAACTAAAATGGGGCCAAATTTCCCTTTCCAACACAAAGCCCCTCCCCGAATCTCCTTGTGGTGCCTCACAACCTCACATGATACCACAGTGCCCAGGGCAGCCGGCCCTCCTGCCCACCACTTGCCCCGGCCCTGTTTGGATCCCTCCAGCTGTTCACCCGTGTTACTAGTGCTACCCTAAACTTCACTGAGAGAGATGTCGTTTATGAAGACAGTTGCTGATTCTTAAGTTGATTACCCCCATCCATGGACAGTAGAATGGCAGCTGACAAGGAATTAGCCATGAGAGAGGGGAGCATAGAATTGATAGAGGTAGACCAAGACAACTGGGAGCACCAGCTCTCCCCCGGGACTTTTACATTTACTTACCTTTAACCCCTACTTCAGTTCCAAAACAGTTGAGTTGTTTTTAATGTGCCCATGCACTAAACCCTCCCTTCTTTCTTCAGTGCCTCTTACAAAGACCAATTTGGCATAGTTAGATATTCTCTTAAAAACTTGTTAAAGCACTCAGTATCCTTAGATGGACTCATTATATTGCAAATTATTCATCAAACGTAGTAATTGTGAAAGAACTTGGGCTTTTGCCCCAGGTGGTCCTCAATTATCACGTTGGCAGCCGTATACTTATCAGTCGTCCTGCAAATTATATTCAAAAACACTTGCAAGTGTAAAAAAGAGAAAAAAAAATCTTCAGGAAAAGTTACTTATTCATGATTATATTTTAAAGAATAATAGCGAGAAGTATAAAGAAGAGGTGGAGTGCTTCCGGAAAAGTGTGGCAACACTGCAATTTAAGTACTGTATATTTTTTCCTTCAAATTGTCTTTGTTTAAATATATGCACAAAAATCCAGTAGAGTTTAAAAGACAAATAAAAGTAACACTAGTTCTTTGGGATGTAGGCAGACTGTGCTGATGGGGCCCAAATATAAGCATCCTTTTCAGAATTATCTTTGCTGTAGAAGTTACTAAATTATGATTTTCAATTTGTATTGCGCTGGAAATGGGATTTTTGACTTTTAGTTGGACTAAAGGTAACTTCAATTTGAGTTCCTGACAGTTTTTACTGGCCTATATGTAGCGCTGTACTATTACCTTCCATCCGAGTTCCTGACATGACTGGCCTTCACCCAATAAAACAACTTACTTCCACCTAGCCACCCGACCCCCCCACAATTAGATCATTTTTTTAAGGGTTGGGCCTCGTTCACATGGGGCGATTTGATCCATGCCCCAAGCAGAGCCATGTTTTACCGGCACTGGTGTGCGTAGGTGTTGCATTCATCCTCGTGCCGGCAGTCCCATAGCTGTCTATTGGGAGGCAGCAGCTGCACAGACACAGCCACTGCTTCCAATATGATATCTATGATAATGCTGGTGTGTGTGGGGAGGTGCAGCATGGTGCAGTAAACATTGAGTCTGGTTGCAGAGAACAGAACTTGTACTAATGTAGAATTCAGTCATTTTCAACAAACCTGGTGGAAAGGCCCTCAACCGGGGGCACTCACGGTCATGTGTAGCAATGTGCCCCTTAAGACAACATTTGTCTTAAGGGGCAGAATGCAGCCTGGCCGATCCAAGCCCAAATGGGGAGGTCTCCAAAAGCATGGCGTGTCCCTCTCCTTTCTCCGCTCCTTTCTCCGCTCATCTCAAACCTCTCCCTGCTGTTAATACTGACCCTGTGAGATGGGTGACCTGTCCCTACACTACCCACATGTGAAATGTGCACCCAGCCTGGGAGCCAGGGCCTTGAATAGACTCTGCCTGACCCAGGATAGCTGCTAGAGTCACATGGGGTGGTGGCATCCAATTGGATAGCTTCCCTAGTGACCCTGGAAACCATAGAGTAGCCATGTTCCTCTTGACATCCACTCACCCTGCAATGCCGCTGCGGTTGAGCACCACTCGCAGTGAAGAAAGTAGACTGCACCTGCCAATATGTGTGTCCCCTAAATCACTCTGGGTACATTCATTGGCGTGCAACCATACGGATGTCACATTGGGAGCAACGGCTGTGTCTGTGCAGTTGCTGCGCCCCAATAGACAGCTATGGGACTGCCAGCACAAGGATGCATGGAACACCTAAGTATCTTCGGCCTTGCACAGGGTATGGATCAAATTGCCCTGTGTAAACAAGGCTGCAGTGCAAAGCGTCCTTCTTTCTCACCTAGGTCCAGAGCAATGTAGCGCCCCCTGCTGCCTCCTGGGATGTTCATGTCATACTGCACAAAAGGCAGTTTTACTGACAGGTACATGCAGGCCCGTATTTACTCCCTTTGCCGCCCCAAGGCCGGGTCCTTCAATGCCACCCCCCCCCCCCCAGCAAGCAAGTGGATGCTTTTCTCAAAAGGGCGGATATGGTTAGAGCTAGCATGATGGCCAGTGCTTTATGATGGGCGGATTCTTTTCTCAATACAGCAAAGGGGCTCTTCTAACCATATCCACCCCGATCAAATGCAGCCACTGTGCCCATCAAACGCAGCCACTGTGCATATCAAACGCAGCCACTGTGCCATCAATTGCCACCACTGTGCCCATCAAATGCAGCCACTGTGCATATCAAACGCAGCCACTGTGCCATCAATTACCACCACTGTGCCCATCAAACGCAGCCACTGTACCAATCAAACGCAGCTACTGTGCCCATCAAACGCAGCCACTGTGCTATCAATTGCCACCTCTGTGCCCATCAAATGCAGCCACTGTGCCATCAATTGCCACCACTGTGCCAATCAAACGCAGCCACTGTGCCAATCAAACGCAGCCACTGTGCCAATCAAACGCAGCCACTGTGCCAATCAAACGCAGCCACTGTGCCCATCAAACGCAGCTAATGTACCCATCAATAGCCCCTGCTCATTATACAGTCCACATTCAGTGAAAGTTAATGCATTGCAAAGTTTGCAGTACATGAACTTTCACTGAATGTGGACTGTTTAATGAGCTTGTTGCACAAATCACTTTATTACACTTTATTAATGATATCTATGGCTATGCATATTTATAATTTATTTAATCCATATTGAGCACTATATTTGATGCCTGGCACACACGCACAATCACACATGATGATGACTTAAAACTTTTAAGTCATCATCATGTGCGATTGTGCGTGTGTGCCAGGCATCAAATATAGTGCTTAATATGGATTAAATAAATTATAAATATGCATAGCCATAGATATCATTAATAAAGTGTAATAAAGTGAATTGTGCAACAGCTGTTCACAAATCACTTTATTACACGTTATTTATGCTATGGCTATGAATATTTATTTAATCCACTGAGCATTATATTTAAGTAGTACCTGGCTCTGCTATTCTTGGTGCTGCTGCTGGGGGTTCCCCATCGGGCCGCCATACATTCCTTCAGCCGTCCTGTCTTCTCCTCTTCACCTCACTTCATATTCCCCGCTCAGAGGAGGGAGGAGGTGATGGCGCGCAGAGGAGGGTAGGCGGAGCATTAGGCTCCGCTTCCGCCATTCTAGCCAGTTATCGGCCGTCATGGGGGCACCTGTCACTCCCCTCTCCAGGCCAAGTAGAAATATTGGCATTTGCTGTGCCGGCGCCACGCTCCAGCAGGCCGGCCGCGGCGCTGGGAGCTACATTAGTGCAGGAGGTGGCCCCGGGAGGACGGGCGCCGCCGCCCCTGCACTCAGTGCCGCCTCAAGGCCTGGCCTCGGTGGCCTTGTGGGAAATCCGGCCCTGGGTACATGTGTGCCATGGGATTCTGTGCATGCACTGATGTGTTGCAAGGCTTCGGAACCTGAAGACCTGGCAGAAGCATTTGTGGCATCTGCGTATGCTCAAGACATTTAAAGATGGCCACAGGCATGAAGCAGGGAGGAAATAATGGAGACTGAATTTCCTTCTTACAATGGACCTAGCATCATATATAATTTTGTATATTAATGTGGAGGAAAAGCTTCAGTCTAAATGTTATTGACAATGTCTCCCCCACCTATCCTGCCTAACCTGTGTAAAAAAAGGATCTGTGTACTTACCTATATTTAATCTGCTCTGGTCCAGTCACATGATTGTGCAGCTCCGGCTCTGAAAGCACTCGACAACAGCTCGGAATTCTGAGCGCGATGATGACATTCCAGTGGCAGAACTACCAGGGTTTCAAAGCTTGCACTTGCGTTCGGGTCCTGGCTTTCTGCCACTGTGGGGAGTCCCCAAGATGGCAGGAAGAGGGCCTACTGCAGAACATGGACTTGGTTCACTGCTGGACCCCAAAGTCATACTACTTGCTTGCAATTTATTTTCAACTTGCTTCCAACTATGTGATTTAACATTGCAGTCCATGGCACTCAAATTACACCAAAGTCACAGAAAAGTAAAGGGCTCCACAATGGGTGTAAAGGGGCACTGGGAAAGGCCCAGGGCTCAGAGGGAAGGGGCCCTGACCAGAAAAGGGGCTCTGGGGCTGATGGAAATGGCCCTGTTGATCAGGGGGGCCATTCAAGGTTTCTTGCACTGGAGCGCTGAAGGTTCTAGTTATGCCCCTGTGTCACTCATTGGCTCCCATGGGCCAGCCATTGTCGGCGCTCCCTCCTCTCCGCTGCAGCAGCTGCTCGCTGTCACAAGGGAGCGTGACCGGACCGGATTCAAAACAGGTTCAGAGATCTTTTTATACAGGTTGGGCAGGTTAAAATATAAAACTCAAACATTTTAGACTTTGGATAGAAGCTGTGGTGTAGTATAACACCTATGGTAGTTAAATGCTACATTACTATGGAGGTCTTTACATCAGGCTAAAAAGAAGGACAATGGAGGAGGAAATAGGGACAGAAGTATTTGTTTCCGAATGAGAGACAGTTGGGAGCTATGATAATGCTCTCGAACCTTGTGGTCCTTGCCCAACCAGAGCCCAGATTGGAGAAGAGATCTGGCACCATAGAGTTAAAAGTCTGTAAAAACCTTTTGTTTCATCAGGCAATAGGAAAACCCCATGAAGCTCATCTTACCCTGGCCTGCTAAAGCACCACCGCCCTTTCTTCTTTGATCCAGTCCTCATGAATGAACTCCGTTATAATTAGCAGAAGTGGCTAGTAAATTAAACTTGTCTGGAGCCCCTTTGAAATCCACTCTATCCCCTCAAAAACCCTTGAGGCCGGCTCTTAAAACTTCATATAAATTGTGCCTTCCGCTCTGCCTTCCTATTGTCTCAGTTACGTAAATGTTATAGAAAACCCGTTTTTTATTGTCTATCCCATTAACAGCTGAGTCGTCATTAGGATGGATACCATTAAAGGGCCTTGGAATTATTATAAATATTTCATCCGCATTAACGTGCATATGGATATCAGCAAATAGGCTTTTGTGTCATAAACAAATTGATGGCAGGAGGAGAAAAATTGCCTTAAATTGCCATTTACTTGATGATGATTCGTAGATTACATTTGTCAAAAGTGCACATCATTTTTCAAGTTATTAGAGAAATGGCATTATGCAAAATCAAGTCTAATGAAGAAGAGAATTTGTGTATATTCTATTAACAAAATCATCGTCAAGACTCCACACATCCTGAAACAATCAACGTCAGGAGCAGCCAAGTCTTGGCCAAGGTAGAGGGAGACTACTGTGGTCATAGATTAGTCATTAGGAGTATTCTGTTGTTCCATGGGGGCCTAATGAAGTAATGATGTCAGCACTCAATGGTTGGTGCCATTGGCAATTTGTCTCAGGAGCCTTTAGATTTTGTTGCTGTGCATTGAGAGGCTTCAGGGTTAGCCTGAGCTCACCACTTCATATCTTCTGACATCTTCCTTTGCACATGGGGTTAGGTGTGTGGGTTCCTCACACACAGTGTTTCTGAAGATGGTCTTCATGTAGTAAATGTGAAAGCATTTCTGCACCGGTAAAAGTGGTGGATGTCCAGCCACGATTGGGAGATCTTCACTAGCTCTGTACAAGTCTGGATCCCTCATATACAGTAGAACCTCGGATTACAAGCATAATCCGTTCCAGGAGAATGCTCGTAATCCAAAGTACTCCCATATTAAAGTGAGTTTCCCCATTGAAGTCAATGGAAACTAAAATAATTGGTTCCGCATTGACTTCAATGGGATACAATACCGCATGTGGCCAGAGGGGGGGCGCTGGAGAGCATCGGAAACGGCCAAAAAGGCCCGAGGACACTTTGGCTGACCTCGGCAAACCTTGGAAAGACTTCCTACCTGAGATTTGCCGAGGTCAGCCGTGCTGTCCTCGGGCCTTTCCGTGCATTTACGAACGTCGCCCATCGGCAACATTCGGCTCTGCTCGGCTCCGGCGCCCCCTCCTCAGGCCAAAAGTGGTACTGCACACCGCTTTGGCCTGAATCGTACTCGTTTTGCGAGACAACACTCGCAAACCGAGTCACGATTTTTTAAAATACAGTGCTTGTATTGCGAAACTCTCATTAACCGCGTTACTCACAATCCGAGGTTCCACTGTATTCCTATTTCTTAGCACCCTGGTGCCCACTGCCCACCCTAATACATGCAGCACTTTGGTGCTTGTTGACTTGCTGTTTAGCTCTTGGGCTACAGCAATCAGTGGTGGGAGTAAGATTGTTGAATGATATTGTGACAGTGTGAGGCTCTGCCACTGTAGTAGTGGAATTTAAAGCGGAGCTCCACCCTAAAGTGGAACTTCCACTCATCGGAACCCTTCCCCCCTCCGGTGTCACAATTGACACCTTTCAGGGGGAGCGGGGTGCAGACACCTGTCTAAGACAGGTATTTGCACCCACTTCCGGGAGTCCTCTGTGCGGGAAATCTGCGGGAAGCACGTCACTTCCCGCAGAATACCTGTAGTGTTCTGGGATACACTCGGCTCCCAGAACACAGGGGGACCAGTCAGAACGGCGCAGCGTGACTCGCGCATGCGCCATAGGGAACCGGGCAGTGAAGCCACAAGGCTTCACTTCCTGGTTCCCTCATCGAGGAAGGTGGTGGCAGCAGAGTGACGAGCGATTGTTCATCTTCTGCTGCGGACGTCGCTGGACTCCAGGACAGGTAAGTGTCCTAATATTAAAAGTCAGCAGCTGCAGTATTTGTAGCTGCTGTCTTTTAATATTTTTTTGGGCGGAGCTCCGCTTTAAGACAAGGGCTCTCACGTATGCAGAGTGAAAGGCTCCAGAAGTTCTGTTTAGAGCAGAGAAAACAATTATTTTGGTTTTCTCTGGGTTTTGTAATTCCTTGATCAGGGTTTGGAGCTTGGAGGATTTGAAGAGCTTTAGGAGGGAAAAGGCCTCCAACCCTGGGCCCAGGAGACCAGCATAGTGAGTGTGCAGGTATGCACACTCATTATAATCAAGGGCATAGTAGCAGTTTAAGGCTCCACCCTCCCAGGGAGTCCATGAGGCTACATGGGAGCAGCCAAAGCTGTAAATGTTAGCACAGATCATGTGCACTCTGTGAGGGAACCGATGGACGCCCTGAGCCTGAAGGCCCGAGAATACAGAGTGTGTGCTGAGAGAGCTGCGGGAGTGCAGAGATTGCAAGTAAGCACAGGTGTGCTGTCTGAGGGGCCATACCAGAGTCCTAGAGCCAAGCCTAAGCAGCAATGGGACAAAAGCAAGCGAGGAGGCTTCATTTGTACTTTGACGTGGCAGTGAAAACCCCTGCGAAGGCAAACTATTTTGTTTGGACTTTTCCTTTTTTTTGCAAATAAAAGTAGGCCAACAAAATGCAGCCTAACTGGGAACACTCACAGGTGAACAACAGATTGTAGCAGAGCAGATCTCAGCCGAACTGACAGCATCTGTCTTGAGGGGTGGAATGCAGCCTGGTTGGTCTGGGCCCAAGCGTGAGGTTTCCAGGAGAAGTTTAGGATCCTTATACTTTCCCTACTCATCTGCAACCTATCCCCGCTGCTATTTCTGTCCCTGACAGATGGGTGACCTGTCCCTACACTACCCACACGTTAAATGCGCACCAAACTCATGAGTCAGGGTCTTAAATAGACTTTGTCTGACCAAAGATGGCCCCCAGAGTCACATGGGCTGTCAGCATCTAATCAGATCGCTGCCCCAGTGACCCAGGAAACCATAAAGGGAACCACGTTCCTCTTGACTTCCTCTCCCACTGCACTGCTGAGCGCCACCTGCAGTGGAGAAAATAGGCTGCACCAGCCTACCAGCTGAGCTCTGTGGTTCCTTCTGCTATGTCACAGCAGTGATATAAGGGCTGATGGATCAAACCACTAAGGAAAGCAGGGGGGGGTCAGGATACTGCAGGATCGTTACCCATTGGTTTTTCTTCACTCAGAGATTTTCCTTGTCTTTTGCCCGGGCTATTTCAGTGACATATTCTCTTTAAGGGTTCCTCCATACCTAAGTGTTGCGGTAATATGTGCGTTATCACAATGCACGGTACTACCCTTCAAGGAACCCTTTATCATACAGTAATATTTTAGTGGCAGAGTCACTTTAAAAACGGCATGAACAACGTCCTAGGTTTTCTACAATACCACAAGCTTCCCATTTAAATAAAATTAAAACCCCTTTCAGGGAAGCAGCAGGTGGCCCCGCGCTGGTCTATTCTCAGGAAAGTTATGGAGGATTTAAGATCCGCCGGTGCTATTTTCACAGGCTTCGCCCCTTGACAGATTTCATTCAGCTGATTAGCAGCCTGCTCCCAGGTTACCCCTTAATTTGTATGTAAGTGATAAATTTGAAGGCACGCTGCGGAAAGAATAGAAGGTTCGGAGGGAAACATTAATGCGCCTGCTCATTACGTGGAGTATGCATTTGTTTTATTTGGAAAGCAGCTTCTGCCGCGCTAAGCTCTGTTCTTGATGCGATTTCCAGCCGGGGCGATGCTTACTAGCCGCCTCCTAAGGCTTCCCCCATTATTCCTTATCAGATCTCATTTGTTTTCCTCTCCTTCCATTTCTGCATACAGTATCAATGTCTTATTTATACCATCTCTGGCATTAGCTGGAATTAGGCCTGCCGCGGCTTGGGGTTGCTTTGTTGTTATTTAAGCCGATGTAAAGGCATTCAGAAAGCAGCACAAAGAAGGAGAATTGTGGTGAGGATGAGCTAAACTGGTTCCGGTACCGAAGACCCAAGTGATCCAAGTCACAATCGCGCTTGGGGGTCATTTGAACCCTCTTTCCTTCTCAGCTGCCTTATATATTGAGGGATATAAATAAATGTATTAATTATTGTATCTGTTATGTACTTTTATATCTAAAGCCAACTTTGTGCTTCGGTAGAGTTGGGAATGGTAAAAAAACATAGTAATTTTTATTTCCCATTTCCATTAACATTCCCCATTGAGGAGATTTCCCTTTAATTCCTGTCTTGTAGACACGACACTTATGTGTTCACACTCTGGCTCTATTCTACACGCTCTAAGGCCCGGTTCACACTTGTGCGAGTTCATAACGAATGCGATGCGTCAAAAACACTTTGAATTCGCATGTCATCCCTAAACTCATTGTTTTCAATGCCGGTCGTAAAAATACATGCGTTGCGATTCCACTACGATTGCGATGCGATAAAAAAAAAGGGTCTTGTCCGACTTTACTGCGTTGCGTTGCGAATTTAGTCTCCATAGACATGAGTGTAAATCGTTCTGGAATCGCAATGATGGTTCACATATGTGCGAATTCCACCACGCGATTCTCCACAAAAACCGGGAAGTTAACATCTTTTTTTTTTTTTACACTATGATTCCATTGGCTAGAACATTAATCGCAGCTATGTCCCACTCCTGAAATTCGTGTTAAAATCGCGGTAAATTCGCTGTAAAATTCTCACCTCAGAATGGACAAAAAACTGACCAAATTCACAGCGCAGTGTGAACCGGGCCTTACTCACATCTTCAATCTCTCCTTCTCTTCTGGCATCTTCTCCAACTCTCTAAAACATGCCCTAGTCACCCCCATACTTAAAAATTCCTTACTGGACCCCACCAGTCTTAACAACCTACGCCCAATCTCCTTGCTCCCCTACTTTTTTTTTTTAAACACTTTTTATTGACGGATATGCAGAACATTTGACATATTCAAACTCTGGTCTACAACCGACTGAGCGACCACCTCGCCGAGAATAACCTTCTTGATTCCCTTCAGTCTAGATTTCGCCCTCGATACTCCACAGAATCTGCCCTCCTAAAACTAACAAACGATCTACTGAGGGCCAAAGCCAATGGACACTATTCTGTACTCTTGCACCTTTCTGCTGCCTTTGATACGGTTGACCACCCTCTCCTCCTCAAAAAACTTTACGCCTTTGGTCTCTGTGACTGTGCTTTTCGCTGGTTCTCTTCCTACTTACCCAACCGCACCTTCAGTGTCACTTACAATTCTACTTCCTCCTCTTCCTTTCTCTGTCAGGGCCCTCCAAGGCTCTGTTCTTGGACCTCTTCTATTCTCGATTTACACCTCCCCCTGGGTCAGCTGATAGCCTCCCATGGCTCCCAATACCATCTCTACGCCAACGACACCCAAGTTTATCTCTACCTCTCAGCTCACTCCTTCGGTCTCCTCACGTATCACTGATTTACTAACAGACTTTTCAGTCTGGATGTCACACCACGTCCTCAAACTCAATCTATCCAAAACCGAGCTCATAAAACTTCCTCCCCCATGTGCTCCTTCCTCTGATTTCTCTGTCAAGATCGATAGCCCGTCCCCGCATGCCAAGGTTTTAAGTGTAATCCTGGACTCTGAACTATCCTTTCCGCCCCACATCCAATCACGGTTCAAATCTTGCCGCCTCAACCTCCGCAACATCTCCAAAATACACCCCTTCCTAACCAATGACACCACAAAGCTCCTAATGGTCATCTCTCGCATTTTCTACTGCAACTCCCTTCTCATTGGGTGAGGAGGGATGCTGACACCTAAACATTTTTTACCTTAATGCAAGGAATGTATTAAGGTAAAAAATGTTATGCTTTACAACCACTTTAGGCCCATTATCATTTTCAAGTTGATGACCACTGATGAAGAGCAGTGGTTCTCAACCTAAGTCCTCAAGTACCCCCAACTAGGGATGAGCTTCGAGTTCGAGTCGAACTCATGTTCGACTCGAACATTGCCTGTTCGCACGTTCGCCGAACAGCGAACAATTTGGGGTGTTTGTGGCAAATTCGAAAGGCTGCGGAACACCCTGTAAAAGTCTATGGGAGAAAGCTAAAGTGCTAATTTTAAAGGCTTATATGCAAGTTATTGTCATAAAAAGGGTTTGGGGAAAAAAGTTTTAAAAACGGCAATTTTTTCGGTAGCAGTGATTTTAATAATGCTTAAAGTGAAACAATAAAAGTGAAATATTCCTTTAAATGTCGTACCTTTCATATGGTATGCCTGTAAAGTAGCGCTTGTTTCCCGTGCTTAGAACTGTCCCTGCACAAAGTGTCACCTGATGGGGATCTTTTCCTGCGGCCTGCCAGGTTGAGTGCAGGATAAAGGGTTTTTTGGGGGAAACTCCACGTCATTTTTTTAAAAAATTTGACGCAGGGTTCCCCTTAATATCCATACCAGACCTGAAGGGCCTGGTAATGGAATTTGGGGGGACCCCTACGCATTTTATTTTATTTTTATCAATGACTTTTCTCTGTATTGCCAGGAGCCGACAATTCATTATAGCCGCGAGTGCTTTTAAATGACTTTTTTTCCTTCAGAAATGACTCTTTGTGCAGGGACAGTTCTAAGCACGGGAAACGTGCACTGCTTTACAGGCATACCATACACCCCCCCAGGTACGAAATTTAAAGGAATATTTCACTTTTATTGTTTCACTTTAAGCATTATTTAAATCACTGCTCCCGAAAAAACAGATGTTTTTAAAACTTTTTTTTGCATTGATACATGTCCCCTGGGGCAGGACCCGGGTCCCCAAACCCTTTTTAGGACAATAATTTGCATATTAGCCGTTATAATTAGCACTTTTGATTTAGAACGTTGTATTTAATAGGGTTCTAAAGTTCGCAAACTTTAGGTCTGTTTGCAGGTTCTGGTGCGAACCGAACGGGGGGGTGTTCGGCTCATCCCTACCCCCAACAGGCCATGTTTGCAGGTGTTCCTTTATCTTGCACAGGTTTAAATCTGAGTCAATGGCTTGGTATTTTGGACAGCTATTTTATCTAAGAGAAATTCCCAAAACATGGCCTGTTGGGGGTACTTGAGGACTAAGGTTGGGAGCCACTGATGTAGAGGACACCAATCACGTTTGATGGCCAGCCGGACTGAGTGGTGGAATTTTTCTTTACTGCATTTGCTCCACCCACACACACACCTCCCTTTGCTAGTTACAAATGCGATTTCCCTCTCTTTATACCCATGGCAAGCTTGACGCAGCTCCCCTTTAAGCCGCATCAGCATTGGACTTTTGCGCCTCGCTGTCCCTTTCTGCCTTTTCCTAATCAAGCGCAACAGCTTGGGTCGTTTTTGTTTATCCAAAAAAATGATCTCTTCCACGAGCATGTTGCCCATGCGTTTAATTAGTCTCCTTTAACGGAAATGACATCCCTTAACAAAGAGCGAGCAATGCCCCCCCTCCCCCCCCTCCTTTCTCCCTCTCCTTCTCTCTTTGAGATCACAGCTCGGAGTGGTATAAAATTGTACCAGGCACAATGCAGATCAAGACGCCGGTTTGAAGTGGAACAAGCGAGGCAATAATAAGCAGATTTTAATGATTTAGTATAAATCAGTATTTTTTAGCCTGTCACGGAGATTGAAGAGGCAGACAGGCTCTCTCATGGCTGCCGAGCAAACGCCAAGCTGATGAATCGTGTGCGTTGAATCCCTGATCACACAACAGCCAAATAATGAGGGGCTGAACACATAGAACTGGCATGCTTTATCTAAAACCTAAAGACACCCTGTTTCTATAGGTTGTAGGAAATTCTACGCCTGCCTTAAGAAAGAAGAAATATAAAAAATACATAAAAAATATATTAAAAAAAAAATTGCCTTAGTCTGTCTTTTGATGCATCAATGTCAGCTCGTTTGGGTGAAAAATACACTCGTAGCCCTCGGACAAAATCTAATTGCTGCATATTTCTTATGATTATTTTGTAAAAAAGAGGGCAGGCAGAGGTCAAGACGAGAACGGCGAGGACCGGGAGAGGAAATCTTTACTAATTCTGTTAAGGCGACATATGGTGGAAGAGGCGCACACGCACTATAGAAGTTGGGCAGATTTATCAAGGAACGAGACGGGAGAGAGCCGTGGCAGAAATCCATCGAGCGGCTTTAATGAATACTCCGCGTTTCTGCTCTCCGACAGGAAATGTGACGTATTTTTTTCTTCTGTTTAAAATTTTTACTTTTACGTGGCACTTTAAAAAAAAAAAAAAAGTATTTTTTTCATTCTTTGCCAGATTCAGCTATTTTAATGTCGGAACATGTGAGGGGGATGGAGGCACATAGGGCCAGCTTTCTCCTGGAAGTGGTGCCATTTCTATAGTGGGCCATGTTCTAGTTTAGGGGTCTTCAAACTTTTCAGTACGAGGGCCACACTGTATATTTTACAAATATTCGAGTGCTAAAAAAAAAAATCAGTTTTTTAAATGAATGAAAACAATTTAAATGAATCAATAAGTTTTACTTGGAGCTTTTTTTTTGTAATCAGCATGATATGCAGTGGCAGCCCGTAATGCAGGGTGGAGGGGCGCCGCCCCCCTGTCCTTGCGTTCAGCCACCAAATCTACAAACAGGGCGTCGGACGCATGCATTCCAGTGTTTTTTTTTTTTTTAAGCACGTGATTAGAGCCTGAGGCTCTAATAGGCTTCAAAAAAGGGTAGGCTTGGGGCGCAGAGCACTGCGCCCCAAGCCCACCCAGTTGTGTGACAATAACGAATGAATATTCACTATTGTCTTCGTGATTCTCCTCCCGGCCAATCAGGAAGCGGGTCATGAGACCCGTGACCTGATTGGTCGAAAGGTGAAGTGCTGCTTTTGGCCGCCTAGGAAAAGGAGGGAGGAGAAGGGAGGAGGAGGGATGAGACGCAGGGGAAGCTGCCGTCCTTCGCCCAGAGGAAGAGCTGCCCGATACATGGGGTAAGTGCAGGGCTGGTGACCAGTGGGGGGGGGGGGTGAGGGTGACCCGACCGACTGTGGGGGTGGCTGTGGGTGCATTGTTTGCAGTCCCCCCCCCAAAAAAAATAATAATACCACCAGCCGCCACTGATGGTATGATACAGAACAACAGAGGAAGAACAAAGAAATTAAATTCCAACCGTTACATCAGAATCCTCCATCAAACACCACCCTCACGGAAGGGTCCCCATTGGAGTCCCACATTACATCAGGGTTCCCATCAGAGTATTCTTTAATATAATGAAGCTGGCTACTTAGTAATTCATTGCATCAACTTATTATTGGCTAAATGACAAGATGCAGCAGTAACACACTAACGCGTTTCAGGCCGAAGCCTTATTCACAGTATCCTAGATGCCATAAGTAAGGCTTTGGCCGAAACAAGTTAGTGTTTTAATGCTGTATCCTGCCATTTTGCCAATAATGAATTGATACAATGGATTACTGAGTAACCAACTTAATTTTATTAAAAGATAATTCCTACATTCCAAAGGCACTTGGGACAGAGTACCAGTTCCCAGTCTTCCAGGTAATTTGTTTTCTCTGTTAGACTGTGTTTGTTCCCATCAGAGTATCCACTTTACATCAGAGTATCCATCAGAGCTCCTCCTTACATCAGAGTCTCCATCAGAGCCTCCCCTTACATCAGAGTCCTCTCTTATATCAGGGTCCTCGTTAGAGTCCATTCTTACTTGAGAGCCATCATCAGAGTCCCTCCTTACATCAGGGTCCCCATCAACGACCACCCTTACGTAAGTGTCTCCCTTTACATCAGGGTTCCCAATAGAGTCCTTACTTACTTGAGAGCCATCATTAGAGTCCCTCCTTACATCAGGGTCCCCATTAGAGTCCATTCTTACTTGAGAGCCATCATCAGAGTCCCTCCTTACATCAGGGTACCCCATCAACGACCACCCTTACATAAGTGTCTCCCTTTACATCAGGGTTCCTATTAGTGTCTATTCTTGCTTAAGAGCCATCATCAGAGTCCCTCCTTACATCAGGGTACCCCATCAACGACCACCCTTACATAAGTGTCTCCCTTTACATCAGGGTTCCCATTAGAGTCCATTCTTACTTAAGAGCCATCATCAGAGTCCCTCCTTACATCAGGGTACCCCATCAACGACCACCCTTACATAAGTGTCTCCCTTTACATCAGAGTTCCTATTAGTGTCCATTCTTGCTTGAGAGACATCATCAGAGTCCCTCCTTACACCAGGGTCCCCATCAAGGACCACCCTTACATAAGTGTCTCCCTTTACATCAGGGTTCCCATTAGAGTTCCCCTTACATCAGAGTCCCCATCAGAGTATCCCATTTGCATCAGAGTCCCCATCACAGCCCTATTCAGAACTTGCCTTACATCAGGGTCCCCAGAATCTCTCTTAAATCAGAGTCCCTCCTTACATAAGAGTCTTCAACAAAAACACCCACTTACATCAGAGCCTCTCTTACATCAGGTTCCCCATTAGCGTTCCTCATTAAATCAGAGTGCACATCAGTGTCCTATTTTGCCTCACACACTTAACGAGTGTCAGAGCTTGATGGGAAAATATAATATTTCTTTGAATGTTGTGGCAAGCATCTAATTGGTTGTTAGAATGTTGGCAGTCCTAGCAACCAATACAAACCGTTAAAACTTTCACTGGAGACTGGGAGCATAGGAGGAGGAAGGTTGTGGATGTTGGGGAAAGATTAAGACGATATGTTGACTTAAAGCGGAGGTCCGCCAAATTTTTTTTTTTTAAGTCAGCAGTTACAAATACTGCAGCTGCGGATTTTTAAAATAAGGACACTTACCTGTCCAGAGCGCCCGCGATGTTGGCACCCGAAGCCGATATATTGTTCGGCTCTCGCGTGCTGCCGCCGCCGTGTTCGGTAAGGGAATCAGGAAGTGAAGTCTTGCGGCTTCACTTCCTGCTTCCCTACTGCGCATGCGCGACTCGCGCTGCACTATGCCACTGGTCCCTGCTGTCTTCTGGGACCTGTGTGTCTCCAAGAAGACAGCGGGGGGGACGAAGGAAGTGGCGTACATACCCGTGGGTGGCTCGGGTATCTATGCCCGGAAGTGGGAGCAAATACCTGTATTACACAGGTATCTGCTCCCCCCTCCCCCCTGAAAGGTGCCAAATGTGACACCGGAGTGGGGGAGGATCCCAAAAAGCGGAAGTTCCATTTTTGGGTGGAACTCCGCTTTAAATACCTGTGTGAAACCAATGTCCCTAGCTGAGGGCCAGATTAAATCTTGCAGATTTGACCCTCAGGCTGTAGTTTGAAGACCCCTGTTCTAAATAAATCTGTGGATACTCCGAATGGTTATGGGAATTATGTGCCCTTGGGTAAAGCATTATTCCATCAATTACAGAGGATGGGGGGTGGCTATATGACTCTCATTATCTACAGGATCCTTCCAGTCGACAATGGCTTCTTTTTGCCAAGATACCATAACTGGCTGACAGGTTGGGCCAACAGAATTAGATGTAGGTTTTGACATTATTAGAAGTTATCCTCCCATATAATGTGATGGGTGTCTTCTCCCTTTTTTTTTCCCCCTTACACCTCCTTTTTGGTGATCCGGTGGACATACTTTGATGTACAAATTGGTGACTGACAAGATCTTATAAGATTTATTCTAATTACTGTGATCAGCTATATCTCCTGAAGAAGTGAGCCTAATTCAGGAAACGCGTAGAGATTCTTCAAATCACTTTTAACAATGATTATATGGTATTTGAAAATGAAAGTGATTGGCTTATAGGTCTGGAAGATGTTGGGAGTCCAGGATATACTGCATATAGTTTAAGCTTTGTATATTTAATTAATATTAATTTATACATTTAAAAAAGTATTGACAATATAATGGTGATCGATTCAATGACTTTCTACCTTAAAAGTCCCTTAGTGTAAACCCCTGTTTTTTTATGTATATTCCATTTACATTTGTGAGGTGCGGTGAAACACGTTAGGTGGCCCTTAAAAAATAAAGGTTTTTCCAGCCAACAAAGGTCCCAAAAATAGGACATGCCACTACATTTTTAATGCAACTCATTGCAACGTGCAATTGGGCGTTAGTTGTTATTCAATAGGAATTGCACTGCAACACACCAACACATACTGTATAATGTGCATGGCAGCAATGCGTGCTTAGGTGTAAACTTAGCCTTAAAGGTCAGTCCCGCCAAAAACAAATATTTTGTTAATTTGGTACTTTGCTGGAGATGTGTCTTTTAGCTTGTGAGAATGTTTGACCCAATTCCATCCCACCCAGACCCATGTCCCTGTAACCGCTAAGTACTTTGACCAGGGGGATTGAAGTTCTGCATGAACACGTGATCAATGTGATTGGTTGTTAGAGTGGTCATATGCCATTCCCCCTGGCTCCCGATCATTACTAGAGCGACCGGGAACTGTCTTGTTCACTGTGCTGAGACCACAGCCACTGATGGACCCATACAGTTAGGTCCAAATCAATTTGTACACAGGCACAATTTTAGTTTTTTTCAGGTACAGTGGAACCTCGGATTATGAGCATAATCCATTCCAGGAGAATGCTCGTAATCCAAAGTACTTGTATATCAAAGCGAGTTTCCCCATTGAAGTCAATGGAAACGAAAATAATTTGTTCCGCATTGACTTCAATGGCATGCAATACCACATGCGGCCAGAGGCAGGGGGTGCCGGAGAGCCTCGGAAACGGCCGAAAAGGCCCAAGGACATCTCGGCTGACCTCGACAAACCTCAGAAAGACTTCATTCCCAAGATTTGCCAAGGTCAGCCGAGCTGTCCTCGGGCCTTTCCGTGCATTTCCGAACGGCGCCGATCGGCTGCGATCGGTGACATTCTGCTCTGCTTGGCTCCAGCGCCCCCCCCACCTTAGGCCAAGCACGGTACTGCACACCGCTTTGGCCTGAATCATGCTCGTTTTGCGCGACAACACTCGCAAACCGAGTTACGATTTTTAAAAATACAGTGCTCGTATTGCGAAACGCTTGTTAACCGCGTTACTCGCAAGCCGAGGTTCCACTGTATTTACCAAAACATATTCAAGCTATAGATATATAATGGATATTTATTTATTTCAGGTACTTATATAGCGCCATCAATTTACGCAGCGCTTTACATATACATTGTACATTCACATCAGTCCCTGCCCTCGAGGAGCTTACAACCTAAGGTCCCTAACACACATTCATACATACTAGGGCCAATCTGGGTAGGATCCAATTAACCTACCAGCATGTCTTTGGAGTGTGGGAGGAAACCGGAGTACCCGGAGGAAACCCACGCAGGCACAAGGAGAACATGCAAACTCCAGGCAGATGGTGTCATGGTCGGGATATGGACTGAAAGTGCACACTTTCAGGTTTAATTTGAGGGTGTGTACATCAAAATCAGAGGAAGGGTTTAGGAACAGCTCTTAAGATCAGCCAACCTCCTTTTTCTGTATCAATAATTTTTATTGAAAGTTTAAAGCATACAAAGGATAGAGACTTTTAGCGAACAAGAAGTAAGGAGATATAAATAATATAGTAAATAATACAAAATAATGTAGAGCTGAGTTAGAAAGGAACACAGTCCCCTGATGTATTAGACCATTCGTTAAGCGTATTAAGTAGTCCTGAACCAAGTGGGGAGGGGACATTGGTTGATTCCCACTAACTATGGCCGGCCACTATCAATCACTCCGTTTGATTGCAGTGATCGACCCACTACAATCCCTGAAGTCCCCTCCTTTATATAATAGTATAGGCAGTGCGAAATGCCACTATTCCTATGAAAAATCATGTTTCTCGTAACTACTTCATTAGGGACCAAGAAAGAAAAATAAAGTCAAACATATGAAATAACTGTAAGATTAACCAAAGTTGAAACGTATACCCTATTTAGCTCACGTTAGTTTAATTGCTTGTCATACCAGTCATGCCAAGCATGCCAAGGTGCCCATAAGTTGGATAACTTGTCAAATTGCCCTCTCGCTGAAGCATGGAGAATCTCGTATGTACTGTGTGTTTGAACAGTAGTTATAACTTCTTGAAGTTTTGGGGCTCCAATATTCTTCCAGTGTCTAAGTAGAGTAAGGTGCGTAGCCATTAATATATGTGCTGTTACAGTCCTAAGTGCCACAGGTACTAATTCCAAGTCCAGAGAGAGTATGGCCAACTCGGGGCGTAAAGGTAAAGTGATATGTGATATAGTTTGTATTAGTCTCTCAATCTGAGCCCACAGAGGTTTAACCCTTGGGCATGTCCACAATATGTGGAACAGTGTGCCCCTCTCTCCGCATAGCCTCCAGCACTCTGATGTAGTACCCGGGAAAATTTTTGACAATCTATGTGGGGTGAGGTACCAGCGAAGCAGGATTTTCTGGTGCAATTCCCATAAGTTTGTACTCTTTGTAGTAGTTAAATGAAGTTTAATTGCCCTTTCCCATTTTTTAGCAGTGAATGTCAGACCAATGTCTTTTTCCCATGCCAAAATGTTTGGGGTTTTAATTAATGTATCCTTGCTCTGTAGCGCCCTGTAAATGATTGATATACCTTTGGAGCCTTTTGTGTCTTGTTGGTAAAAATCAGTTAGTTTCTTTGGAAGTTGGGTAAACAAATTGGGGGTCTTCCTTATTACTTGAGTTAGTTGAATGTACCTATAATGCTCCCTCAGTGGCAGATTAAATTCTTCTTGTAGTAATTGAAATGACTTAACTTTGGAGTGAGTGATTATATCTTCCAAGTGGTGAATACCATGCAAGTTCCATGTGTTGAGATTTATATCTGGAATAATATGACGTACTGCCATTATGTTAAGGTTCAGGGGAACCTGCTCTTCCCCCCATGAATGCGCTGTACAAAGATGAGCCCATGCCCTCAATGAAGCTAGTATGGGTGGCGATAAATTCCTGTCTAGTTATTTGCAGTGACGAGCTGTCATCAAAAAGTCAGCCAAGTCGTCTTTCTGTATTTGTATGGCTTCTAGTTTTTTCCATGAGTGGGTGCAGTTAGGTCTTAGCCAGACTTTAATCTGGGCTAATATTGATGCAAAATAATAATCCTGCAGTATAACATGGCCTATGCCCCCCGCCGCTCGATTTCTCACTAGTTTGCTAAATGCGCACCTTGCCTTCTTCCCCTGCCACAAATATCTGTTCAGGATCGATTGAAGGGAGGCAAAGTACGCAGTAGGTAAAGGTATCGGAAGGGTCCTGAACAAATAAAGCAGCTCAGGCAAGATCATCATTTTAAAGGCCGCTAACCTACCCAACCAGGACAATTCAGAATGAGTCAGTTTGTTCAGTTTGTTTTGAAAGGAGTTCAGGAAAGGTGTGTAGTTAGCATGGAGCAGCTCAGCCGTGTCCTTAGTTAGTGTTATGCCCAGATAACCTATGCCTCCATCTGACCACACATAAGGGTGCTTATTCTGTATTTCTATTTTAGTTTCTGGAGTTAAACCCAATCCCATCAGATAGGATTTCGTTTTGTTTACCTTATAGTAGGAAACTAATGAGAATGTCTGTAGTGCATCGTGAACACAGGCCAGGGAATCATCTACATTAGTTAAGAACAAAATTACGTCGTCGGCAAATAGGGATGGGCCCGGTGCTCGATTCGAACCCATGTTCGAATCGAGCACCGGGCGTTCGCTCGCTCGTCGAGCCCAGAACTATTTGGGCCGTTCGCATCACATTCGTGTGATGCGAGCGGCCCCGCAATGCATTGCGGCCGGCGCGGCCGGCGCAGTGCATTGCTGGCTGATGATTGGCCAAGCATGCACTGTGACCCCGCATGCTTGGCCAATCACAGCGCCCGAAACTCGGAGAGCAATAATTGGCTACAGGCAGGACGCCTGTAGCCAATTACAGCTCAGGGGCTTTAGTACATGCCCCACCATTTAAAAGGCCGCCACGCCATCGGCCCCGGTCACATGAGTTCCGGCTTTAGGAGAGATCAGTCTGCTGATTCTGTCTTTGCTTGATACTGAAAGATTTGCTCTTCTTTGCTAAACCATTGGCTATTTCTTTGCTAAACCATTGCTACCTAAGTCATTGATCGTTCATTGCTGCTGATTGCACAGTTAGCGTGTTATTAGCTGCTGCTGGGGATTAGTCTGGTGCGTGCTTACTGTTAGTACAGTATTGCAGTAGTACCAACCGCAGTGCTGTTAGCACAGCATTGCACCCCAACAGCACCCATAGGACTTCTAGTGTGTTAGTGGCAGCAAACAGAGCTCCTATATTTTCTTCTCAGCAGCACCCATAGGACTTCTAGTGTGTTAGTGGCAGCAAACAGAGCTCCTATATTTTCTTCTCAGCAGCACCCATAGGACTTCTAGTGTGTTAGTGGCATCACACAGAGCTCCTATATTTTCTTCTCAGCAGCACCCATAGGACTTCTAGTGTGTTAGTGGCAGCAAACAGAGCTCCTATATTTTCATCTCAGCAGCACCCATAGGACTTCTAGTGTGTTAGTGGCAGCAAACAGAGCTCCTATATTTTCTTCTTAGCAGCACCCATAGGACTTCTAATGTGTTAGTGGCATCACACAGAGTTCCTATATTTTCATCTCAGAAGCACCCATAGGACTTCTAGTGTGTTAGTGGCATCACACAGAGTTCCTATATTTTCATCTCAGAAGCACCCATAGGACTTCTAGTGTGTTAGTGGCATCACACAGAGCTCCTATATTTTCTTCTCAGCAGCACCCATAGGACTTCTAGTGTGTTAGTGGCATCACACAGAGCTCCTATATTTTCATCTCAGAAGCACCCATAGGACTTCTAGTGTGTTAGTGGCATCACACAGAGCTCCTATATTTTCTTCTCAGCAGCACCCATAGGACTTCTAGTGTGTTAGTGGCAGCAAACAGAGCTCCTATATTTTCTTCTCAGCAGCACCCATAGGACTTCTAGTGTGTTAGTGGCATCACACAGAGCTCCTATATTTTCATCTCAGAAGCACCCATAGGACTTCTAGTGTGTTAGTGGCATCACACAGAGCTCCTATATTTTCTTCTCAGCAGCACCCATAGGACTTCTAGTGTGTTAGTGGCAGCAAACAGAGCTCCTATATTTTCTTCTCAGCAGCACCCATAGGACATCTAATGTGTTAGTGGCATCACACAGAGTTCCTATATTTTCATCTCAGAAGCACCCATAGGACTTCTAGTGTGTTAGTGGCATCACACAGAGCTCCTATATTTTCATCTCAGAAGCACCCATAGGACTTCTAGTGTGTTAGTGGCATCACACAGAGCTCCTATATTTTCTTCTCAGCAGCACCCATAGGACTTCTAGTGTGTTAGTGGCAGCAAACAGAGCTCCTATATTTTCTTCTCAGCAGCACCCATAGGACTTCTAGTGTGTTAGTGGCAGCAAACAGAGCTCCTATATTTTCTTCTCAGCAGCACCCATAGGACTTCTAGTGTGTTAGTGGCAGCAAACAGAGCTCCTATATTTTCTTCTCAGCAGCACCCATAGGACTTCTAGTGTGTTAGTGGCATCACACAGAGCTCCTATATTTTCATCTCAGAAGCACCCATAGGACTTCTAGTGTGTTAGTGGCATCACACAGAGCTCCTATATTTTCTTCTCAGCAGCACCCATAGGACTTCTAATGTGTTAGTGGCATCACACAGAGTTCCTATATTTTCATCTCAGAAGCACCCATAGGACTTCTAGTGTGTTAGTGGCATCACACAGAGCTCCTATATTTTCTTCTCAGAAGCACCCATAGGACTTCTAGTGTGTTAGTGGCAGCAAACAGAGCTCCTATATTTTCTTCTCAGCAGCACCCATAGGACTTCTAGTGTGTTAGTGGCATCACACAGAGCTCCTATATTTTCTTCTCAGCAGCACCCATAGGACTTCTAGTGTGTTAGTGGCAGCAAACAGAGCTCCTATATTTTCTTCTCAGCAGCACCCATAGGACTTCTAGTGTGTTAGTGGCATCACACAGAGCTCCTATATTTTCATCTCAGAAGCACCCATAGGACTTCTAGTGTGTTAGTGGCATCACACAGAGCTCCTATATTTTCTTCTCAGCAGCACCCATAGGACTTCTAGTGTGTTAGTGGCATCACACAGAGTTCCTATATTTTCATCTCAGAAGCACCCATAGGACTTCTAGTGTGTTAGTGGCAGCAAACAGAGCTCCTATATTTTCTTCTCAGCAGCACCCATAGGACTTCTAGTGTGTTAGTGGCAGCAAACAGAGCTCCTATATTTTCTTCTCAGCAGCACCCATAGGACTTCTAGTGTGTTAGTGGCATCACACAGAGCTCCTATATTTTCATCTCAGAAGCACCCATAGGACTTCTAGTGTGTTAGTGGCATCACACAGAGCTCCTATATTTTCATCTCAGAAGCACCCATAGGACTTCTAGTGTGTTAGTGGCAGCAAACAGAGCTCCTATATTTTCTTCTCAGCAGCACCCATAGGACTTCTAGTGTGTTAGTGGCATCACACAGAGCTCCTATATTTTCTTCTCAGCAGCACCCATAGGACTTCTAGTGTGTTAGTGGCAGCAAACAGAGCTCCTATATTTTCATCTCAGAAGCACCCATAGGACTTCTAGTGTGTTAGTGGCATCACACAGAGCTCCTATATTTTCTTCTCAGAAGCACCCATAGGACTTCTAGTGTGTTAGTGGCAGCAAACAGAGCTCCTATATTTTCTTCTTAGCAGCACCCATAGGACTTCTAATGTGTTAGTGGCATCACACAGAGTTCCTATATTTTCATCTCAGAAGCACCCATAGGACTTCTAGTGTGTTAGTGGCATCACACAGAGCTCCTATATTTTCTTCTCAGCAGCACCCATAGGACTTCTAGTGTGTTAGTGGCATCACACAGAGCTCCTATATTTTCATCTCAGAAGCACCCATAGGACTTCTAGTGTGTTAGTGGCATCACACAGAGCTCCTATATTTTCTTCTCAGCAGCACCCATAGGACTTCTAGTGTGTTAGTGGCAGCAAACAGAGCTCCTATATTTTCTTCTCAGAAGCACCCATAGGACTTCTAGTGTGTTAGTGGCAGCAAACAGAGCTCCTATATTTTCTTCTTAGCAGCACCCATAGGACTTCTAATGTGTTAGTGGCATCACACAGAGTTCCTATATTTTCATCTCAGAAGCACCCATAGGACTTCTAGTGTGTTAGTGGCATCACACAGAGCTCCTATATTTTCTTCTCAGCAGCACCCATAGGACTTCTAGTGTGTTAGTGGCATCACACAGAGCTCCTATATTTTCTTCTCAGCAGCACCCATAGGACTTCTAGTGTGTTAGTGGCATCACACAGAGCTCCTATATTTTCTTCTCAGCAGCACCCATAGGACTTCTAGTGTGTTAGTGGCAGCAAACAGAGCTCCTATATTTTCTTCTCAGCAGCACCCATAGGACTTCTAGTGTGTTAGTGGCATCACACAGAGCTCCTATATTTTCATCTCAGAAGCACCAATAGGACTTCTAGTGTGTTAGTGGCAGCAAACAGAGCTCCTATATTTTCTTGTCAGCAGCACACATAGTACCTATAGTGTGTTAGTGTCAGCACCCATAGGACCTACAGTGTGTTGTGAGCACACATAGGAGTTCTATTTTTTATACTATATACACTACCGACTACAATGGCTGGAAGACCGCCAAGGAGAGGCAGAGCGTGCCGAGGCAAGAACACAGGGCAGGCAGGCTCTGTTTCTAGAGACAACAGTGCTGGCCGTGGACGTGGTCGTGCATCGTCATCAGCACGTGGCCATGGGAAACGCTTGTCTTTGTTTTCGGCAGCTGGACATGTGGAGCCGCATCATGCCGAAGGCTTGGTAGAATGGATGACCAAGCCCTCCTCATCCTCCTCATCCTCTCTCACCCAGGCTCAGGGTACTGGCAGAGCAGCTGCCAACGCGTACTCAATGGCATCATCAGCCACCCCTTCCCTAGACCCACCATGTCCTCCTGAGGAGTCCCCCGAACTGTTTGAGCACAGTGTTGGGTACATGCTCCAGGAGGATGCCCAACGATTCGAAGGCTCGGATGATGATACCCAGCTTGAGGAAGTCAGTAGTGTGCGCGCAGAGAGAGGGGATGCTGAAGGACAGCAATCTGGCAGTAGTGTTCCACCAGCTGCAGCTTACTGCCAGGTTTGCTCTAGTGGTGAAGAGGGAGGGGATGATGAGGTCACTGACTCCACGTGGGTGCCTGAAGGGAGAGAGGAGGAGGAGGAGGAGGATGCAGCGTCACATGTCCAACGAGGCAGGATGCCCCCTGGAGGCCAGCTAGAGGCCAGCACAGCAACTGTACCACACCGCAGAGCTCCACCTGTGCAGGGCGCTGCCTCTGCACGTTATCACAAAAGTTCTTTGGTGTGGGCCTTTTTTGAGACGAGTGCATCAGATCGCACCACTGCTATTTGCAATATTTGTCTCAAGCGTATCTCGCGTGGCCAAAACATCAGCCGCTTGGGCACCACAAGCATGAGCAGACATATGTCGACCTGCCATGCAGCTCGTTGGCAAGCACACATAAAAGACCCACACCAAAGAACAAAGCAGACCTCTCCTTGCTCCTCATCAGCTGGGATCTCCATCCCCACTATATCTTCAGTCCTCTCTGAAAGCTGCTCTGAGAGGACTGAAGGTGTAGAATTAGGTGTGTCACAACCAAGTACTTGCAGTACACCGACGTCCGATTGTAGCAGGCAAATTTCCCTGCCCCAGCTGCTGGACCGTCGAAAGAAGTATACTCCCAGCCATCCACATGCCCAGCGGTTGAATGCTAGCTTGGCTAAATTGCTAGCGCTTCAACTGCTGCCTTTTCAGTTGATAGACTCGGCCCCCTTCCGTGAGTTTGTTCAATGTGCGGTTCCTCAGTGGCAGGTTCCCAAACGCCACTTTTTCTCACGGAAGGCGATTCCGTCTCTCTACTGGCATGTGGAAGGCAATGTCCATGCCTCGCTGGACAGGGCGGTCAGCGGTAAGGTGCATATTACCGCTGACTCATGGTCCAGCAGGCATGGACAGGGACGTTATCTTTCTTTCACGGCCCATTGGGTCACTCTATTGGCAGCTGGGAGGGATGCAGGACAAGGTGCAGTAGTGTTGGAGGTTGTTCCGCCACCACGCCTCCAAAATGCTACTACTGGTTGTGACACACCTCTCTCCTCCACCCCCTCCTCTTCTTCTTCCTCCATGTCCTCTTCGAGTGCTCTGTCCTCGGAACCAGCGGTGCTCCGTAGGTGTACAAGGGGCTACGCGAGTACGCAGGCAAAAAGATGCCATGCCGTGCTTGCGCTGGTGTGTTTGGGGGACAGGAGCCACACTGGGCCAGAGGTTCTGGCAGCTCTGCAGGGGCAGGCCGAGAGGTGGTTGACGCCACGCCAGCTTAAGCCAGGAATGGTCGTTTCTGATAATGGCACCAACCTCCTCTCCGCCCTGCGACAGGGGCAGCTCACCCATGTGCCCTGTATGGCTCACGTCCTCAACCTGGTGGTGCAGCGGTTCTTGGGCAGGTTCCCAGGCTTACAGGATGTCCTGAGGCAGGCCAGGAAAGTCTGTGTGCATTTCCGCCGATCTTATAATGCCAGTGCTCGGCTGACTGAGCTGCAAAAGGAGCTGAACCTGCCCAAGAACCGCCTAATATGTGACATGCCCACCAGGTGGAACTCAACGTTGGTCATGCTGCAGCGACTGCACATGCAGCAGAGGGCCATCAATGAGTACCTTTGCGACTACGGCACCAGGACAGGGTCAGGGGAGCTTGGCTTTTTTTCCCCACGCCAGTGGAGCATGATCAGGGATGCATGCACTGTCCTCTCACCATTTGAGGAGGCCACGAGGATGGTGAGCAGTGACAGTGCATGCATCAGTGACACTGTACCTCTTGTCCACCTGTTGGAGCATACGCTGCGTGGGATAATGGACAGGGCACTTGAGGCAGAACAGAGGCAGGAAGAGGAGGACTTCCTTGTCTCTCAAGGCCCCCTTTATCCAGACAATGTTCCTTCTGTCCCACCCATCACACAGGAAGAGGAGGAGGAGGAGGAGGAGGAGGATTGTGTGAGCATGGAGGTGGAGCCTGGCACTCAGCATCAGCAGCAGCAGTCTTTTAGGGATGATGTACAGTCCCAACAAACCAATGGACTTGTACGTGGCTGGGAGGAAGGTGGCTGGCGATCATGTCATCCTCAGTGACCCAGAAGACTCCGGACCGAATGCCTCAGCTAACCTACGCTGCATGGCCTCCCTGATCCTGCAAAGCCTGCGGAAGGATCCTCGTGTTCTTCGGATCAAGGAGAGTGACCATTACTGGCTGGCCACTCTCCTTGATCCACGGTACAAGGGTAAGGTTGCGGACCTTATCTTGCCGTCGCAGAGGGAGCAGAGGATGAGACATCTCAGGGAGGCCTTGCAGAAAGGTCTGTGCAACGCGTTCCCAGAAACTGGGAGGTTACAAACTCCTGGTCCTGGACGACGAGTTGCTGAGGCTTCGGTCAGTAGCAGAAGGAGCAGTGGGGAAGGTGGACGTCTGACCGATGCGTTCAGACAATTTTTTAGTCCGCAGCCCCAAGGTATGATCGGTTCCAGCAACCATCGCCAGCGTCTGATATACATGGTGCAGGAATACCTAGGGGCAAGGTCAGACTTGGACACCTTTCCCACCGAAAATCCTCTGGCTTACTGGGTCCTGAGGATGGATCACTGGCCAGAGCTTGCACAGTATGAAATTGAGCTACTGGCCTGTCCTGCATCCAGCGTTCTTTCCGAACGCACATTCAGTGCTGCTGGAGGATTTGTCACCGATCATAGGGTGCGCCTGTCCACCGACTCGGTTGATCGACTGACCTTCATAAAAATGAATCAGTCTTGGATCACCACCAGCTACCAGACACCTGAAGCGGATATAACGGAATAATTTATAATGTCACATCCCTTCAAGACTGCCTATGCTGATGCTGAGTGACTGTCCTGTTATGTTCACTGTCTATCCTCTTCCTCCTCCTCAATGATCCATGCCACCACACCAGTGCCTAAGGCACAATTTTTCAGCCCCTGTATAACAGGGGCGTGTAATTACAATTTTTTAAAAAGATGCTTCGCAACAGGTGTGACTGCTGTGCTCAGAGTACAGTATCTGTGAGGGGTTGCAGTGTTGTGGCACCAGCACCAGTGCCTAAGGCACAATTTTTCAGCCCCTGTTGGGGCGTGTAATTACAATTTTTAGGCAATGCTTTGCAACAGGTCTCATTGCTGTGCTCAGAGTACAGTATCTGTGAGGGGTTGCAGTGTTGTGGCACCAGCACCAGTGCCTAAGGCACAATTTTTCAGCCCCTGTATAACAGGGGCGTGTAATTACAATTTTTTAAAAAGATGCTTCGCAACAGGTGTGACTGCTGTGCTCCAAGTACAGTATCTGTGAGGGGTTGCAGTGTTGTGGCACCAGCACCAATGCCTAAGGCACAATTTTTCAACCCCTGTTTAACAGGGGCGTGTAATTACAAATCTTGATCTAATAGTTCACAGCAGGGCCCATTCCTGCGCCCACCAAGAGTAACTATGAGGGCCTACAGTCTTGTGGCAACACCGTCCACCACCACCACCACCACCAAAGGCCCAATTTTTCTGCCCTGTTCAACAGGTGCATACAATTACAAATCTTGATCTAATAACTCACAGCAGGGCCCATTCCTGCACCCACCAAGAGTAACTGTGAGGGCTTACAGTCTTGTGGCAACACCGTCCACCACCACCACCACCACCACCAAAGGCCCAATTTTTCTGCCCGGTTCAACAGGTGCATGCAAGTACAAATCTTGATCTATTAACTCACAGCAGGGCCCATTCCTGTGCCCACCAGTCTTGTGGCTACACCAACATCTAATAGGGCAAATTTCTGCAGAGTATATACGGCAGGCCCCTACTTTCAAACATCCAACTTACAAACGACTCCTACTTGCAAACGGCAAGAGAAAACAGGAAGTGAGAGGAAATCTACCCCTAGGAAGGAAAATTCTATCCTGTTAGATTTAATTTGGGAAAAAGGTATCTCCTCTCTACTGATGCTTTATCACCAATCCTTGTTTCAATTAAAACCCCACTTTTCCAAAAACATTTGTCATTGGGACGGAAAGTGAGGTGACATGTTCTGAACAGATGTGCAAAGACAGCAAATGTTACAGGGGTGATAACCCCTCCCTATGTTCTCCAAAAAGCTTAAAAATTGATTCTTTTGGGATGTAGCTACACTTCATAATGTACCTGTTCAGATTCTACTTAAGAACAAACCTACAGTCCATGTCTTGTTTGCACCACCTATATACTGCTGTTCAGAGTATATAGGGTTGTAGGTATAGGGTTTTATTTTGGGTGCGGGGTCCCCCTTAGTATCCATACAAGACCCAAAGGGGCTGGGGTGGGGGGGGGGGGGGTGATGGGGTAGCCATGCCATTTTTCTCAAGGATTTTCAGCCATATGGCGGCCAGGACAAGACATGACATTAAAGCCGCAAGTGGTTTTAAATGGCTTCTTTTTTTCCTTTACAAATGTCATTTTGTGCAAGGACAGTTCTAAACACGGGAAACACATGCCACTTCACAGGCATACTTTAGACACCCCCCAGGTACCATATTTAAAGGAAAATTTCACTTTTTTTTTTTTTCACTTTATGCATCATTAAAATGACTGCTCCCGAAAAAACTTTAGTTTTTAAAATTTCTTTTTGCATTGATATATGTCCCCTGGGGCAGGACCCGGGTCCCCAAACCTGTTTTATGACATTAACATGCATATTGGCCGTTGTAATTAGCAATTTTGATTTCGAACGTTCGCGTCCATTATAACGAATAGGGTTCGAAAATTCGCGCAAACTTTCGGTCCGTTCGAAGGTTCTGGTGCGAACCGAACCCGGGGGTGTTCGGCTCATCCCTATCGGCAAATAGACTTATGACATGTTTCCTGTTGCCTACGTGCAAACCTGCTATTTGGGGGTGTCCTCTTATGTGTATGGCCAGAGGTTCCATTAGCAAATTAAAAATGAGTGGGGATAAGGGGCACCCTTGACGTGTGCCATTCGTTATGTCAAAGGGAGTCGACAGAGCCCCTGCTATGTAAACTTGAGCTGAAGGAAGTGTGTACAACGCCTTTACTGCAGAAAGTATGAGGCCCCCAAAGCCGAACCTGCTCAGCACCTCTGTTAGGTATCCCCAATGAATTCTATCAAACGCCTTCTCCGCATCCAGTGAGAGAAGCAGAGAAGGCGTTCCCCTCCGTTTAGCAATGTGTATAAGGTTGACTAGTCGCCTAGTGGCATCAGCTGTTTGTCTCCCTTTAGTGAATCCAGATTGATCTATATCCACAATGTCAGGTAGGATGTCTACCAGTCTAGTAGCGATAAGTTTGGCATAGATCTTGACATCATTATTCAGTAATGATATTGGCCTAAAGTTTTGTGGTACATCTGGAGATTTCCCTGGTTTAGGCAAAGCTATGATTGTAGCAGTTAGCATTTCAGGAGGGAAAGAGGAAGATGCAGCAGCTGAATTGAACGTTTCGGTGAGATGTGGGCAAAGAATGTCCTGAAATGTCTTGTAGTATTCCCCTGTAAAACCATCTGGGCCTGGCGATTTGTTGGCGGGGAGAGCCTGGATCGTCTGTTTTACCTCTAGATCAGATATTGGGGAATTAAGGCTCTGGAGGTGTTCCTGTGTGAGTTTGGGGAAATTGAGTTTGTCTAAAAATGCGTCAATAGCCTCTTTTGTTGGCTGTGGCGTGGAAAGATCGTCTTTTAGGTTGTATAATGAACTGTAGTATTGGCTAAATGCGTCAGCTATGGCTTGGAGGTGAGTTTGCTTGACCTGCGTTTTTGGCTGTAGAATGTGGGAGATTTGGGTTCTGGTTCTGTGACCCTTTAGTTTGTTGGCCAGCAGTTTGCCTGCTCTGTTTCCACTGGTGTAGTATGCTAGTTTTAACCTTCTAGACGTCTTTTCAAAATCGTCAAGAAATTTTAGCCGTAGTTCTGTGCGAAGTTGTGTTACTTGGTCAGACAATATGTGGGATGGGTTAGCTTTGTTTCGTCTATCTATGTCTTCAATTTTGGATAACAATTGTACAGTTTGCTGCTGCATTTCCCTCTTGTATCTCGCCCCCTGCTGCATCATCACCCCCCTCATCACTGCCTTATGTGCGTTCCAAATAACAAAAGGATTTGCCACTGAACCTTGATTTACATCAAAGTATTCATTTAGTTTTCCCTGGATGTATGACCTGATCGGACCTTCCTGCAGTAGGCGATGGTTGGCTCTCCATAGGTAAGTAGATTTTTGAGAAGAAGGGTTTCCTATTGTTAAGCAAACCGAGGCATGGTCCGACCATGTGATACTATTAATCTTTACCGACTTACATTTCATCAGTAACCATCTGTCAACCAAAAATAAGTCAATTCTACTATAAGACCTATGACAATTAGAGAAAAAAGTATAGTCTCTTTCATTTGCGTTCAAGCATCTCCAAGAGTCATATAGGTTATGTTTTTGTAGGGACGTCAACAGGGATGGAGGCCTCCTCTTTGGTGAAGAGGTAGAGTCAACATCTGGGTCTGGTGTGATGTTGAAGTCCCCACAAATAATTAACATTCCCTTCTGCACCTTCCTCACCTTTTTCACAATCCTGTGAAAAAATTTAAGTTGTCTCACATTTGGTGCATATACATTCGCCACAGTGTAAGTGACGGAATTAATGTCACAGATCAATATTATGAAACGTCCCTGAGGATCACATATAGCTTCATGTAGATGAAAAGAGGCTGTGTCTCTTATTGCTATCATCACTCCCCTTGTCTTTGAGGGCGCATTTGCTTGATAGACGTGGGGAAACTGGGGATGTGAGCATTTAGGAGGCGAGTCCTGTAAAAAGTGGGTCTCCTGAACACACAAAATGTCACAATGTTGATGCAAGGCCTCCTTCCACAGAGATCTCCGCTTGGCAGGGTGATTAAGACCCTTGGAATTTAGAGTCATAAACTGTACCGCCATGTGTGGATAATAAAGTTACTTACAGATGGTGGGAGTCGCTGGTTAATCCCTGTAGGTGCACTGCGCGAGATAGGCCTTACGTGCTCACACTTGTCCAAGGGTCTTTCAGCGAGGTATGGGAGGCAGTACTTCTGGCTATTAGGGCATAAGAGAGTTATTTCAAGAGAAACATGAAGGAGAAGAAAAAAAAATTAACAATGGCAACTGGCCATTTAATAGAGTGCAAAAGTGTGTGACTCATTATCACTCAAGCGGTAGGTGGGGAAAGGGAAAAAGTTCGGAACAGGAATCCGATCTATTCCAACAGGCACTCTATGAAGTCATCAAAATTTAATCCAGGTTAGTTGTGAGAACGAGCGTTTCTGCGGTCAACTGTACGCCATTCAGGTTCTAGGTTTTTTGATGTGGGTCCCCGCTGGGGTTGTGGTTGATTATCAGGGACAATTCCCCAAGAGTGTAGCATTGACATTCCTTTGGCCAGGGAGTCTATAACATATTCCTTGTCATCTTTCGTGACTATCAGCTTGGTCGGGAAGCCCCACTTATAGGTCAGTTTGTGATTCCTTAGGGCCTTTGTGATGGTATTGAGATTTCTGCGTTTTTGGAGCGTATACTGCGATAAATCCGCATAGAACTGGAGGTCAGAGTAAGGAGCAGGGATCTGTCCTTTTTGGCGTGACACTGCCATCAGTTGTTCCTTGGTGTGATAAAAATGCAATCTAAGGATCACATCTCTAGGTATAGCATCAGATAGGTATGTGGGCTTCGGGAGCCTATGGATCCTATCCACAGTGAAGTCTAGAGCAGACAGGTCTGGCATAACTGTAGCAAACAGTTGAGCAGCATATCCACGCAGCTCCTGGTTTTTAACAGATTCAGGGATCCCCCTTATCTTCACATTGTTCCTTCTGGATCTATCTTCCATTTCTGCCATCTTAGCTTTCACTGATTCCATATCATCCTCTGACTTCTCACTAGCATCAACCAGGTCATTGATAGTGAAAGCATACTCCTCCATCTTATTCTCTATGTGAGAGACCCTTTCAGCCACATGTCTCAGTTCTGTGCCAAACTTGTGTACGCATGATACCATGTCTGACTGGAGTGAGCTCCTGAGAGACACCAACATCTCTTTCAATACTGTATCTAAGACAGGTTTATCATTTGTGGGGAATGAGTCAATGGAGTCTGGTAAGTCTCTTGTTTCATCCCCTGAATCTATGGGAGAGCTCACCTCATGTCCAGCATCCGCTGCATCCAGTCGGCATCTCGCCTTCTCCGGGCTCCCAGATGAAGGAGTAGCTAGTGGGGAATGTGGGTTCCTCGGTGGACTGCTTCTTTTCATGCTTATGCCCTTCTGAGATGAGCGCTGAGAAGTGCCTTGTACTGGCGTGGAGGATGAGCCGGCGCCATCTTGTGTAGGCCCCATAGAGAAGAACGCTGTGAGTTTGGTCGGCCGGTTCCCCTCCTTCTTGCGTCTCGTCATGCTGTATATCCGTTTGCCGGGTCAGCGGGAGCTGAAACGCCGTATTTGGGCAACTTTTGGGTGCCTGGATCGTCCGTTACAAGCCGTTGAAGTGCCGCTGGTACCGGAGCTCAGCTACTGCATGTCCTCCTCAGTCTCCAGCTAGCTCCGCCCCCCCACCCTCCTTTTTCAAAGGACCAAAAGTAATTGGACAATTGAATCAAAAGCTGTTTCATAGCCAGGTGTGGGCTACTCCTTCGTTATTTCTTCATCAATTAAGCAGATAAAAGGTCTAGAGTTGTTTCTAAGTGTGGTATTTGTATTTGGAATCTATTGCTGTGAACAATAGATTCAACAATGCGTTCAAAGGAGCTGTCCATGCAAGTGAAACAGGCCATTGTAAGGCTTCAAAAACAAAACAAATCCACCAGAGAGATAGCAGCAACATTAGGAGTGGCCAAATCAACAGTTTGGTTCATTCTGAGGAAAGAGAAAGGAACTGGGGAGCTCAGCAACATAAAAAGGCCTGGATGTCCACGGAAGACAACAGTGGTGGATGATCGCAGGATCCTCTCTGTGGTAAAGAATAACCCATTCACAACATCCAGACAAGTGAAGGACATTCTCCAGGAGGTGGGCATGTCATTGTCAAAGTCTACAATCAAGAGAAGACTTCACGAGTAGACATGTGCAATTCGTTTAGTTACGAATTCGTTATTCGTCAAAATTCGTTATATTAGTTTATTCGTAGACATACGAATGAACGAACGGTTTACTAAAATTACCAACGAAAAACGAATTATCGAAAAGAACGAATATGGAAAACTACGAAAATACGAAATTATTAAATTAGAAACAGTGAAAATACGAAAAAGTGAAAAAACGAAAACATAGAAACAACGAAAATACCGAACAAAGATTCCAAATAACGAAAATCAAAATGAATCAAAATGACGAAAAACTCAAAAAATTCCGAATATTCGGAAAACGGAAATCAAAACAACGAAAATACCGAACAAAGATTCAAAATAACGAAACTCAAAATGAATGGAAAAAAAAAACAACTAAATTACGAATATTCGGAAAACGGAAATCAAAACAACGAATTCGTTAGTTCTGAAATATTTCTGGACGTTGGCCAATAAGCTTGTCCCTTCCCCTGAAGAGGATGTCCCTTCCTCCAATGAGCTTGTTTCTTATTCCCTTGTGTGTTTTTCTGTGTTAGACTGCAGTGCATTCCATCCAGAGTCCAGATAGGTTGTGGTTGGGTAGGTGGCACTGTTTTGGTGGATTTGTGAGTTAAGTTGTGACTTGTGAGAGAGAAATTCTTTGTTTCTTAAGCATACTCTGTCTAGAATCTAGTTTCTATATTACGAATTATGCCCCGATTTACGAATCTACGAAAACAATGATACGAAAGTACGAATACATGAGCCGGTCAATCTCACGAAAGTCTGAATTACAAAATTACGAGAAGTAGTCTTTCGAATAAACGGAAAATGTATTCTAACGAAAGTACGAATGTAATTAAATCTACAAAAGTACAATTTTCCAATCAACGGAAATTAGACACGAAAATATAGTTCTTACGAAAATACGAACGCGGCCGAATATAGAATATAAAATATAACGAAAAATACGAATTTCGAATCAACGAAAATTAGACTAACGGAAAAACAAATCAACGGAAAAATAACCCTTACAGAAATACGAAAGAGTCCGAATACGATAACCCACGTCTTACGAAATTACGAATCGTTACGAACCAACGGAAACGAACAGAAACGAAATCAAACTAAACAAATTTTTATGTTGTGCACATGTCTATTCACGAGAGCAAATACAGAGGGTTCACCACAAGGTGCAAACCATTCATAAGCCTGAAGAATAGAAAAGCCAGATTAGACTTTGCCAAAAAACTTCTAAAAAAGCCAGACCAGTTCTGGAAAAGCATTCTTTGGACGGATGAAATTAAAAGATTCATCTGTACCACAATGACGGGAAGAAAAAAGTGTAAAGGAGGTTTGGAACAGCTCATGATCCAAAGCACACAACATCATCTGTGCTTGGCTTCCGGTGGCACTGGGTCATTGGTGATTATTGATGATGTGACAGAAGACAAAAGCAGCCGGATGAATTCTGCAGTGTTTAGAGAGATACTGTCAGCCCAGATTCAGTCCAATGCAGCAAAGTTGATTTGACGGCGCTTCACAGTACAGATGGACAATGATCCAAAACACACTGCAAAAGCAACCCAGGAACTTTACTGGAACTAAGGGGCCAAGCCCAACCCCTGAAAAACAACCCCACACCATAATCCCCCCTCCAACACATGATTTGCACCAGTGCACAAAGCAAGGTCCATAAAAGACATGAATGAGCGAGTTTGAGGTGGAGGAACTTGACTGGCCTGACCTCAACCAGATTAGAACACCTTTGGGATGAATTACAGTGGAGACTGCGAGCCAGGCCTTCTTGTCCAACATCAGTGCCTGACCTCACAAATGCACTTCTGGAATTCTGGAAGAATGGTCAAACATTCTCATAGACACACTCCTAAACCTTATGGACAGCTTTCCCAGAAGAGTTGAAGCTGTTATATCTTCAAAGCGTGGGCCAACTCAATGTTGAATCCTACGGACTAAGACTGGGGTGCCAATAAAGATCATGTGCATGTAAAGGCAGGCGACCCAATACTTTTGAAAATATATATATATACAGTGGAACCTCGGATTGCGAGTAACGCGGTTAACAAGCGTTTCGCAATACGAGCGCTGTATTTCCTAAAATCCTAACTCGGTTTGCGAGTGTTGTCTCACAAAACGAGCAGGATTCAGGCCAAAGCGGTGTGCAGTACCACATTTGGCCTGAGGTGGGGGGGCAACGGAGCCGAACGGCGCCAAACGCAGATGATCGTTGCCGTTCAAAAATGCACGGAATGGCCCGAGGACAGCTTGGCTGACCTCGGCAAACCTTGGAAAGGCTCGGGAACTGAGTCTTTCTGAGGTTTGCCGAGGTCAGCCAAACTTTTCTCAGGCCTTTCCGGCCGTTTCCGAGGCTCTCCGGCGCCCCCCGCCTCTG
Source organism: Rana muscosa (assembly GCA_029206835.1). Taxonomy (NCBI): domain Eukaryota; kingdom Metazoa; phylum Chordata; class Amphibia; order Anura; family Ranidae; genus Rana; species Rana muscosa. The sequence continues at coordinate 315,421,467 of CM055119.1, read as the reverse complement.
GCCGCATGCAGTATTGCATGCCATTGAAGTCAATGCGAAACAAATTATTTTTGTTTCCATTGACTTCAATGGGGAAACTCGCTTTGATATGCAAGTACTTTGGATTACGAGCATTCTCCTGGAACGGATTATGCTCGTAATCCAAGGTTCCATTGTACATATATATATATATATATATATATATATATATATATATATATACACAGGTATAACACCTCAGTCACACTAATTACGACATTGACATCAGGCTACGTCACTTGAAGTTGCACATATTCAAAGTAGTGCTACTTCAGGTGTTACTTGGAAGAAATCTGTGAAACTTCATGCACAGATGTCTATGCAAATCACACCTGAACTTGCAAAAAGTAGTGCAAGAGCTACTTTCAGAATCGGTGCAACTCCAATGGAGTCTGAGTCACACCGATTTGACTGCTTCCATAGAGGTCAATAGGGTGTGACTTGTCATGCGATTTGATAGTTTCAAATTGCATGACAAGTTGCACTGGTATGACCGGGGGCTATAGACCCCTTCAAACAACAATAGATCCCTCAGTAGATAGAATCTATAGATCCTCCAGAATATTCCAGCACCCCTTGCCAATACATACATTCAATGCTAGAGGTGCCGGTGTCTTGCCGAGAAAGGTCCCCCTGCGGATTATGACCCCCTTTACTGCGCAGGCGCGGCGCTTGCCTCCGAAAATAGCCGAACACGTAGAGCTGAGAGTCAACTCTAGATGGCGCCTGCGCACACCAAATTGTGCTACACTTCTGACATCCAGGCTCTTTCTTTACCATCCCCGTGGACATGGAGGATGTTAAAAAAAGAGCCAGGAGGCAGAGCGAGTGAAGCGGGCCGTCCGAGCGAAACGAGGACGTGAGGCCGACTGGCCACTTACAGCGAGGTCCACGCAGGCGCCGTCTAGAGCTGGCTCTCAGCTCTACATATGTTCGGCTATTTTCGGAGGCTCATTCAGGTTCGTACTGCGCAAGCGCCGCGCCTGCGCAGTACGGGGGGCATAATCCGCCGGGGGGACCTTTCTCGGCAGAACACTGGAACTGTCTTCCCCCATGTTTCCATCTTAAAGGACACCAAGCACTTTGACGTAAGGAGAGCCCTCTCAGCATTTCGGCTTCAGGACCAGGTACATGACAATTACATTATACAATGTTCACTTGGGGAGAGGAGACTGAGGAAATGCTTTATCCTGGTGACATTATCTAGTTTAGCTTGGCGCCCAAAGGATGGCTTTTTATTGATAAAAGGGGGAACTTCTTTGAAAAAAATGATACATTGATATATTGTGGCATGGCAAGAAATTATTCTTGGAGACTTGCAAAGTTATTGGAAGGCCCGTTTTGAGTTTGAGAACCTAATGTCCATTATAAAAGGTGGAAACCATCTTCTGAAATTCCAGGTTAAGGCTTCTTTTAGTGACTGTGTTTTGATCCACTTGAATTTTTTTAAACAAACCCCCCCGGACTCCGAGTCTATAATAGCAAAGCATTCCCAAAGCCAACAAATAGAGGGAACATCACCGAAGGGTGTAACAAAATGTCTGTTTATCCCTCTCATAATCCTCACTCCTGGAGCGAGGGATGAGGGGCCGTGAGCTACACCATGTACAGTCGACTTTATTACCCTTTAATAACACAATAGATTTCGTTATGCGACCAAGAATGTCAACCTTTTGTATCAATTTAAATGACAGTAATAACAGGATATCACAACACGTCACATAATAAAACAAGGGCCCCGGGGCGAGACATTGTTCGCTGCTCCGCTACGACTGCGGCAAAGTAAATGAGAATTTATAAACAAGATTCCGAGGCTGTGGGATTTAGAGGGGAGAAGAGGGCATGGATCGCCGCGTTGCCGGAAAAGTATTTTTACGTTGTTAAAAGTAAGACTGTATGGTGGTGACCCGTCAAGAAAATCGGAAATTATCTTTTTATTTGCCTGTGAAAAGCTAAATTCTGATTGGCTGTAAAGAGTTACTGCACAGCATTGCTATCCATCTTATTAAAGTGACCCCCGTCGCTACAATGAAATTGCCCCAAATGAGAAGCCTGTAAAAGAAGAGACTTAACCGCTTCAATACCGGGCACTTTCACCCCTGTCCTGCCTAGGCCCATTTTCAGCTTTCAGCGCTGTCACACTTTGAATGACAATTGCGCGGTCATGTAACACCGTACCCATATTAAATTTTTATCATTTTGTTCACACCAATAGAGCTTTCTTTTGGTGGTATTTATTCATTACTGTTTTTTTTTATTTTTTGCTAATAAAATGAAAAAAAAAAAGATAAAAAAAAGAAAAAAAAAAAAAAGAAAGCTTTTCTTGGTTTCTGTCAAAAAAATTTGTAAATAACTAATTTTTCTCCTTCACTGATGTGCGCTGATGAGGCTGCACTGATGGCCACTGATGGGATGGCACTAATGAGGAGGCACTAATATGCAGCACTGATGGGCACTAATAGGCGGCACTGGTGGGCACTGATAGGTGACACTGATGGGCACTGATAGGCGGCACATATGGGCAATGATAGGTGGCACGAATGGGCAGCACTGATGGACATCGATGGGAGGCACTGATGGGCACTGACAGGCGACACTTATGGACAATGATAGGTGGCACGGATGGGCAGCACTGATAGGCATCGATGGGCGGCACTGATGGGCACTGAGAGGCAGCACTTATGGGCAACGATAGGTGGCACGGATGGGCAGCACTGATGGACATCAATGGGAGGCACTGATGGGCACTGGTGGGCACTGACAAGTGGCACTTATGGACAATTATAGGTGGCACGGATGGGCAGCACTGATGGACATCGATGGGAGGCACTGATGGGCACTGACAGGCGGCACTTATGGATAATGATAGGTGACACGGATGGGTAGCACTGATGGGCACTGAAAGGCAGCACAGATTGATCAGTGCCCTGATTCCTTTTACAAGTCTCCCCTGTGAGGAGATGTTGCTGATTGGCTCTCCTCACCTCACACTCTGTCAGTGTGAGGAGAGGCATCTCCTTGTTTACATGTGCTCGGCTGTGATTGGACACAGGCAATCACATGGGTAAAGAGCCACGGCTACGAGACCTGGGACATGGTGCGCCCGCAATTACCACGGTGCTCGCCCCCCCGCGGGTGCACGATCGCTGCGAGACTGGGCAACGTCATCCCAGAACGAGAGCCCCCCTGCTCCGCCGTCATTTTTCTATACGGTGGGCGGGAGGCAGTTAAAGTGTATGTGAACTCCAACAATAAAATTCTCCTTTTTGCTCCCTTTTGGTCTGTTAAATATACCATTGAAAGTGTTTTGTTATATCTGTTTAATAAGTGCCAAAAAATACCTGTTGATCCTACCAGAAATCTTTTGTGCTGATGACTTTCTGTGCTCCCTTTGTGTGTTGGCAAATAAGAAATAAAGATATTATTACACAGCCCCCACACCTCTGGCCCCTTTACATTACACAGCCCCGCACCTCTGGCCCCCTTTACATTACACAGTTCCCACACCTCTGGCCCCCTTTTCATTACACAGTCCCCACACCTCTGGCCCCCTTTACATTACACAGTCCCCACACCTCTGGCCCCCTTTACATTACACAGCCCTGCACCTCTGGCCCCCTTTACATCACACAGTCCCCACAACTCTGGCCCCCTTTACATTACACAGCCCTGCACCTCTGGCCCCCTTTACATCACACAGTCCCCACACCTCTGGCCCCCTTTACATTAAACGGTCCCCGCACCTCTGGCCCCCTTTACATTACACAGCCCTGCACCTCTGGCCCCCTTTACATTACACAGCCCCCGCACCTCTGGCCCCCTTTACATTACACAGTCCCCGCACCTCTGGCCCCCTTTACATCACACAGTCCCCGCACATCTGGCCCCCTTTACATTACACAGTCCCCGCACCTCTGGCTCCCTTTACATTACACAGCCTCTGCACCTCTGGACCCCTTTACATTGCAAAGCCCCCCTGCATATTACACAGTCCCCCCTGCATCAAGCTGAGGACGCATATTTGCGTACGGTCGGCGTGAAGGGGTTAAAACGTCCGCAGGCCAGGTGCGCATGAATTCATTACGTTCCTTCACAGGCCAGACATTTAGCGGCAGCTGGCTGGGTGCGGCCCGCGGCGGGACGTAGGTTGCGACCCCTGCTGTACATGGACATACTTTTCAGTAAGCCAACATGTAATATTCAAATTTTCTGAGATACTGAATTTGGGGTTTTCACAAGCTGTAAGCCATAATCATCAGAATTAAAATAAAGAAATGCTTGATCCATATCACTCTGTGTGTAATGAATCTACTGTATATAATAATATATGAGTTTAACTTTTTTAATTGAATTACTGGAATAAATTAACTTTTTGATGATATTCTATTTTTTTTAGATGCACCTGTATGCCCCTATCTACCAATGTTTTGAATTACAAATACTTGTGACAGGTACACTTTAAAAGCAGGGTCCCTCCTGAACAGAGGTTAAATGGTAAAACTACACAGAAACCATATTTTAAGAATATTTTTTTTTTCTCGTCTGGTTCACATATGTATCTAAAAAAAAACTTACATTTAAATATAAATCAGGCCGTTGACCAAGAAAATAAAATCATTTTAAGGGCACATTTTATTTTACACTATACAAAAAAAAATAAAAAATAATAATAATAATCTATCCTTCTCACACCTTGTTAATGCTTCATTAAAAGGTATTCTTGGAAAATCGCTGATTGAGGGAAAAAAAGGCTGAAAATTAAAAAAAAAAAAAAAAAATATGTGAAATTGTTTAAATGAGCCGCACCATTAGCAGAAATGTACAAAAGTCTTTAGAAGCCATCTCATCAAAGGGATAATTAGCTATTTATTTCCAGTGTAGCAGCATCCTTGCAGTAGCTAATAAGATGCAGGCCATTTGAATATTAATATAATAAATGATTAAATTAAACAGCGAGATTCAGACACAGAAATAGCCGTTTATGGATCCCAGGGGGGTCGCTAAAACTGCGTTCCATTTCTTTCAGCAGTTATGTCGGTGCAAGGGACGAAGATGCAAAAAGCAATATTTGTCTTATGAAACATGAAGTTTTATTGGGGGGGGGGGGGGTGGAATTTATCGGTTTGGAGGTAAAGCCTGGAAAGACATTAGCAAGCTCCTCGGTAAAATGAAGTATTGAGTGTGTATTATGAACTACCAAACATAGAAACATAAAACAGTGACCAAAAAAGACCATAGACTCTGCCCCATTTTTTCTAAATATAAATGTATATATACAGTATCTCACAAAAGTGAGTACGCCCGTCACATTTTTGTAAATATGTTATTCTATCTTTTCATGTGACAACACTGAAGAAATTACACTTTGCTACAATGTAAAGTAGAGTGTACAGCTTGTATAACACTGTAAATTTTCTGTCCCCTCAAAATAATATATATATATATATATATATATATATATATATATATGTAAAAAATATATATTTTTTTTACTTCAAATTTTATTTGAGGGGGGCTAGAATTAAAATCTCGGAAAGATATTTGCAGGCTCCCTGGTAAGTAACTAACGTACACAATGAACTACCAAACAAATAAATATAGAAGAGTGATGGCAAGAAAAAAAGCCCAAGTGGTCCATTGACTCTGCCCCAATTTTTATTTATTTGTTTATTTATTTTTTAACTGTATTGTCAGAGTATAGACTTATGTTTGCCCCAAGTATTTTTATGTTTGCCCCAAGCATTTTTGAACAAAGAGACCTAAGAAAACTTGTCTGGCCTCAACTGTGGCTCCACCATATCTCCCTCTGATAAAAGAGGAATGCATGACTTTTTTATTATATATAATTTTTTATTATTATTATTATTATTATGTACAAGAGGCACAACTAAATTTGTTAGATGCAAAAAGCAATTTTTGTCTTATGAAAATTGAAGCTTTATTGGGGAGAGGTAGAATTCATCGGCTTGGAGGTAAAGCTTGGAAAGATATTAGCAGGCTCCCCAGTAAATATTGAACTTGTATGATGAACTACCAAACTTAGAAACATAGAAGAGTGATGGTAGAAAAAAGGAGAAAGTGGTTGATGGAGTCTGCTCCATTTTATATTCATATATGTTTTTTTCTTTTTACTTTATTGTTTGAGTATAGAT
>CM055119.1:315217797-315412797 GCA_029206835.1 Rana muscosa | reverse complement strand
CTATTTTCGTTATCGTTTTAACAAACGAAAACGAAAGCACAGAATCCGAAAACCGAAAGATCCGACATAAACAAATGCTTTATTTTCGTTTTCGTTGCTACAACAGTTCGATATAGATAGGAGATTCGACGTGACGCTGACAATAACAATCTGTGTCTATCGAACCTGTGGTCGAATGTGCCTAACCTTAACTCTATTAGTCCAAGATTATTTTACATAGGAGAGAAAAGATTCGACATTATAGAGAGAAAAGATTCGACATAGGAGAGGAAAGATTCGACATAGGAGAGGAAAGATTCGACATAGGAGAAGAAAGATTCGACATAGGAGAGGAAAGATTCGACATAGGAGAGAAAAGATTCGACATAGGAGAGAAAAGATTTGACATTATAGAGAGAAAAGATTCGACATAGGAGAGAAAAGATTCGACATAGGAGAGGAAAGATTCGACATAGGAGAGGAAAGATTCGACATAGGAGAGAAAAGATTCGACATAGGAGAGAAAAGATTTGACATTATAGAGAGGAAAGATTCGACATAGGAGAGGAAAGATTCGACATAGGAGAGGAAAGATTCGACATAGGAGAGAAAAGATTTGACATTATAGAGAGAAAAGATTCGACATAGGAGAGAAAAGATTCGACATAGGAGAGGAAAGATTCGACATAGGAGAGGAAAGATTCGACATAGGAGAGGAAAGATTCGACATAGGAGAGAAAAGATTCGACATAGGAGAGAAAAGATTTGACATTATAGAGAGGAAAGATTCGACATAGGAGAGGAAAGATTCGACATAGGAGAGAAAAGATTCGACATAGGAGAGAAAAGATTCGACATAGGAGAGAAAAGATTCGACATAGGAGAGAAAAGATTTGACATTATAGAGAGAAAAGATTCGACATAGGAGAGAAAAGATTCGACATTATAGAGAGAAAAGATTCGACATTATAGAGAGAAAAGATTCGACATTATAGAGAGAAAAGATTCGACATAGAGAGAAAAGATCACTGCTTGTGGGCGGAACATTCGACCGGAAATGTATGATTGCAGAGTCGTACAGTTTCGCTGCTCCGTCGAATCTTCTTTGAACATTCGACAGACACCATAAGCCTTCAATGACAGATTCAACCTTAATTAATTCAGATTTTCGGACGAATGCAATTTCTAACGAAAAACGAAATAAATAAAAACTAATTTCGGGAGTAACTAAATAAATTTATTTTTTGGACAAAAACGAAATTCCGAAACGAAATATTTCAGTGTGCACATGTCTATTGCTTTCTTCCTTCTTCTCTGCTACTTTAAGCTGTTTGTGATCTCCTCTCCAGTAATTACACAAGTGCACTGAAGCATAAATTAAGCATAAAAAGGATAATTTTGGATTTTTGAAGACACCAAATCACACATGTAAAATGGAGCAAATTGTATTTTACTCCCACAGATGTCATCACAGGCCTCCACAAAACCTGGCAATCTCCAGTGGTCAGGAGGAGGTACAGTATATCAGTATTGCCCTAAATCATTTACGGATGGGGATAAACCAGGGGATCCCATAAAAAGAATCACCTACTCTAGGCAGCATTGATGTAAGGATGTTTGAACTGTCTTGTGAAAACTACAAGGGCCATTTAGATGTCCCGATCGAAAGAAGAGAACAATGGCCTTTGGTTGTATCTGTCGGATGGGGAAGGAGACATTTTTCAGCTAAAGAAGCATGAATGAGGAAACTGGTACAGTACTTACAGGATCTTCCAGAATTTCCAGAATTCCTAGGACCTCAGGTACTTACAGGATGCCTGAAAGGTCTTCCAGGACTTCCAGGATTCCTAGGACCTCCACTGCCTCCAGGACTTCCAGAGTTCCTTGAAATTAAGCTGGGCCTGCCCTCTGACCAGAAGGGTATTTAAGCACAAGCCGTTTAAGTGTTTGGTGCTGGGTCTTATTACCAGCTACCCCAGAGATAAAGCACTATATACTATAATACTTGTCTGTCAAGCCCTGTATACACGATCGGTTTAACCAATGAAAACCGTCCGATGGATTGTTTTCATCAGACAAACCGATCGTGTATGGGACCCATCCGTCTTTTTTCCATCGGTTTTAAAAAATAGAACATGTTTTAAATTTTTCCGATGGATAAAAAAACGATCGAAAACTTTGATCGTCTATGGGCAAGTCCATTGGATAAAAAACCCACGCATGCTCAGGATCAAGTCGACGCATGCTCAGAAGCATTGAACTTCATTTTTCTCGGCTCATCGGAGTGTTTTACGTCGCCGTGTTTGGAACGGACGGTTTTTTGACTGATGGTGTGTAGGCAAGACTGATGGAAGTCAGCTTAATCGGATTTCCGATGGACAAAACCATCGGATTAGAATCCATAGGATATCCGATCGTGTGTACGAGGCTTCAGTTGCCTGTAGGTTACCAATCTAGATTGACTGGAATACTCTTTCATCTGCTGCCTGCCTCGTCCCCTGCTTGGACCTGACTACTTTCTCACCTACCACCTGCTTTGACCCCTGCCTGAACCTGACAACTCTGTCACCTGCCTTGACCCCTGCTGGACCTGACTACTCACTCACCTGCCACTTGCTAAGACCTGTAACTGACCTGACCACTCTCGTATCTCCAGCTCTGTGAACTGTTTTTAAGCAATGTGGGGTGATCCCAAAGGCCTCAACCTGGTGCCATATTACAGTAATGGAAACCTGGACTACTAAGGTTTTTGGTCCATAGCCACCATCGGGAGCTAGGTGAAGACCAAGTGCCACTTAGACTCCGCGCCTCGGGTGAGGCTGCATCACCTTCCAGGGGGCAGTAAAACTGAAACTATCAGAAGATTAAGGTCAGTTAGAAGGAGCCTTGCATATTTAGAGGACAATCATTTTGAGTTCAGCTTTAAATCAGGGCATAGTCCCCTGCCACTGAGGGGTTAATACAGCAGAGAACATTGAGTCAAAAACATTGACAGCGTAAGCAAATGTTGTTTCCCAAGGTGTTGCTCATTTGCTCCCCCCCCCACCCCCACTTCCTACCGGTGACTACAGATAAAGCGAAAAATAGCTTAAGTAATTATAATTGGCCGTTATATCAATAAAGGTGTTTCCACGTTTAAGCGAGTCGAATGAAAACTGCACACAATCCAAATCCCTGGAACCTGGTGGTTGGTAATAAACAGCTGGTCATAGTATTTGCTTAATTGGCAATTCACGTAGCACAGATTCAGATCTCTTCAGATAAAACCGTGAGCGCAAAACATTCTTTTTTTGTGTCATGTTTACAAGGATGCTACTACAATCTCAGTTCTTAGATCTTCCTCCTTAAAAAAATACATGAACTAAAAATATTTACAAAATGTTTACTTAAAAAAATGGATAAACCTTTGGAGGAAAAAAAACTATTAACTGTTTGGTGGTAGGTGTTTTGGACCAATGAGAGTAGTGGTTGAGTGTGTTTTCCTTGCCAGAGTTGAATTTATGCTAAAAGTAAAGTATATATGCACCCGGCTTCAGTCCTACGCTACCTCCCTCCTGGGTGGGGCAATCCTGAGGGCCGCAAACTGGTGCCAGTCAGCAACAAAGAAAATGTGGACCACTAGGGCTCTTGGTCCATCTCCACCATCAGGAGCTCTGGAGAAGACCAACTGCCACTAAGACTTTGCACCCATCAGGAGCTCTGGTGAAAACCAACTGCCACTTAGACCTTGCACCTTGGGTGAGCCTGTGTTGCCTGCCAAGGGGCGCCCAAACTGAAACTACTCCCTCTCAGATCACGGTAGTCAAATCTCTCAACAGATGAACAACTTCTGGGTATCCAGTTAGGGGCAAAATGCAAAAAATTCTGTGCTTATGTTCTGAAAAAAAGACCCAATAAGCTGCTACCACTATACCCAGATACAAGGTAAAATACAAACAAAATATATAATATTAACGCCACACTTTATATATTCCATGTGGTTAGGGGCACCTATTACAAACTTCCATCTCTTCCAATACTGTACACGGATACTAGAACCGCCTACACAGGGAGGTACTAGAGCTGGGCCAGGGAGGAGAGAGTAGAGATGTGAGGAAACTTTGGGGGTGGGGTTGCACGCTGTGCATATTGCACCCCTAAACTCTGCACTCTTTACACAGCGCAACCCTGAACTCTGCACTCTGTGTGTAGTGTACTCCTGAACTCTGCACTCTATACATAATGCCCTCCTGAACCCTGCCCCCCTAAATCCTGCTCTCTGTATGTAGTGCACCCCTAAACTCTGCACTCTGTACATAGTGCACCCTTGAGCTCTGCATTCTGTACGTAGTGCACCCCTGAACTCTGCACCCTGTACGTAGGGCACCCTTGAGCTCTGCATTCTGTAAGTAGTGCACCCCTGAACTCTGCATCCTGTACGTAGGGCACCTTTGAGCTCTGCACTCTGTGAATAAGGCACCCTTGAAACTGCACTCTGTACATAGCGCACCCCTAAACCTAACTCTCTGTATATAGCGCACCCCTGAACTCTGCACTCTGTACGTAATGCAGTCTTGAATTCTGCACTCTCTACATAAAGCACTTCAGAACCCTGCACTCTGTACATAACACACCCCTAAACTAAAACCAGTAATAATCAAATGCAGAGGCGATTATCTATTATGCTAAAGAGTCGATTTATCTAGTCTTACAGATACAACTGGTCCTGTAAGAGTCACCATATTACTAATTAGGCCCATAAAGAAATTTCGTTTGATACCCCTTCTTTACATGAAGAGGGTGCCCAGACATCAACCTTCTCCCAGGAGAATGAGTACAGGGGTACATTAGTACACCTTACCCATTCCTTCAAAGAGTTATATGCAAGGCTTTTTTCTTAGAGAGTAGGTGCAGGAACTCCCTCCTTCTGAGTCACCCCATGTCTCCTCCCCCCTACCCACCTCTCAGTACCACTCCTTTTAGAGAATACAGAGATAAGTATCATCTTGCAGTGCTAAGTAATTTGTATGGAACAAGAAAAGTAGTACAATAGATCTGCTGCAGCCAGCAACAATAGCCCCCCTAGCAACAATAGACCCCCTCCAGAAACAATAGATCACACACACAACAACGAACCTCTGCCCCCTGCAACAAAATACCACCTAAGCAACAATAGACCCCTGCAACTACAACAGATCTCCCAGCATCCAGTATCAATAGACCCTCTGGCAGCCAGCAAAAATAGACCTCTCCCTCAACAGTAGATCCCTCCCAGCAGCAATTGACCCCCCCAGCAACATAAGACCCCCCTAGAAACCATATACCTCCCCAGCAACAATAAACCCCCTTACAAAAAAAAAAATCACTGCCAGCGACAAAAGATCCTTCAGCAGCCATCATAAATAGACCCTCCAGAAACCATTGTCAATACTGCGTTCCCCCACATTCCCACTGAAAAAAAGCCCTGGTTATATGTAAACAAAGATGCCTGCACCATAAAGAATGCCCCTTATGTAAATCCTGTAAGAGAAGCTCAATTGGAACCAGAAGGCCATTACATGTTCATGCTTGTAATTATGAGCAAGTGACAGAACGGGCATTGGCACGCATGCGTAAACGTATTAGCATGTGCCCAAGAAGAATTGGCATATGTGCATGCGCATTAGCACACGTACACGTGCAGGCACTGGCGCCAAATTGCCTATTTAAGCTGAACTGTGGCATGAACAGATTGCTGAGTGGTCTTCAGCTAGTTCCTGTTTACCTGTGCCTTGACCTGCTATATCTGCCTACCCGTGCTTTGACTCAGCTTGCCCTTGTCCTATCCCTGGATTCCCGCCTGCCTATTGTGACCTCGGCTTGTACTCTGATCCTGCTCCTGTCTTGTGCTTCTGTACCCTGCTGCCCGACTGTGTACCGACTCTGGCCTGTATCCTGACTCTGCTTCTGTCTTATGTTCCTGTACCTTCGCTGCCCGGCTATTGATGACCTTTTGGCTTATGTCCCAGCTACGCTCCTGCCTACTGATCAAGCTTCAACGTGTTCCAGTTCCTGGTTCCTGCCTGATGATCCTGGTCATCTGTTACCTGCAAACCTCAGCTGGCACTGCCTGTTATACCGGCCCTCGCACCACTCTGTGTCCCCACACCTCCTGTCATCACTACCAGGGGTGAGAGGGATGCCGCTCTAGGAATTGTGTCTGGAAATGTAGCTCTCCTCAAAATAGGAACAGTAGGTGCAGGCTAAGCTTAGGCAATTAAAGGGGGAGAAAATTCTGGACAGCCGCACTCAAAATCCATGCCTTTATTAAAAAAGAGGTAATAATCCAAAAAATACAAGCCACAGCAAACAACAGAATACAGGAGCTGACGCGTTTCACACTTTCAAAAGTGCTTATTCATTCAGCTATGAATAAGCACTTTTGAAAGTGTGAAATGTGTCAGCTATATTCCGTTGTTTGCTGTGGCTTGTATTTTTTGGATTATTACCTCTTTTTTAATAAAGGCATGGATTTTGAGTGCGGCTGTCCAGAATTTTCTCCTCATCTAATCACTACCAGGGGTGTTGGACAAGAGGTGCAAGAGAAGCCCCCTCTACAGCTCGATCTCCACCAGGTATGTGACAAATCCATTGTCAATTACGGCATCCAGTGATGTTCCATCACTAAATGACAGACCCCCAATGTTGCATTATTGTAAACACAGGGATGGAGATCCCAGGTGATGTAACTGACCAAATATGATCAATGGCCAAATCAAGTCAACGTCGTTACGGATCCCCGGCTGTTTGATGACCTTATAGCCAGGTGGCCCAATTTGGGCCAATTTATTTGGCGGGTCCTTAAATGACCCGAACCCAAATCCCATCTCTAATTACATCCATAGCCTACTCATCTCTTGTAGTAGGGCATGTACGGTCACCCTAAGTATACGTTTACAGGCTCATTTTAATCATTGATGTCTAACAGCCCGGTTAACACATGTAACAGCCCCGAAGAAAGAAAAAAAGCCATTACTGTAAAAATAAGTGATACAAATGAGGATGGTCTAGGCCAAGCACTGTAAATTAGCTACATACAACCACGAAGAAAAAAAAGTGAAAGAAAACATTGGGAAGTAAATCAAAAGAAATCTTCCAGCTAAACTTTTATTCACATCTGTACCGTTTTAAAAAAAATTAAGGTCAGTTTTGTGGAACTAATAGGGAGTCAAGCCTATATATCTTAGGCTCGGTGACAACGCCGGGGAAAAAGATTTATACACTCTGCTTGCAGATGCAGAAGAAAGATATGAGAGATCAAATGGAAGCGTATGATAAAAAATGAAAAATCGTCCCTACAGCCCATAAATTAATTGTGAAAAGAAGGTTGTCATTATTTGAACATGTTTTAAAATAAGGTATGGGGTCCAGATGGCAGAAGGAAGATAGGCCAACTTAGTATGAGTAATTGATGACTTAAAAATAAAAGAAGATCTTAAAGGAATGAATCACATAGCGAGGGACGCGGAGGAATATGAGATGAAAAGATTTTTTTGTAGGTGGGGGGGGGGGGGGAAACAAGGCTAGAAAATGCTTTTGTCTTTCAGATAATAGTCGTAACTGCGATTATTTAGGTAAAGATGAAGGGGGGCGCTGACGGGAGACGAACCGCATTCAAATCGACGAATGCTAATGATAAGTAGCGCTATGATGTGCAACAAGAAACAATAAAATCAGCTGCATCAAAATCTGAACTCCGGGCAAATGGCTACATACACAGCCGAAGGACATTAATGTGGACAGATTTACCTCCCAAAGGGTTTGAAATTCTGTCCAGCCGGTCTTGTGATCAAAGTACCCCTGACAGACAGTTCTGAGACCTCCAGTGCAGACTACCTTGCAACTAAGCAATACAGCCTGGTCTAAAGCCTCGTACACACGGCCGAGAATCTTGTCAGGAAAAAACTTGTTGTTTTTTCCTGACGAGATTCTTGGACAAGAATCTTGTCCCGGCCGAGTGTACACGCGATCCATTCAAAGAACCGCCGTTCTTTTGAATGGAACGAATGCGGTGACATCATCGACTACGACGAGCATGCGCTCGTCACATTCGATGCCGCCGTCGCCGCCATCTTGCTACACCCTACCTATGCCTAGGAAGCTACCGCGCATGCGTCAAAGTCATTTGGAGCATGCGCGGGTTTCCACGGCGACAGGTAAGTGTACACACACACACTTTTCTCATCGAGAAACATGCTGACGAGAATCTCAACGAGAAAATAGAGAGCAGGTTCTCTATTTTTCTCGTCGAGATTCTGGCCAGTTTTCTCAACGAGAAACCATACACACGGCTGGTTTTCTCGGCAAGAAAGCTCTCTCTGCAGTGTGTACGAGGCTTAAGACCCGTCCCAAGCTGTGATTGGATAATGATTGAGCAGCAGTACAGCGATGAGGTCATCCTTCTGCTCTCCCTTTTTGGGATTATTTGCACAGTTTTAGAGACTGTGTTGATAGGCTTTTGTTGGCTTCAGACTAATTTTATATTCCCATAAAAGTCTAATGCCTAGTACACACGACCGTTTTTTCTGTCGGATAATTTATTATTATTATTATTATTATACAGGATTTATATAGCGCCAACAGGTTGCACAGCGCTTTACATCAGGGAAGACAGTACAGTCACAATACAATTCAATACAGGAGGGATCAGAGGGCCCTGCTCATTAAAGCTTACAGTCTAGAAGGGAGGGTCACGTGGAACAAAGGGTAGTAGCTGTGGGGGATGATCAGATGGACAAAAATGAAAATACAGTTGTTAGGTGTGGGTAGGATAGGCTTCTCTGAAGAGGAGGGTTTTCAGGGATCCTCTAAAAGATATTAGAGAAGGAGATAGATGGACAGATTGGGGTAAGGAGTTCCATAGGCTTGGAGAGGCTCTGGAAAAGTCCTGGAGACAAGCATGGGAGGAGGTGATGGGAGAGCTAGAGAGCAGGAGGTCTTGAGAAGAACGAAGAGAACTATTAGGTTGGTATTTAGAGACTAGGTCAGTGATGTAGCTGGGGGCAGAGTTGTGGATGGCTTTGTAGGTAGTTGTTAGTATTTTGAATTTGATTCGTTGGGTGAGCGGAAGCCAGTGGAGGGATTGACAGAGAGGAGTAGCAGAGACAGAGCGGTTGGTAAGGTGGATGAGTCTGGCAGCAGCATTCATGATAGACTGAAGGGGGGATAGAGTATGCAGAGGTAAGCCAATGAGGAGGGAGTTGCAGTAATCGAGGCGAGAAATGACCAGGGAGTGGATAAGGAGCTTTGTTGTGTCATTGGTTAGAAAGGGGCGTATTTTGGAGATGTTGCGGAGGTTGAGGCGGCAAGATTTGGACAGTGATTGGACATGAGGCTTAAAGGAGAGGCATGTGGGGATGGGCTGATAGTTGTGCCATTGATTTTGACAGAGAGATCAGGGGAAGGGACACATGGGGGAGGAAAAATGATAACTTCAGTTTTGGATAAATTAAGTTTGAGGAAGTGGTGTGACATCCGAACTGATATATCTAATAGTAAATTAGAGATACGTGAGGAGAATGAAGGAGCGAGTTGAACGGTAGAGAAGTAGATTTGAGTGTCATCAGCGTAGAGATGGTATTGGAAGTCGTGGGAGGCTATCAGCTGACCCAGGGAGGAGGTGTAGATTGAAAATAGGAGAGGTCCAAAAACAGAACCTTGGGGGACCCCGACTGAGAGAGGAAGAGGAGAGGAGGAAGTAGAATTGTAAGTAAGGCTAAAGGTGCAGTTGGATATGTAGGTAGAGAACCAGCGAAGAGTACAGTCACAGAGACCAAAGGCATGGAGTTTTGTTGAGGAGGAGGGGGTGGTCAACCGTATCGAAGGCAGCAGAAAGGTCTAGGAGTAGGAGTACAGAATAGTGTCCCTTAGTTTTGGCTGTTAGAATATCGTTTGTTAGTTTTAGGAGGGCAGTTTCTGTGGAATGTTGAGGACGAAATCTAGACTGGAGTGGATCAAGAAGGTTATTATCAGCAAGGTGGACGCTCAGTCGGTTGTAGACTAGACGTTCAAGGAGTTTGGATAAAAAGGGGAGCAAGGAGATGGGGCGTAGGTTGTCAAGATTGGATGGGTCCAGTGAGGGCTTTTTAAGTATGGGGCTGACTAGGGAATGTTTCAAAGCGTTAGGGAAGATGCCAGAAGAGAGGGAGGGATTGAAGATGTGGGTTAGAGAGTGTAGAATAGAGCCAGAGGGTGAATAAACCGACGGTTTTCCCGACAGAATTCCTCTCAGCCTGCCTTGCATATACACGCTCAGATAAAAATCCGTCCGTCCAAAGCGTGGTGACGTACAACACGTACGAAGGCACTATAATGGGGAAGTTCCATTCCAACTGCGCCACCCTTTCGGCTGCTTTTGCTGATCTCGTGTTAGTAAAAGTTTGTTGAGAGACGATTCGCGCTTTTCAGCCTTGTGCTTTTCAGTCCGTTACAGCGTGACGAATGTGCTATCTCCATTACGAATGCTAATTTTACCAGAACGAGCACTTCCGTCTCATACTTGATTCTGAGCATGCGCATTTTTTTGCCTGTTGGAAAACTATACAGACGAACGGTTTTCCCGCCAGGATTTTTTCCTGACGGGAAAAAAGAGATCCTGCTCTCTTTTTTTGTCCGGCAGTCTTCCTGTCGGATAAACTGCGATGGAGCATACACACGGCCAGAATTCCCGATGAAAAGCTCTCATAGAAGTTTTTCCGTCTGAAAAAACGGTCGTGTGTACGAGGCATAAGGGAGCATAAAACCTGCTTGAAGCTAGTCAAAAGCAGGTCAGAAAGACATAAACATGAAAAGGTTTACTTGACAAAGGATTTGTAATTCTGCCCAGCTTGTAATCAGGATACCTCTGCCGGACAGTTCCTGGTCCTCCACTGAGGATTACGGTGAAGCCAAGCAATACAGTCTGATCTGAGCCCCACCCTAGCCTGTGATTGAGTGAGCAACAGCACAAAGATGAGGTCAACCTTCTGCTCCCCCTTACTGTGATTATTGTCAGTTTTAGGGCCTGTGTCGATGGGCTTTTGTTGGCAAATATTCATTCATAGCTGGGACACAGTAAACTGTTTACTATGCCTCAGTTTCTGAATGAACGGGAAGCCTCTGTACAGATCTATTCCTGTTCATTCATTCTGTGCAGCTGAGGCTTCAGAGAAAGGGACTGAGGAATCTGTCCTCAGTCCCTTTCTCTGTCTCAAAAATGAGACATCAGGGGTCTGTTTAGACTTCTAATATTTCACCGAACCCCTCCCAATGGAGGTTCTAAAAAAAAAATGTAAAAAAAAAAAAAAATGTAAAAAAAAAAAATACAGTGGCAATAAATAAAACAAAACAAAAAAAAAAAACTACTGACACCAGTGGTGGAACTACGAGGGTCGCAAAGGTCACACTTGCGACTAGACTCTGGCACTGCATGGGGACTAGGGTGACCACGTGTCCCGGATTGCCCGGGACAGTCCCGCATTTTGCAGGTCTGTCCCGGACAAATTCATTCCAGGACAATACAGTGTCTAGGAATGAAACTGACACAGCCACCCCCCCCCCCCCCCCCCCGGGCCAATCTGATTTCCCCGAAATAGGCTGCCACATCACTGACTGCTTTACTCACTGACAGTACTTGTCCTGGCCGGCAATGCCCGGAGGAGCACAATCCCCGCCCCCTGCTTGTGATTGGAGAAATCATAAATCCCGCCTCTTGTGTCCAATCACTGTGCTGTGATTCTTTACAGCACAAGCTGATTTTTGGGAAGGGAGGGTGTCCCTGAATGGTAGTTTGGAAATGTGGTCACCCTAGTGGGGACCCCAAGAAGGCAGGAAGGTGGCCCACTGCAGGACCATAATAAAGGGAGTAAAAGGCCCTGGGATCAGTGAGAAGGGCCCCATTCAGAGGCCCTTCTTGGTTTCTTGCCCGGGGGGGGGGGGGGGGCCTGAAGGTTACAGAAGGACATAAATGTGAACAGGTTTACCTGCCAAAAGAATTAAAATTTTGTAATTGACCAAGGTACCTCTGTCAGACAGTTTCTGTTCCTACTGCAGACTACACTGCAACTAGTCCATACATCCTGTGATTGGACAATAAGTGAGCAGAAGCACAATGATGTCATCTTCCTGCTCTCACTTCCTATGATTATTTGGCATTATGGTGTAAACAAGTCCTCAATCTGATTGACATGATCAACCTGTGGCAGGGTGTAGATCACCTCTCGTCCGAGGAATGTGTGAACCAAACACAACAATTTCTTCCGGCTTAAGAGGCTAATGGGACCTGTTATAAGTAGCAAATGATCAATTCAAAAATCATCTACCATTTTTTTCCCCTTGCCAGCAAAATACTGACTCACATCCTCACAAATTATGTGTCAATGCCCATTTTACCCACCTCATTATACTGACGGCTCATTGGGTAGAGCCGGGATTGTATCCAGGGCATCATGGGATCTGTATCCCCTATGGCTCCGACTTGTTCATCTTTGACACAATGAGAAATGGGATAGGCCACAAGGGATAAGCGTCATTGAGGGTTTTCATTTTCCTAAAATTTAGTCCATAAAGTTACCATTTTATCAAAATGCATTGGAGTCAACGGGGGAAGCACATATAAGGAATATGAAATGTTGGGGTAACAAACGCGTTAACATTTTTTATTTTTTTTTCACAAAAAGAGAAACAGGCATAAAAAAGTTAAAAAAAGTAAAAAAAACAACAACATTGCAGTGCACAAAAAAATAAAAAAAAAAACACAAGTACAAAAAAAAAAAAAAAAAACACAATGAAATAAATTAACCTACTCAAAATACCCCCACCCTCTAAATTAAATAAAAAAGAGTTGACTTTTTTTTTTTTTTTTGGAAGAATCATTTATAAAAGCAGCTCAGTAAACCAAAATTTTCTCAGCACTGAAATCAGTAGCAGCAATATTATTATTTTCCTAATTCCTCTGCTCATCCCTAGTGGCCACACAATGGATCAAAATGTCTAATTTATCCTCATGATAACCAGAAAAAATAATAAAAAAAAACAAAACAAAAAAGAATATTGCACAAATAACAAGCACACAAAAAAAGGAAAATAAAACAAAAATACAAAGAACACTATGAAAAAAAAAAAACTATTCAAAATACCCCCACCTGAAAAAAAGACTCTCCAAATTAAATAAAAAAGAGTACTTCTTGTTCGTGTTTTTTTATTTTTATTAATTTTTTTTATTTTAAACAAGTCGGTGAACAAAATACCATCAGTGCTGAAATCAGTAACTTTGCAGCAATATTATTTTTTCCCCCAAATCCCTCTGCTCATCCCTAGTGGCCACACACTGGACAAAAAATTCTAATTTATCCTCATGATAACCAGAAAAATGAAGTTTTACTTATAGAAAGATTTTTAGTGTTACAAAAAAAGATAAAAAAATTAACAAGAGTACTGCCATTTCTAGTGGATTTAAAACATAAAATAAATGGTATGACCTCCCTATGTATGTCTGACGTTAACATACAGCTCAGATATAGCACCACTGACAGTACAATTAAAACATTCTTCTTAAATTGTATCTTCTTCCAGACAGCCAATTCATTTTCTTGAGACAATTTTATATCAACATAAATAATTTTAACATGGTTTTGTAAATGTAATAAAAATCAATAAAGTATAAAAGAAAGGATTAAGAAATATTCACATTATACTTATGAAAAAAAAAAAAAAGGTCAGGAAGGCTTTAAATGTATGATGATCACTAAGTGGACAATGTTGTTTATGTCTTTGATGGATATTCTGACCCTTTAGGTGGAAAAAAATGATAATTGTATTTATTTATTTTTTCTTAAATTGATAATTAAAAATAATTATATATACAACTTATATATTCCCCATTATTAGTTATAAGTTATGTTTACACATCTTAGTATTCTAGTTACATTTGTGTTTGGATTGGCAGGTTTTAAGGATCAAATTTTGAGTTGGGGTTAGGTTAGCAAGTAGGATTAGGAGGGTTATAGAAGGTTAGGAGTTAGGATTTACTTAGAGTTAGGGGGCTGGGGTTAGTGATAGGGTTAGAATTAGGGTTGGGTTAGAGTTAGGGGGTTGGGGTTAGTGATTGTGGTTAGGGATAAGATTGGATTAGGGATCTGGGTTAAGGTTAGGGTTGGAGTAAGGATTTTGGCTAGGAATAGAGTTGGGTTAGTTTTGGACCTGGGTTAGGTTTGGGTCAGGGGCTAGCATTAGGAGTTTAGAATTACAGTTAGTAATTGGTTAAGGATTTGAGTTAGGATTAGAGTTGGGTTAGAGCTTGGGGGTTGGGGTTAGTGATTAGGGTTAGAGATGAGGTTAGAAGTTATGATTGGGCTATATTTAGGGGTTTGGGGATTAATGGTTGTGGTTGGGAATAGGATTAGATGAGGGATTTGGTTTAGGGATAGGGTTGGGTTAAGTATTTGGAGTAGGAGTACATTTGGGTTAGTGTTGGACCTGGGTGAGGTTTGGGTTAGGGGCTAACATTAGGAATTTGGTTTAGGAATACAGTTAGTATTTGCTTAGGGATTTGAGGAAAAGGGGTTGGGTTAGAGTTAGAGTTAGGGGGTTGGGGTTAGAGATTAGGGTTAACAGTAGAGTTATGGGGTTGGGTTAGAGTTAGGGGGTTGGAGCTAGTGATATAGTTGGATTAAGTATTTGGGTTAAGGATAGAGTTGGGTTAAGGATTTTGGTTAGATTGCAGTTGGGTTAGGAGCTAACACTAGGAGCTAGGTTTAAGATTTGAGTTGGTGATTTGATTTAGGATTAGGGTTCGGTAAGAGTTAGGCAGCTGGGCTTAGTGATTAGGGGTAGAAGTTAGGGTTGGGTTAGTGTTAGAGAGTTGGGGTTAATAATTAAGTTTGGAATATGGTTGGATTAGGGAGCTGGGGTAGGGTTGGGTTAAGAATTTTGGACAGGATCACCATAAGGTTAGTGTTAGACCTGGGTTTCATTTGGTTAAGGGGCTCCCATTAGAAATTAGGTTTAAGACTGCAGTTAGTATTTGGTTAGGGATTTTAAATAAAATTAGGGACTGATTAGAGTTAGTGGGTTGGGGTTGGTGATTAGGATTGGAGATAGGGTTAGAATTTAGGGATGGGTCTGAGGTAGGTTTGGTTAGGGATTACAGTTAGGGATAGGACTGTATCGGGGATTTTGGTTAGGGATAGGGAAGTGTTAAGTATTTACGTTAGGATAGGGTCAGAAGAGGGATCTGAATTAGGATAACAGTTGAGTTAGTGTTTACACTTGGGTTAAGTTTGGGTTGTAGGCCAACATCAGGAGTTATGTTTAAGATTACAGTTAGTTTTTGGTTAGGGATCTGAGTTGAAATTAAGGTTAGCCACAGGATTTGGAGTTGGGGTTGGATTTGAGTTAGGTGCTTGGGTTTAGGGTTAGAAAAAGGGTTGAGTTAGGGATTTGGACTAGAATTACAGCTGGGTTAGTGTTAGATCTGGTTTAGGTTTGGGTTGGGGACTCAGATCCCTAGGTAGGAGGCTGGTTACCTGGTAGCCAGACTTCAATATCAGTCTCAGCTGTGAACAGGCCTTTATATATGTAAGGCAGCTGATACTCATAGCTGTCTCTCTCTGCTGTGGGGGGTGCTGCTAAGTGAAAAGGCTGAGTGTTCACAGAACACTAAAAAGGTACATGTGCTGTCTGCTTGAGGAACCCTTTAGATTAGTTAGTGGTTTGAACAAGGGGGGGGGGGGGGGCTTGTTTTGTTAAATGCAATGGACTTGTACAAAGCACTTCTGCACTGAACTGTACAGTATTTGTATGTTAAATCAAAGGGGTGGATTTACTAAAGGCAAATATACTATGCACTTTGTAAGTGATGTTGCACTCAGCAAGTGCAGTTGCTCCTGCGCTTAGTAAATCAGATGAAGCTCCACTTTGCAAAGAATACCCAATCAAATGCAATGAACATTTAAAACAACCATCATTTTTGCATGCACATTATTGAATATGGGAAGTCAGCAGAGCTTCCCCTCATTCGCTAAGCTTTGGTGCAAGTGAACAGTCTATTTACCATTAGTAATTTCACCCCAAAGTGCATGGTAAATCTGCTTGGAATTTTTACTGCATGATTTACTGCAGCCAAGGTTGTCCCCCTACCAGGGCATTTTTTTCTCAGAGCATAGGTGCAGGAACATCCTCTTTTCTCCACCCCTATCCACTCTGATCACCGTTCCTTGGTTCCACCCCCTACCCACCCCCCATTACTGCCCTTTTTTGAGAATACAGAACCAAGTATCATTTCGTGGTGAAAAGTAATGTGTATGGAAATTGTTAATGATAACAAGAAAAACAGTAAAATAGATCCCCTGTAGCCAGTAACAATAGAGTCCCTTCCAGCAACCATAGATCCCCCTAACAACAATGGGCCATTCCAAACAATCCCGCCTACCGGCAGCAACAATAGACCCCCAGCAGCAACAACAGATCCCCCACAGTCAGCAACAATAGACTCCTCCCTCAACAGTAGATCTTTCCTAGCAATACTCTCACCAATATAAGGCTACCCCCCAGCAACAATAGACCGACCTGCAAAAATAGATCCCCTCCGGCTAGAATAGATCCTCCCAGCAGCCAGCATCAATAAACCGCTGCAGCACACCCCAGCACCCCTTGCGATTGCATGCAGTCTGTGCTGGAGGAGCCGGAACTGCGTTCCCCTGCATTCCTGTTGAAAAAATGCCCTGCCCCCTACTATACATATATATATATATATATATATATTACAGTGGATATAATCATCCAGTTTGGAGCGACGTCCTGATTCAGGGAGGTCTGTGTTGAACCAAATACCTTCCACTTCCTAATAGTTTACTTCACTGTGCTTCCAGGGATTGATAGAGCCTTGAAAAATGTATTTGTATCCATCTCCTGACTTGTACCTATCCACAACTTTATCTCGGAGATCTTTTGTCAGTGCCTTTCCACCTATAGTTGATTATTTTCTTCAGTTGCACTATTAGGGACTGAAATGCTCCAGGAAAGCTCTTACCTCACTGAGCTTATCAAAATGACCACAGCTGATCACAGTTGAAAGTCAAATGTCTTGGTATGCCATTGAGAAGGTGATTAGCTACACCTGATTGAGTTTGCAAGTCATTTTTAGGAGGGGGGAGGGGGTCCTTTTTCCAATTCAGTGATTCTGTTTTTATAGAACATTTGTTTAGTTCATTACATGAAAGTAAGGTTAATAATATAACTTAGATTACAAAATCTTCAGTTTTACTCAAATTAGTTGATGCAAAAATGAATACACCCCGCAACAAAAACTACTCCATCTAGTATTTTGTATGACCTCCATGATGTGTAAGGACAGCACCAAGTCTTCTAGGCATGGAATGAACAAGTTGGCGACATATTGCAACATTTATCTTTCTCCATTCTTCAAGAACGACCTCTTTTAGAGCCTGGATGGAGAGTGATGGACAACTTGTCTCTTGAGAATTCCTCATAGGTGTTCCCCTGATTGGGTACAGATCAGGAGACATACTTGGCCACCGAATCACTTTCACCCGGTTCTTCTTCAGAAATACAACAGTGGCCTTAGATGTGTGTTTTGGATGATTGTCATGTTGGAAAAGTGCACGACGACCAAGGACACGGAGTGATGGTAGCATCTTCTCTTTCAATATAGAGCAGCACATCTGTGAGTTCATGATATCATCAATGAAATGCAACTTCCAGATGACGGGCCACTTGATAGGCTGAAACGCGTTGAGGTTGAGCCGCGTCATCACGACATACTTCCGCCCAACATTCGTATCCGGAAATCAAGCACCGATCGCGGCAGCGGTCCACCATCGCTTATGGGCAGATTTATTCGATAACTTACCTGCTCTTCACACTGGGTGCCAGGTTTTTAGGCACCCATACATGTGAGTTGATCTAATATGTTTTTATACTTGGAATACATTTTTAAACGGTAATGCGCAATTAAGTTTTTCTTGTCATAACTATCCATATGAAGAACATTTACCCCAGGAAACGCCAGTCTTAAAGAGATCCACAGGGGCCACCCCACACGCGTATTTGACCACACTAGCGATAGTTGGTCCACTCTGAGGGGTGAGTTTACATCTATGTGGGGGCACCTTGTCTGAGCACTTAAAGAAACACGGAACTCTTCATCAAGTTTTGAGCACGAGCACTTTATTTGGGATTTTGACGTTTTTGTGACTGTTTCTATGTCACATATTCTGAATATGAACACTACACTTGGGACTTTTTAATTGTAGCGTCCTCTCTAGGTCGCCATAACACAATATTGGTTTATGGTTTATCTACTCTTATAGCATATAGTGCGTTTTTTTTTGTACATTTATTGATTTGCAAATCAGTTGAAATTTTAACACTGCTTGTTTATTACTATCTGGTTTTCTTTGGCGCTTTGGCTATTTAATTATTTCAATGAAATGCAGCTCCCCGACACCAGCAGCACTCATGCAGCCTCACAGAAGGACATGGCCACCACCATATTTCACTGTAGGCACCATGCATTTTTCTTTGTACTCCTCACCTTTGCGACGCCATACAGTTTTTAAGCCATCAGTTCCAAAAAAAATTATCGTATATACTCGAGTATAATCCGAGTTTTTCAGCACTTTTTTGTGCTGAAAATGCCCCTCTCGGCTTATACTCGAGTCACCTTTTTGCGCCTGATCTCCCGGACTTTGGGGACCTGGTACCAGTACACATGTAGCCGCACTCTTCCTCTACAAGTGTGCAAAGTTTGTTGTCCAGAGGACCTACAGCTGGGGAGCACTGATTTTTCAAAGCCGGGCACCCCTTCCATAGACTCCCATGTTATATGGTAATTTTTCCGGTGACTTTGGGGACCCGGTACCGCCTGGTCGTAGGTCCCCCGGACCCAGACCTTGGCGCACATATAGCCGATTTTTCCTCTATAAGTGTGCAAAGTTTGTTGTCTGGGGGACCTACGGCCGGGGAGCACCGATTTTTCAAACCCGGGCACCCCTTCCATAGACTCCCATGTTAAACGTCAGTCTAGTCATGGGCACAGTGAGGCATGGGCACAGTGAGGCAAAGTGAGGCACAGTGAGACACAGTGAGACATGCAGATGGACACCCTAGGCTTATACTCAAGTCAATACGTTTTCCCAGTTTTTTGTAGTAAATTTAGGTGCCTTGGCTTATATTCAGGTCGGCTTATACTCGAGTATATATGGTACCTTGGTCTCATCACTCCAGAGTACAGAGTCCCAGTAGTCTTCTTCTTTTTCAGCATGGGCGCTGGCATGTTCTAGGTGGGATTTTCTGTGCACGGGCTTTAGGAGAGGCATCTTTACTTTTTTCTATAATAAATATCCTCCATTTTTAAAAAAAACAAACAAATTTATTCATCGCTTTAGGCTGATATATATTCTTCTACAAATTTTTGGTAAAAAAAAAACGCAATAAGCGTATATATTGATTGGTTTGCACAAAAGTTATAGTGTCTGCAAACTATGGGAAAGATTTATGGCATTTTTATGTCATTTTTTATTTTATTTTATTTTTTACTAGTAATGGCGGCAATCTGCAATTTGTAGCGGTACTGCGACATTGCGGCAGACAGATAGGACACTTTTGACACATTTTTGGGACCATTGAGATTTATACAGCGATCAGGGTTGCCAACCGCCAGTAAATTTACTGACAGTTTGTAAAAATCTGTGTTTTTTTTTTTTTTTTACAACTGCCAGTAAATATCAGGGGCTGATTATTATTTCATGCTGTGTTGACTTTTTAAGTGGAAATCAAGCAAATTACTTTGTTATAGGTATTGTCAGTGTTTCCATATAATGTTTATACTGTTCAAATATTCACTGTGTTAGTTTTCAAGGAGTTAAGAGTTCTGTAATTTCTCAGGTTGTCAGTAAAAAAGGTGCTTTGTCAGTAATTTTCCCATGTTTTGTCAGTAAAAAATGCTGCGGGAGATTGGCAACCCTGACAGCGATCAGTCCTATAAATATGCACTGATTACTGTGTAAATGTCACTGGCAGGAAAGGTGTTAACACTAGGGGGGGCGATCAAAGGGGTTAAATGTGTTCCCTGGGAGGTGTTTCTAACTGTATGGGGATAGGACTGGCTAGGGGAGGAGACATTTCGTTGTTCCTACTTAGTAGGATCAAATTATATGTCTCCTCTGCCCTGACAGCACAGGGATTAGTGCGTTTATCCCTGTGCTGTCAGGGCAGAGGAGACATATCGGTTGTTCCTACTAAGTAGGAACAACCGATATGTCTCCTCCCCTAGCCAGTCCTATCCCCATACAGTTATGCCGCGTACACACGACCAATTTTTCCTGTCATGCAAAAAACCGATGTTTTTCTCAACGTGATTCGTCGTGTTTCCTCTCAAGCCTGCTGCATAGACACGTTCAGGAAAAAAAACGCTCGAGCAAAGCGCGGTGACGTACAACGCGTACAACGGCACAATAAAGGGGAAGTTCCATTCGAATGGCGCCACCCTTTGGGCTGCTTTTGCTGATCTCGTGTTAGTAAAGTTTGGTGAGAGACGATTTGCGCTTTTCAGCCTCGTGCTTTCAGTCCGTTACAGCGTGACGAATGTGCTATCTCCATTACGAACGCTAGTTTTACCAGAACGAGCGCTCCCGTCTCATACTTGATTCTGAGCATGCGCGTTTTTTTTCCCCTCGAAAAAAGCATACACACGAGTTGTTTTCGCGACGGGAAAAACGACGAGAAAAAATAGAGCAGGTTCTAATTTTTTTGCGGGCAGTTTTCTGGTCGGGAAAACTGCTGTGGAGCCCACACACGACCGGTTTTCACGACCAATCTAAAAAATGGCAGTTTTCTCGCCATGAAAAAACGGTTGTGTGTACGCGGCATCAGAAACACCTCCCAGGGAACACAAATCAAAAATCTCCATGCTGGCGCTCGTGCACGCGATCGCGCGTGGCCGCCGGCCATGCGCATCAGGTCCCCCCGCCGTGCAGCCCTCTGGCAGTCACTTGAGGGAAGGACGTACCCATACGGGATTTCTCCCAGGAGAGCCATTCTTCCTCAGTTTATCTGCGTGAGCCGGTCGGGAACCGGTTAACAAATCTTGGTTGCAGCAAATTGGCCACATTTGTGGGAGTATTTTGTAGTATAGTGCCCCATAGAAAATGTTAAAAATGAAAGTAAAGGTTTTCTGACAAATCTGTTGGGGTATAATTATCTATGCGCAGCACTGTATACAGGGCCACCATCAGGAATTTTGGGGCCCCTTACACAGCTTCAGGCATGGGCCTCCTGGAGCAGAGGAGAACCGGGGGGGGGGGCTGCCACGAATTGAGAAGCGGGCGGGGGGTGCCACGAATTGAGAAGCGGGGGGTGGTGCCGCCGCAAATTGTTGGGGTCGGGGGGGCTTTGGGTGCTGACAAACAAAAAAAAAAAAAAGGGGGGGTTGCCATCCGGGCCTCTGGGGACCTCTGGGCCCCTTACAAAATAAAAAGAAAAAAAAGAAAAAAAAATTATAAAAAAAAAAATATTTTATAAAAAAAAAAAGGAGGGGTTGCCACCCGGGCCCCTGGGGACATCAGGGCCTCTGGGGACCTCTGGGCCCATTACAAAAAATAAAATAAAAAATAAAAAAAATTATAAAAAAATAAAAAAAATTATAAAAAATAAATAAAAAAAAAGGGGGGTTGCCATCCGGGCCTCTAGGGACCTCTGGGCCCCTTACAAAAGAAAAATAATAATAATAAAAAAAATTATATATAAAAAAGGGGGGGTTGCCATCCGGGCCTCTAGGGACCTCTGGGCCCCTTACAAAAGAAAAATAATAATAATAAAAAAAATTATATATAAAAAAGGGGGGGTTGCCATCCGGGCCTCTGGGGACCTCTGGGCCCCTTACAAAATAAAATAAATAAATAATAAAAAAAAGATTTTATAAAAAAAAAGGGGGGGTTGCCATCCGGGGACCCGGGGACATCAGGGCCTCTAGGGACCTCTGGGCCCCTTACAAAAAAAAAAAAAAAATTATAAAAAAATAAAAAAAATAATAAAAAATAATAAAAAAAAAGGGGGGTTGCCATCCGGGCCTCTAGGGACCTCTGGGCCCCTTACAAAAGAAAAATAATAATAATAAAAAAAAAATTATATATAAAAAAGGGGGGTTGCCATCTGGGGCCCTGGGGACCTCTGGGCCCCTTGCAAAAAAAAAATTATAAAAAAAAGAGGGGTTGCAATCTGGGCCCCTGGGGACCTGCGGGCCCCTTACAGGTGTACTGCCTGTACCCCCTGATGGCGGCCCTGACTGTATATGTAATATATATATATATATATATATATATATATATATATATCTTGATTTCTAAATAGACAATCTGTCATTTTTCCCTATTGTGTCCTAAAAGCTTACCAGCACAAGGGGGTAGGTGTCTGTAGAGCACATTCCATATTTATTACTTTCCACTACATTGAACCATTTAGTGTCTGTAGTCGGCTCTCTGCCAGGCTCAGTTCCATGTAAATGCGCTCTGTACATGCCAAGAAAGAACCGCTGAAGGCTGATCCCATGAATTAATAAATATTCTCCACCATGTTCCTGGCACTTGTCACTCTCGGACTTTCTCGTGTCTCCTTTGTCCTTCCTCGGGCGAAAGTGAGACTCCACCTTTGAGCCTGAACACGTGTGAGATCACAGCTGGCCTATGGACGTGTTCATCATTTCCCCCTTTCCAAAGTTACATTTCCTGCCAGCAACAATGCAGCTTCAGACGGGTGCTTCTCACTGCCTTGGAATCGGTCACATAACGAAAACTATTCGGCAGCCTCGGTCGTAATGTCTCCTTCCTCTGCCTGGGCTAGGTATACGACTCCTTAAAGCTGAGACTCGGAGCAGATCTAAAAGACATAAATGAATGAAGCTCTGTAATCGTTAATACATTATTTAACCACTTCAGCCCCAGAAGATTTGGCTGCTCAATGACCAGGCCATTTTTTTGCGATTCGGCACTGCGTCGCTTTAACTGACAATTGCGCGGTCGTGCGACGTTGTAACCAAACAAAATTGACGTAATTTTTTCCCCACAAATAGAGATTTCTTTTGGTGGTATTTGATCACCTCTGCGGTTTTTATTTTTTACGCTATAAACAAAAGAAAAGCGACAATTTTGAAAAAAACACAATATCTTTTACTTTTTGCTATAATAAATATCCCAATTTACAAAAAAAAAAAAAAAAATTTCCTCAGTTTAGGCCGATATGAATTTTTCTACATATTTTTGGTAAAAGAAAAATCGCAATAAGCGTATATTGATTGGTTTGCGCAAAAGTTACAAAATTAGGGTTGGGGTTGGGGTTTAGGGTTAGGGTTAGGGCTTGGGTTAGGGTTTTCCCTTTAAGAACAAGGCTAGGACTCAGGATTTGGAACAGGGACCTCCCCCAGAGGTCAAAGGTCAGAAGGCGGGTTCTCAGAGGTCAAAGGTCACTAGGTCACTGGGCGTGGCTGACCCACCCCCACCAAAGTGTACCGCCTACCCCAACTAAGTCGGGGAATGAACAAGTCGGGGAAAGCGTCTAGATTATAGGGGATAGATTTATAGCATTTTATTTAAAAATGTTATTTTTTTTACTAGTTATGGCGGTGATCAGTGCTTTTTTTCAGGACTGCGACATTGCGGCGGACAGATCGGACACTTTTGACACATTTTTGGGACCAGTGACAATTATACAGCGATCAGTGCTATAAAAATGCACTGATTACTGAATAAATGTCACTGGCAGGGAAGGGGTTAATACCAGTGGTCAAAAGGCGAACCGACGTAACGTCGTTTCACCCAGGGGAGCCAACCTGCCGCAGTACAACTGCGGCGGCTGATCGGGAAGGGGTTACCGTTAAAGGGTAACTCCACTTTCGTGGAGAAAAAAAATAGCAAACGAAGAACAAATAATATAGCGTGAACAATTGCCACACAAGTCATATTGTAATTGAATGTTATTAATAATAACCTTTCCTTTTCAATCTGCAGCCGCTGTAAATTTCTATATATGCAATGCAATATGGCCACCTGGAGTTGTTCTGTACACAGAGTAGGGTGACCACATTTCCAAACTGCCATTCAGGGACACCGCCCCCCACCCCCCACACCCATGCCTGCCCAAAAAAAGATGATTTTTGATACTTTTTTAAAATTAAGTCACTTAGTGATAGCGACGTAATTTGTACTTCAAATGCTGCCAGTGTGCCCATCAAATGCTGCCAGTGTGCCCATCAATTGCCGCTACTGTGCCCCATCAGATGCTGCCAGTGTGCCGATCAATTGTCGCTACTGTGCCCCATCAGATGCTGCCAGTGTGCCGATCAATTGTCGCTACTGTGTCCCATCAGATGCTGCCAGTGTTCCGATCAATTGCCGCTACTGTGCCCCATCAGATGCTGCCAGTGTGCCGATCAATTCTCGCTACTGTGCCCCATCAGATGCTGCCAGTGTGCCAAACAATTCTCGCTACTGTGCCCCATCAGATGCTGCCAGTGTGCCCAACAATTGTCGCTACTGTGCCCCATCAAATGCTGCCAGTGTGCGATCAATTGTCGCTACTGTGCCCCATCAGATGCTGCCAGTGTGCTGATCAATTGTCGCTACTGTGCCCCATCAGATGCTGCCAGTGTGCCAATCAATTGTCGCTACTGTGCCCCATCAGATGCTGCCAGTGTGCTGATCAATTGTCGCTACTGTGCCCCATCAGATGCTGCCAGTCTGCTGATCAATTGTCGCTACTGTGCCCCATCAGATGCTGCCAGTGTGCCGATCAATTGTCGCTACTGTGCCTCATCAGATGCTGCCAGTGTGCCGATCAATTGTCGCTACTGTGCCCCATCAGATGCTGCCAGTGTGCTGATCAATTGTCGCTACTGTGCCCCATCAGATGCTGCCAGTCTGCTGATCAATTGTCGCTACTGTGCCCCATCAGATGCTGCCAGTGTGCCGATCAATTGTCGCTACTGTGCCCCATCAGATGCTGCCAGTGTGCCGATCAATTGTCGCTACTGTGCCCCATCAGATGCTGCCAGTGTTCTGATAAATTGCCGCTACTGTGCCCTTCGCCTTTCTTGTTACTACTGTAGCGCCCTGCTCCTGATGATCAGGCACTATGTTAAATTTAGTGGGTGTCTGAGCTGGTAGTTGGCTCAGACTTTGTTATGATGAAGCTTAAATTAGCCATTGTTCCGGCTATGACTGTATTTGGAAGGACTTCTCACTGTTTGCCTGTAGGTGACGTTATCATCCCAGGCCAATGTTGGAACACAAGCAGGCCAAAGTGTATTGGGTGTCTTTCCCCGGGAACAGCTCAGTGGGAGTGGTCTCCCAGCTGAGCATGCTGGGGAGGGGTACTTAAGGGGCAGACGCCATTTCTCAGGACTCTCTTCGCCTCGTGGCCCTCCTGGCTCGAGGTATGTGTTACTGGGATTTCAGCCTCGGAGCCACGCTGGCCCGAGGCTGCATCTATGCCAGGTAGGCCCAGTTGTCCTGACTGGGCCTACACTTTGAAGGTGATCCTGTGCTGTCTGTCCTGCGGGAGGAAGCCACTCAATGGAGGAAACCAGGGGAGGACCTGTCCTGGAGAGGACCAAGCGGAAGGCTGGTATCTTGAGGAAGGCCTGGTGACCCTATTGGAGGATGCACCGTAGCTAAAGTTACCTTACTGTCTGCCGGGTTGGCTTAAAGGCTCTTAAACTGTAAGGCTGGATATCCGGGTACTAAAATCCTGTGGCAGAGGATCATTGAACAGTTCAACATAATCGTTCTAAAGGTCTGTGGCAGAAATTGTTATTTCTTATTTGTTCGTGCGATATCCCGGCTGCTAGGCCAAGTGAGAGGGGCCTATCCGGGTGAGCAATACCCACTTGATGGAGAGTGGTGAGTGTGACTTTTGAAGCTTAGAAGTTTCCCCAGTGATCTGCTGTGTGTGTGCCTGAACCTTCCCCTAACCCTTCATCCCTATACCTATACAAATTTGTTTGGAAATAAAGCCTGAAGAAAAGGATTCATAACTTGTGTGGACATTGAACTTTCCATAGACTCTCATCCCCTAGAAAACGTACAGTGAGGTAACGTTCAAGGCCCAAAATTAAACCAGCAGCTCCTACGGGGGTGTGCTACACTACCATAACTTACCACCAAAAAAACAACCCAAAATAAATTATTTTGCTCCTGGCGATCTCAGCGATACCACATATGTGTATGTTAGTTGTGTATGTTATCAGTCTGTTCATCTATTGAATATGCAGGTCAGTGTCCAGGCTAGTGCATTGGTTGTATTGTACTCTGTCCAATCTGGAATTTCATATAATTTTTTGTATTTTATTCTTGTATTTCATTTTCAAATATGTATTTTCTATTTTAGTGATCATCTTATATACTGTGCCTGCTGTGAAAGGTCTCCTGAAGAAGCCACCAAATGGCGAAACATGTAGAGATTAATCAGATGTGCACCTTTGTTTGTATATTTCAATGATCCAATGTATGAATGTTTTATGTATTCAATCATAAAATTTTAACTCATTAAATTTCTATTTTTTTATATTTTGGTTTTCTGTGCGCTTATAAAGTCCCACAAATTGTGTTTCTCTATTATGCATCGGATGGGAGGTCAATAAGCCACAGGTCAAGGAGAGGCAGGTCAGATGAAAGCGGGGTCAATAACAGAGTCAGTATCAAGGATAACAGATACAAGCTGAAAGACCATCCAGCTATGATCCCATGCAGGGCCCAGGTTTAATAGTCCACTAAGTGCCAGTGTCAGGGATCGGATGGGAGACTGATTTTATGAGGTCGGCCTCTCTTATATCTCCTGTCCTGGCTCTGCTGAAGGTGAGACAGAGGAAGCTGAAGGACAAGAGGGACATGAGTGCCTGGAGCAGGAGGTCCCGGGAGAACAGCCTGGCAGGGTTCAGCGGTCTGGAGTAGACTGTGATGTGCTGAGCAGGAACAGCAAACAGCCAGGCAGGTAACCAAGAGTTAACAGCAACCAGGAACATAGACAGGAGCAAGGTCTCAGGGATAGCCAGGTTCGTCAGCAGGCGGACAGTGAGGTACCAAATCAGAGACAGAGCCAGAGTCAGGAACGGAGCCGGGTCAGAGATGGGCAACTGTACAGGAACAGAACACAGAGCCAAGGTCAAGAGCAAGCCGGGCCTAAATACTGGGAGGACACACAGAATCAGAGCAGGATTCAGGAACACAGCTGAAGATCAGTCAGCAAAGCACAAGAGCCTAGACTCCCTTTAAATAGGCCGTCTGGCGCCAAGGATAATTAGGCTTGTGCGTGCGCGCTCGTGCTCGCGCATGTGCACCCGTGATTGCGAGCTCTGGCGCACATGCGCGCGCCTGTTCGCCGTTCTATGGCAAAGGCTACTGTATGTGCTTGTGCAAGTCTGTGCGCAAATTGTCTCACAGGAATTCCCTGACAGACAGTATCTGTGGTGGACCACGTGCATGCCGAGTGCGCAAGTTCCCATGCACGTGCACCTTTTTACAGCTGGCACAATCTCCCTGATGGCTGACAAGCATCAGCAGCTCCTGTAGCGGTAAGTACTACACAGTTTAGACTTTGTTGTTGGTGCTCGTTATCTGCGCACACGCCCGGGGTCAGTGAATCGGGGTAATAAAGTCAGAGGCTTAGCATGACTAATATTATCATGTTTCCTTTTAGAAGTATTTCCTGCGCAGTCAAAAAAAACCAAAGATTACAGCTGAGGCCAGAATACGCTTAGAACGACGACGTCAAATATTTCAAAGGAATAGGGATATTTTGCATTGAGATTGATCGGAATTCTTGAGTCGGTGATTTATTTTCTGTGGGCCTCATGAAGCAGATTTGTTTGCAGACAAATGATGCATAGCTCCGTGACTATTAGCTGGGGCCACTGCAACCCAGATTCTACAAATAACGCGGCAGCCAAAGGACGGGGACAGTCTGTTCTTCATTTCTGCTTCAAGAAGGAGAGATAGAAAAGGACAAAAGGAATTGTGTAGGCCAAAATAGAAATAAATGCGTGTGATAGATTGTTAAGGTGTAACTGCCTATGACCAGAGATGTATGCTTCACTCCTTATGCTTATTGTCATACCATTTACACATCTCTCTCTATGCTTGTCACTTGTGGCAATGACATATTGTAACACAATCACAATCTATGGAAAGAGTCTTGCAGTGATCAGTTGTAGATTCAGGTTACATGCACCCTGTTCATTCTGGGATTGTTTCACCAATAGTTTTCAACGAAATGGTTTCTCTGTGCCAAAAATACAGCGAACAAAAGATTTGCTGCATCCACTAGGCTTTTTATATACTCCACATTTATTCTTGCCTTTAAATTGTCATTTAGGGGTTGATTTACTAAAAGTGGAAGTAAACCCTCCTCTCGTTTTCAGCCAAGGAAGCGGCCATCTTTGCCTCTGTTTAATCTCCAACTGCCATGATGCTGCATGTGATCAGTTATGACACCAGCCATTGGATGGTTTGACAGTTTGGTTGAGAGCACAACCAATGGGAGTGTTTCATTTCCAGCACGTGCCGTAACTGAAACTGTTTTATGCAGGGCTTTTTTTCTCAGACAATAGGTGCAGGAACTCCCCTTTTCCGAGTCACTTGTTTTTCTCCGCCCCCCTACCCACCTCCGAGCAACGTCCCTTGGTTCCATCCCCTGCCCGCCTCCCAGTACCGCCCCTTTTAGACAATACAGAACCAAGTATCATTTTGTGGGGCTAAGTAATTTGTATGGAATTTGGTAATGATATCAAGAAAAGAAGTAAAATAGATCCCCTTCAGCCAGCAACAATAGTTCCCCCTAACAATGTAACACCCACAACAAAATTTCCCCCCCAGCAACAATAGACTTCCGACAGCATCAACAGATCTCCACACAGCCAGCATTAATAGACTCTCTGGCAGCCATCAACAATAGACCCCTCCCCCAACAGTAGATCTCCTTCAGCAACAACTGACCTCCCAGCAACAATAGGTCCCCCACCAGCAACAATAGACCCCCCTGCAAAAATAGATCCCCTCCAGCTAGAATAGATCCACCAGCAGTGAGCATCAATACCTTTCAGCACACCCCAGCACCCCTTGCCATTACATACAGTCAGTCCAGAAGGGGCCGGAACTGCGTTCCCCCACGTTCCCGCTGAAAAAAAGCCCTGGTTTTATGGATGGTTTACTTCCGCTTAAAGGCAAATAGACTCTCTCTTGTATAACAGTGTAAATTTGCTGTCCCCTCAAAATAACTCAACACACAGCCAATAATATATAAACCGCTGGCAACAAAAGTGAGTACACCCCTAAGTAAAAAACATCCAAATTGGGCCCAAAGTGTGAATATTTTGTGTGGCCACCATTATTTTCCAGCACTGCCTTAACCCTCTTGG
Organism: Rana muscosa; assembly: GCA_029206835.1. NCBI lineage: Eukaryota > Metazoa > Chordata > Amphibia > Anura > Ranidae > Rana > Rana muscosa. The sequence goes on along the minus strand of CM055119.1, from coordinate 315,383,399 downwards.
GCATGGAGGTCGCCAGAGCTTCACAGGTTGCCACTGGAGTCCTCTTCCCCTCCTCCATGACGACATCACAGAGCTGGTGGATGTTAGAGACCTTGCGCTCCTCCACCTTCCATTTGAGGATGCCCCACAGATGCTCAATAGGGTTTAGGTCTGGAGACATGCTTGGCCAGTCCATCACCTTTACCCTCAGCTTCTTTATCAAGGCAGTGGTCGTCTTGGAGGTGTGTTTGGGGCCGTTATGTTGGAATACTGCCCTGCGGCCCAGTCTCTGAAGGGAGGGGATCATGCTCTGTTTCAGTATGTCACAGTACATGTTGGCATTCATGGTTCCCTCAATGATCTGTAGCTCCCCAGTGCCGGCAGCACTCATTCGGCCCCGGACACTGTTATACAAGCTGTACACTCTACTTTACATTGTAGCAAAGTGTCATTTCTTCAGTGTTGTCACATGAAAAGATAGAATAACATATTTACAGAAATGTGAGGGGTGTACTCACTTTTGTGAGATACTGTAGCACTATGACCGCAAAGATGTCCATTGCCTGACCAATATAATCAAAAATACAAACAAGTGGCCACTGCCCCTACCTATAACCGGTCTTTAACCACTACCCGCCCGGCCTATAGCAGAATGATGGCCGGGGCGGTGGCTTATTTATTCTGACTGGCAGTCATATGACGTCCAGCAGGATAACAGCCACCACGCGCCCGTGGGGGCGCGCATCACGGTGATTGGTGATGTAAACATCCCTTGTAATATAAATAAGCATGACAGGGCCTCTTAAATATGAGATCTGGGGTCAAAAAGACCTTAGATCTCACATATACACTTAAAAGCAATAAAAAAAAAAATTAAAAGTATTTTTTTTCCCCAAAAAATATATAAATGGGCCCTTTAACCACTTAAGCCCCGGACCATTTGGCTGGCCATAGACCAGGCCACTTTTTGCGATTTGGCACTGCATCGCTTTAACTGACAATTGCACGGTCGTGCGACGTGGCTCCCAAACAAAATTTGACGTCCTTTTTTTCCCACAAATAGAGCTTTATTTTGGTGGTATTTGATCACCTCTGCGGTTTTTATTTTTTGCGCTATAAACAAAAATAAAGGGACAATTTTTTTAAAAATTCAATATTTTTTACTTTTTGCTATAATAAATATCCCCCAAAAATATATAGATTCTTTTTTTTTCCTCAGTTTAAGCCGATGCGTATTCTTCTACATATTTTTGGTAAAAAAAATCACAATAAGCGTTTATTGATTGGTTTGCGCAAAAGTTATAGCGTCTACAAAATAGGAGATAGTTTTATGGCATTTTTATTAATATTTTGTTTTTTACTAGTAATGGCGGCGATCAGCGATTTTTATTGTGACTGCCACATTATGGCGGACACATCGGACACTTTTGACACCATTTTGGGACCATTGACATTTTTACAGCGATCAGTGCTATAAAAATGCACTGATTACTGTAAAAATGACACTGGCAGGGAAGGGGTTAACCTGTAGGGGGCGCTGAAGGGGTTAAGTGTGTCCTAGGTAGTGATTCAACTGTTAGGGGGTGTGGCTACGAGTGACATGTCACTGATCGCTGTTCCCGATGAGAGGGAACAGACGATCACTGACATGTCACTAGGAAGAACGGGGAGATGTTGTGTTTAGGCGGGCGCGACCACACATCGGCAATATAAAGGGGACGTATTTATACGCCCATTTGCACAGCCGTGCCATTCTGTCGACGTAAAAAGTCGTGCAGCGGCCGGCAAGTGGTTAAGGCCGGAGGGCAGAAGTGACGTTTGATGTCGCTCCAGTCCTCCAAGGGCATAGAGTCGAGTGGGGGCCATCTTGCCCTCACTCTACTTTCTGCCCATCTGATTTTCATACTACCTGGCAAAGTGCTTTGGACTTAATTACTATTACTATTAATTACTATTGGGTCAATAGATTCCGTTTAAAAAGCTTCTGAGATCATTCAGGGTCCATTTGGCCTGCGGTTGACCTCCTTATGAGATGGGTTTTGGATTCCCCAAAGACTTGTGTGGGAATGCAAATCCTTTTTTAATGCAATCAAAAGCCCATTGACCAATGACTTTTTATGAGTAGATTTTCATGCTGCCTGGCCTAATTATGAGATAGCAGGTGAACAAAGAACAATAGGGTATTACATAAAAACTCACCATAAATGCTCTTCTAATTCCGCTGGCGATTCCACACTCGCCCCCTGACTACATTACCTTGATGAGCCTTATCTTACACTTGAGCTTGTAAGTTGCTATTTGGCATTTTATTGTAATAAATGCTCTTGATGGTCTGCACTTTTTTTTTTTGCTTTTCTTGTGTGCCATAGAAAGCCTGCTTCTTCTCCTTCGGACACAGCTGATCACAGTAAAGGGCCAATCACAGTGGCCCTTTACCATGTGATTAGCTGTGTCCAATCTCAGCTGATCACATGTAGACTTGTTGGTTATCAGCAGTCCTTTCCTCATGCGCTGTTTCTGTGTGGGGATGGCTGTCAGTATATAGTTTACACTGATAATCAGTGCAGTCCCATCAGTGCCAATCAATGCCCATTAGTGCAGCTTATCAGTGCCGCCAATCAGTGCCCATCTGTGCCGCCAATTAGTGCCCATCAGTGATCATCAATGTCTCCCATCAGTGCCTCCTCATCAGTGCCCATCAGTGCAGCTTATCAGTGCCGCCTCATCAGTGCCCATCAGTGCCGCCTCATTAGTGCCTATCAGTGAAACCTCCTCAGTGCCCATCAGAGCAGCCTCATCGGTGCCCATCAGTGCAGCCTCATCAGTGCCCATCAGTGCAGCCTCCTCAGTGCCCATCAGAGCAGATTCATCATTGCCCATCAGTGCAGCCTCACGAATGTAGCCTCATCAATGAAGCTTATCAGTACCCATCAGTGCCGCCTCATCAGTGCCCATTGGTGCTGCCTCATTATTGCCTATCAGTGAAACTTCCTCAGTGCCCATCAGAGCAGCCTCATCAGTGCCCATCAGGGCAGCCTCCTCAGTGCCCATCAGAGAAGCCTCATCAGTGCCCATCATTGCTGCCTCCTGGGTGCCCATCAGTGCAGCTTATCAGTACCCATCAGTGCCGCCTCATCAGTGCCCATCAGTGCTACCTCATCAGTGTCTATCAGTGAAACCTCCTCAGTGCCCATCAGAGCAGCCTCATCAGTGCCCATCAGTGCAGCCTCAGTGCCCATCAGTGCAGCCTAATCAGTGCCCATCAGTGCAACCTCATCAGTGCCCATCAAGGCAACCTCCTCAGTGCCCATCAGAGCAGCCCCATCAGTGCAACCTCATCAGTACCCATCAGTGCAGCCTCATCAGTGCCCATCAGTGCAGCCTAATCAGTGCCCATCAGTGCAACCTCCTCAGTGCCCATCAGAGCAGCCTGATGAGTGCAGCCTTATCAGTGCCCATCAGTGCAGCCTTTAATAATTTGCTAAATTGTATTACAAAATCTGAGCAAAAAATTATAATTTTTTCAACATTTTCAGTCTTTTTTGTTTTTTTAGCAAAAGATAAAAAACCTAGTGGTGAATATATACCACTAAAAGAAAGCTCTATCTGTTTAAAAAAAAAAAATGATAAAAATGTCATATGGGTACAGTGTTGCATGACCATGCAATTGTAATTCAAAGTGCGAAACTGAGAGCTGAAAATTGGCCTTGGCAGAAAGGGGGTGAAAGTGCCCGGTATTGAAGTGGTTAACGGAACCCTGGCTGAGAAAGACTGATTTAGGCTTTCCATCGACTTAGCTCATCGCTTTGTGCATTGGCTCCATACAGGTACTGCGCAAGCTTTGATTAAAAAAAAGTTTTTTAGAAAGTTCAGCATCTCGAATTATCTCCGAATCCAACAAGCTACTTCCTTCCTGGCCCGTGACCTTTCCTCCCTTCCCCGACATTGATGTAAGATCTCGGCAGAAGTAGACCATCGCTTACACTCCGCGCCGCAACTATCTATGGTAATGTCTCCTCACTTATCTGCTCCTTCTCCGACGCTAAATGTCGTTCCTGAAAACGTATTCCTTTCTCCGAGTGCAAGGATGTTTTTAATCAGCGATATGTATTAATCATTGAGATCCTGTATCTTGGAGAACAGCAACTGTATACTGTACAAGCTCTGACTTATCTGCAAAGACGCTGGCTCTCCTCTGGAAAAGGCAATCTTCCCCCCCTAGAATCCCGCTGACATGAAAAATATATATTGCGCTAAATGATTAATGTTGTTATAAAGAGTACCTGAGATAAGATATAAGTATTCATATTTCCATCATGTTAATACAAGTTGATAAACCCTGGAAGCTCGCTTGACCATTGCATTTCCCATCCGCCCGCTCTTGCACCATTATTCTCTGTCCACGGGGCTTTTCTTTTTGCTTTTTTAAGGGCACGCTCGAAATATATATCTGCTGGGACAGGGGGGGACGGGGTGATACATTCTGTACCTCGCCAGCCGCTGACTTTCAACAAACTGCGTTAATCAATTTAGCTGAGAGCAAAATAGTGCGGCTGAGGCCCCTGTAAATTTATACACAACGTGAAGGATTTACCGCCGTCTTAAATATGCTGAACAAAAGCCATCAGATCATTAATAATGAATTTTCTTTATACAATGAATGGGTGGGAGACGGGCAATATTTAAAGATCTGTTTGCGGCGCGGAAATTGTGAAAAGGAAAAAAAAAAGAAGACGAACGGCGGTCTGAAAAGAATAAAATGCTCTTGCAGCGGTTATACCGGCCACTGTGCACCTGTAAAACATTTTCTTTTTCCTGGTCCTGTCAGTGGCCCTCCGCTTTGGGATTGAGTTATTAGGAAGATTGAGACTTCCGTTCTCTGAGGCAGTAATTATTTCTCTAGCAGATTTAACAAGTTTGCCTGTAATGCATTATTTTTTTTTGTGTATCACTTATTTTCTTTTTTTTTGGGGGACGGCTTACCGTATTGTGCTGGGAGGTCCTTACTGTTGGCCTAGGTCAGTGATGGCGAACCTTGGCACTGCAGATGTTTTGGAACTACATTTCCCATGATGCAAATGCACTCTGCAGTGTAGATGAGCATAATGAGAAATGTAGTTCCAAAAACTCTGGAGTGCCAAGGTTCGCCATCACTGGCCTAGGTCGACAAGGCCCGGGCCTAGGGCGGCACTTTACAGGGGGGGGCGGCAAAAAAAGCTTCCCCCCGCCTCCACCTAAGACTATTGGCCACTGGTTGCTAGAGCCTCCTGGCGTCTAGCAATCAGTGACGGAAAAGTGACGGCCGCAACTCCCTGGCCCTACCCAAAATCGCGGCCGCAAAATCGTGGTAAAATCATGGCAAAATTGCGTGACTTTGAAGTAGCGGTAGTGTGAAAGGGGTCTAAGACTATTGGCCACTGGTTGCTAGAGCCTCCTGGCGTCTAGCAATCAGTGACGTCACGGGCCACAACTTCCTGGCCCTGCCCATAATTCAAAGTGGAGGAGGATTTAATTTCCTCCTGCTCCATGCCTAGTGCTCGTGGGGCCCAAAGAGTCCCGCCGGCCCGGTGACGGCGGGGTGCAGGGCAGTGGAGCAAAATCTTCCAATCCGGTGCCGACAGCAGCCGCTGCTGCTGAGCAGCGGCATCTTTACAAAGCGAGCGGGCTGCCGGCCGGCCCCCGGAGGCTGGCCAGAACCGAGAGACCGGGAGGCCGAAGACTTCCACATTGCCGCGGTGGCACCCTGTCCTTCTTTTTTTCCTGGTCCTGTCAGTGGCCCCCCGCTTTGGAATTGAGTTATTAGGAAGATTGAGACTTCTGTTCTCTGAGGCAGTAATTATTTCTCTAGCAGCTTCAACAAGTTTGCCTAAATGTATGTGCCTTGGGAAAGAACATTATTTTTTATCAAGTTGTTATGGGTAAAGTTCCCGCTTTAACCACTTCAATATCGGGCACTTACACCCCCTTCCTGCCCAGGCCAATTTTAACCTTACAGCACTGTCGCTGTTTAAATGACAATTGCACGGTCATGCTACACTGTACCCAAACAGAATTTTTATAGTTTTGTTCCCACAAATAGAGCTTTTTTTGTGGTATTTGATCACCTCTGCGGTTTTTAATTTTTGCTAAACAAATAAAAAAAAAGACAGAAAATTGTGAAAAAAAAGTTTTACTTTTATTTCTGTTATAAGATTTTGTAAATAAGTACGTTTTCTCCTTCACTGATGGGCACTGATAAGGTCGGCACTGACGGACACTGATAAGGTGGCACCGATGAGGTGGCACCAATGAGGTGGCAGTGACGGGCACTGACGATACTGATGGGCACTGGTAGGCAGCACTGATGGGTGGCACGGATATGCAACACTGATGGGCATTGATAGGCGGCACTGATAGGCACTCATGGGTGGCACTGGTGGGCACTGATAGACGACACTGATGGGCACTGAAAGGCTGCACTGATGGGTACTTATGGGTGGCACTGATAGGTGGCACTGCTGGGCACTGATAGGTGGCACTGCTGGGCACTGATGGGCACTGATACGTGGCACTGATGGGTACTGATACGTGGCACTGATGGGCACTGATATGCGACACTGATAGATGGCACTGATAGGCATCACTTATGGCACTGGCAGGCATTGGGGATGGGCACGGATCGGCAGATGCCTGGGCACTGATTGGAAGCTGCTTGGGCACTGATTGTCATTTCCCTGGTGGGCTAGGGTGGCATACCTGGTGGTCCAGTGTGGTGGCCATCCCTGGTGGTCCTGGCGGCATCCTGGTGGTCCTGGGTGGGCATCCGAGAGGGGGCTGTGCTGATAAACAATCAGCACAGATCCCCCCTGTCAGGAGAGCAGCCGATCAGCTCTCCTCTACTCACGTCTGTCAGATGCAAGTGAGAAAAAGCCGATCAACTGCTCTTCCTGTTTACATAGTGATCAGCTGTGATTGGACGTGGCTGATCACTTGGTAAAGGGCCTCATCAGAGGCTCTTTACCGAGATAGGTGTAGTGGTGTGTCAGGCTGACACACCGCACCACCGGTTGCCGCAATGTGCTTCCCCACGGGCGTGCGGCGGCTGTTATCCTGCTGGACGTCATATGACTGTCAGTCAGGATAGCTGAACCACCGCCCGGCCGTCATTCTGCTATAGGCCGGGTGGGAAGTGGTTAAGGGATTTATAATTAATTAAAAAAACAAGAATCAGGTCCTAGCAGTTCAGTAAATGCCTTGCAGTTTTGAATCAGCCCAATCCAACCAGGTTCTCAAGTCCAGCAGTTTGCTATGCTAGTCTCTAACCTAGGGTTTCTCAACCAGGGTTCCATGGAACACTAGGGTTCCTCCAGAGGTTGCCAGGGGTTCTTCGGGTAATAACTAATTTCTGCAAATCAGATGAGTAATCACTGACACTATGGATCTTTTTAACTATCTCAAAGGGGAAAATTCTTCCCAATGACCACAAATGTAAGGAACATTCTTCCCACTGACCATCACACTAATGTACTGTGAGCTGAATATATAATAATTATTAGCAGCGGTTTCCTGAATCCAAAAGGTTATTTCAAGCGTTCCCCCATGTTAAAAAGTTTGAGAAAAGCTGCTCTAACCCATAGCACATTACAAGTACCCACACATACATAGTCTACAGCTGACATGTCCAACTGATACTATATGGGGCCACCTGTGGCCTTCTCTGCAGCTCACAGCTGGTTTACATTGACCATGACCCTAGCTGTTCTCTAGATGATAGATGCTGCACTTTGGTACATACATTTGCAACTAAATACTTCATGAAATAAGATGTTGTAAGTTGCAGTTATTTCTATACGCTAAAGCCATCCACAGGCAAATTTTCCAATTCCCCAATTCTTAACCCCCCACCACCCCGCTCCCACCAATTCACTGTAAAAAAATAAAACTTCCTAATCCCTTTTTACTTAGTTTAATCCACCATCACGTGACCCCCCAATGGCACCTCTTTCAGGAATGAAGACCAATGATCCACAGTTGTATATCAGACCAGATCAGTCTTGTTGCCACCCAGGTGATCTGCAGTCTTCTGGAACCTGTGAGAACCCCCACCAGTGAACCCAATGGGAGATGACCACATCGCCAGGTACCTGAAGAAACCTCCTCCACTTTGCACTGAAGAAGCAAGAAGACTTAGGAATCCGACATGTCACATGACTGTGTATTTGGGTAAATATTTTGGGCATTTGATGTGGGTAAGTATTTTGGACATGTAACTTTTATATATGTAAGGGCATCGGGGATGTTGATTGCAGAAGGGTTTCTCTGGCTGGAGTTCAACTTTTACCACTCCCGGGCCACTTCTTAAAATTCCTCTCCTACGTTTAAAAATAATATTTTTTTTGCTAGAAAACTACTTAGAACCCCCAAACATTATATATATATTTATTAAACCGAGGCCCTAGAGAATAAAAACGTAGGTGTTGCATATTTTTTTAAACGCAATTTTTTTCTTTAAATGCACTTTAATTCATTTTAATGCGCAAAAACAGAATATAATACCCAGTTGTTTGGTAAAATATAAAAGATGATGTTTTGCTGAGTAAATAGTTACCAAAGATGTGCGTGGAATGGCGGCAAACTACAGTATATAAAAATCTCCATAGGTGACGCTTTAAAAGCTTTTACAAGTTCCCAGTTTAGAGTTAAACAGGAGGTCTGGTGTTAGAATTATTGCTCTTGCTCTGACGCTCACAGCGATATCTTGCATGTGATCTCCATTTATATATGCATGCAGGACCGACATGTGCGATCGCCTTGGCGCGGGAGCACATGGGGACGGGGGCACTTTCAAAAAAGTTATTTTTTTATTATTATTTATTTTATTTTAATTTTTTAACACTGTAGCTTTATTTATTTATTTTATTACATTTTTTTGATCAACATCCCTTTTTGATAGCATGGGCCCTGACAGGTCCTCTTTATGAAAAGATCTGGGGTCTATTAGATCCCATATCACTCCTATGGCCTCCAATGCATGAGATCAAACTGGGATTGGTTTGATCTGATGCTTTCACATGCCGGTACCGACTTATTTACAATTTACATGAGACCAAAACCGGAAGTGATGAAATCCTCGTCGCTTTCAGTTTCTGACGTCACACAGTAGGGTGAACAACATCAGTTTTTCTCACTGTGTGCCCAGAACTGGATGCCACCAGTCGCATTCTTACCAGACTCCTCGATCGGATGGAAGAGCCTGGCCACTCGGATTACTTTTACTAGAAATAGAATCGCCGGCTCTGAAAAAAAACAATGCCGGGATCATGACTGTACCTGCAGTGATGGTCCCGGTATAGGTATAACCACTTCAACCTTAGGCCATTTATGAACGGCCTAAGGATGGGAAGTAGTTCATTACCAAAGTGTTGTAATCTTTTTTCTGGAATTAAGTAGGCGTGGCCCTCACTGGACATAAACCCCCCCCCCTCAAAAAATATATTCCATTAAATTTTCTCTAATGTTTCATTTGAGTTTGCCCAGTTTACAGCCTAGAGGCTGTCTAAGAAAACGGGAACACTTAGATTAAGTGCACACAAACACCAGTAGAATATACAGTAGAGTTGACATTCCATATAGACGGTGCGCAGCAACATGTTTTGAGGGCTCCATCCCCTTTGTCGAGCCTGACTAAGAGGGGAAAGCCCTCAAAACATGTTGTCACCCCCCCCCCCACACCTTGAGTTGTAATGTGTGGACATGCATAGAGAGCGGCTGCAGACGTTGCCGATGCTGCCAATATCATCATCATCTGGCAGGTCTTGTGCATACTCCTGGGCATACTGATCATGTTGATGCTTTTGTTCGATCTTGCCATGTTGACACACCAAAGTGTTGTAATATTTTTCTGGAATTAAGTAGGTGTGGCCCTCACTGGACATAAAACATCCCTCTCAAAAAATGTATTCCAGAAAATTTTCTCTAATGTTTCATTTGAGTTTGACATGCCCAGTTTACAGCCTAGAGGCTGTCTAAGAAAATGGGAACACTTAGATTAAATGCACACAAACACCAGTAGAATATACAGTTTGCATTCCATATAGATGGTGCGCAGCAACATGTTTCGAGGGCTCCACTCCCATTGTCGAGCCTGACAAACGCTTAACAAAGGGGGCAAAGCCCTCAAAACATGTTGTCGCCCCCCCCCCCCCCACACACACACCCTGAGTTGTAGTGTGTGGAGTCTGTGGACATGCATAGAGAGCAGCTGCAGACGTTGCCAATGCTGCCAATATCATCATCATCTGGCAGGTCTTGTGCATACTGATCACATTGATGCATTTGTTTGATCTTGCCATGTTGACACATCATCTCTCGGCACGGTAAACTTACTACAGCCTACCTCCCTGTAAGGGATGCTATTGTTTTCAAATAAAGTGTTACAAGTTTTCAATCCCTGCGCCCTGCAACTCTGTTTCCTGTGCACATTATATTTCCAACTCTATAATTCCTAAAACAATACATATATATTATTTGTTTTGTGTCTCTAGACTACGTATATCCTCTGCTAAGTAATAGCCATAAAAACGCTGTGGAAAAGAGTGAATGACAAACCATAGCAATCATAAATAAAACTGGCCCACGGGGATGCTTAGAACTAGATAAAGTTTTCGACAATAAGATTTTAGAGACTGCTGACTGCTGGAAGAGAGCAATATTTTAAGCTCGGTACAAATTTCCTTCCATCTTCTACAACTCCCAAGCAGAGCCAACCACAGCTGCAGACTGTAAACAGCAAACAAATCTATTTTCGTCAGGCCCTGCTGATGCCGCACGAAAGAGGAGTCGGAGCAGCAGACGGGCACAGATGCGTGGTCTCACCTGAGCCTACAATTGCCCTCCATTTGGCCCCGCTAAGTTAATATCGTTGTTGCAAAGCTATTGGTCTCCTGGTAGCTCGCTGGCTGAACACGAAGGCTCCTTTTCCAGCTAATCTGACATCTCCCATCCAAGAAGCATCCAGGGCCCAATTAAGAAGACACATCTTATCAAGGAGCTTATTTTGCATAACAGAATACAAATGATGAATACAGATTTAATGTTTAATAACTTTGTACAAAGAGGGCTGTTGATAGAGAATGCCTGGGATTTTTATGGTGGCTGTCAGCCCTGTGATAAAACTGTTTTAGGAAACACTTGGCAACAAGAAAAAAAAAAAAAGGCAGAATGGAAACGATCGGTAATAGCACAAGCATGGGACTGCATTCATTCTGGGATGTAGAGTAATGGAGGAACATCAGTTTGATGTTTTGATGAATACGACTTTTTTGGACAGCCACTGAATACTTTTTAATGAAGAGTTAGAGGTATGTCATTGGTTTCAGAAATGGGAGTTTTAATGGCAAAAATTTCAGCACGCAAATTTTCAGCACACATAATTCTACCTTATGCGCTATACACTTAAAACATTTGAAAAATTAAAAATTGCTCCAAATAAAAATAGTTATGCAAGTCAACCTTAACACCAAAATTTCAATTTAAGCCCTGATATCAATCATATCAATATTAATATCATATACTGTATATATATGATTACAGTATCAATTTAATCCATAATTCAATTCATAGTTACATAGTTAGTCAGGTTGAATAAAGACAGAAGTCCATCCAATTCAACCCAAAAAAAAATACCTTCAAATCAAACTCTTAATGTCAACCTAATTCACAAATCTGCATGTTTGTAAATAAAATCTGCTACAATCAAATCCATAAACCAAGCCCATTACTTCAACCCAACCTATAACCCAAACCGCTAACCTCAACAGAATTCAAAAACGAAACCCTTAATTTCTACCTAATCCATAAATTAAATCCTTAAACTCAAGCAAATCTATAACCAAACCTTTAACCTTAACTCAATCTGTAAACCAAGCCTATAACCGCACCCAAATCCAAAAACCAAACCCTTAATTTCTACCTAATCCATAAATTAAATCCTTAAACTCAAGCAAATCTATAACCAAACCTTTAACCTTAACTCAATCTGTAAACCAAGCCTATAACCGCACCCAAATCCAAAAACCAAACCCTTAACTTCAACCTAATTCACAGATATTCAGGTTTCTCATACATCAACTACCAACCAAATCCATTAACCAAACCCATAACTGCAACCTAACCTGTAACACAAACCCTTTACCTCAAGAGAGTTTATAAATATAGCCCTTAACTTCTACCTAATCTATAAAAAAAATCCTTAACCTCAAGCAAATCTGTAGCCAAACCCAAAACCTCAACCCAATCCATAGCCCAAACCCTTAATCCTAACCTAATCCTAACCTAATCTGTAAACCAAATCCACAACTACACACAAATTTAAAAAACAAAAACACTTTATTTCACAGATTTCCATGTATTTAAACAAATCTGCTACAATCAAATCCATAAATCAAGCCCATAACCTCAACACAACCTGTAACTCAAACACATAACCTCAACCAAATTCAAAAACTAAACCCTAAATATCTACTGAATCCCTAAATTAAATCCTTACGCTCAAGCAAATCTATAACCAAACTCCTAACCTTAACCCAATCTGTAAACCAAACCTATAACCACACCCAAATTCAAAAACCAAACCCTTTACTTCAACCAGGTTTTTAAGTATATCAGCTACCATCCAAATCCATAAATCAAACCCATAGCCTCAACCTAACCTGAAACCTGAACCCTTTACCTCAAGAAACGTCATAAAACGGTCCCTTATCTTCTAACCAAATCCATAAATAAAACAGTTCACTTCTACCAAATCTGTAAACCAAACCCACAACCATACTCAATTTCGAAAACCAAACCGTTAACTTCAACATACCAGTAATTCACAGATATCCAGGTTTGTAATTACATCAGCTACCAACCAAATTTATATTAAACCAAACCTATATTCTCGACCTAATCCCTAAACCAAAATATAAATCAAAAAAAAATTCACAAACCCTTAACTTCAGACAAATCAATAATCTAAAACCCTTAGCTTTAACCTAATTCATAAATCAATCGCTTAACTTCAGCCAAATCCAAAAACCAAAACATTAACCTCAACCAAATCTAAAAACTAAACCAATGACCTAAAATTAATCTATTAATCAAACCTAATCTATAAACCAAGATTTTAATAGCAACCCAATTCACAAACCAAACCCTGAATGCAATATTAAATCCATAAGCAAAAATGTTGTTATATTGCAGCTTACCAATTCTTAGATGTGATGTTTGTATTCGATTTATTTATTAGGTTTTCTTTCTTCTATTTCCATCTGGTGATCTGGCCAGTAAACCTGTTGTTTTTCAAAAGAACACACTCTCTTCCAGATGTGTCAGCTTACAGAGATGGGACAAATCATTTAACACTAACAGGGGTGCTAATAATGATCAGCTTTTATTTATTTATGTAAAACCTTTATCCCAAAGGGAAAAAAAAACTGTTTGCTGTAGCTGCTTATAAAATATTAGCTGGAGTTCAGCTTCAATTTGTTGGTGTATTTAAATCTGATAATACTTCTACCCCAGACTGACAGTGCTGCTGTCCAAATGTGCCCCCTATGCTCATTCATCCAAAGCGGTGTCTGTATAATACAGGAGGTTTATTACTGGCCAGATCACAAGGGGAAAGCTGCAATATAATACATTGTTGGTTTTGGGTTTAATACTACTTTAACCTCAACCTAGTCTACAAAGCAAACGTTTGCCATCCACCTAATGTATAATACAAACCTCAACCCATTCTGTAAACCAAACCCTTAACCTCAACCAAATCCATAAACCAAAGCCATAACCTCAATCTAGTCTGTAACCCAACCCCTTAACTTTAACTGCATTCAAAAAAATAAACCCTCAATTTCTACCTAATCCATAAACGAAATCCTTAACCTCAACGGAACATGTAACCCAAACTTTTAACTTCACCTTAATCTGAAAACCAACCAATAACCACATGCAAATCCAAAAAGCAGACCCTTAACTTCAACCTAATTCACACATATCCAGGTTTGTAAATTCATCAACTACCAGCCAAATCCATAAATTAAATTCATAACCTCAATCTAATCCATAGCGAACCACATAATCTCAACCCAATCCGTAAACCAAACCCTTAACCTCAACCTAATCTGTAAACCAGGGATATGCAATTAGCGGACCTCCAGCTGTTTCAGAACTACAAGTCCCATCAGGCATAGCAAGACTCTGACAGCCACAAGCATGACACCCAGATGCAGAGGCATGATGGGAATTGTAGTTTTGCAACAGCTGGAGGTCCGCTAATTGCATATCCCTGCTGTAAACCAAACCCATAACCACACTCAAATAAAAAAAAATCAAACACTTAACTTGAACCTAAATTACAGCTCTCCATGTCTAATGAAACTAGAGGCTCCCCAAATTATTGGACCCATGAAAGTGTCTTCCAACAACAAATTAATGTTAATACATACCGGTAGGGATGAGCCGAACACCCCCCAGTTCGGTTCGCACCAGAACATGCGAACAGGCAATAAATTTGTCCGAACATCCGTTAAAGTCTATGGGACACGAACATGAAAAATCAAAAGTGCTAATTTTAAAGGCTTATATGCAAATTATTGTCATGAAAAGCCGTTTTTTTTCGGGAGCAGTGATTTTAATAATGCTTAAAGTGAAACAATAAAAGTGAAATATTCCTTTAAATTTCGTACCTGGGGGGTGTATATAATATGCCTGTAAAACAGCGCTTGTTTCCCATGCTTAGAACAGTCTCTGAACAAAATGTCAATTCTGAAGGGAAAAAAATAATTTAAAACTACTCGCGGCTATAACGAATTGTCGGCTCCCGGCAATACAGAGAAAAGTCATTGAAAGTCATTGATTAAAAAAAAAAAAAAAATGCGTGAGGGTCCCCCCAAATTCAATTACCAGGCCCTTCAGGTCTGGTAAGGATATTAAGGGGAACCCTGCGGCAAATAAAAAAAAAATGGCGTGGGGTTCCCCCCAAATATCCATACCAGACCCCCAGATCACGGGCCCCCCTATGTGAATTGGTAACGGGGTACATTGTACCCCTACCATTTTACAAAGAAAGTGTAAAAAATTGTAAAAAAAACACATAAGCACAGTTGGGATAAGTCCTTTATTAAAAATAAAAAAAATTATAAAATATAAAAGACTCCAGCGCTGGTAATCCACTCTCGATCTCCACTCCAGCGATGTCGGTATCCTGCGATGGATAATCTCTCCAGGCTCCAGTGACGAGGAACAGCACACGATCCTCTCTTCACCGGAGCGGAGACACCTCGGGAATGACGCGGCTTCAGCCAGTGACAGCTCTTATGTAGCTGAGGGCGGGGCCACCGTCACGTGACCCCGTCCCCCTCTGACGCAAGGGGAAACCCGGGCTTCCACAGTGATGTGACGGGTGACCCCGCCCCCTCTGATGCAACAGGAAACCTTTAGTTTATGATTTCCAAAAAGAGAGAATTCATAAACTAAACATTTAACTGCTACCTAATCCATAAATAAAATCCTTAACCTTAAGCAAATCCATAGCCAAACCCAAAACTTCAGCCCAATCCATAACCCAAACCCTTAACCTAATCTGAAAATCAAACCCACAATCACACACTAATCCGAAAACCAAACTCTAAACTTTGGTTTTGGTACCTACGAGTATAAGCCGAGATTTTCAACCTTTTTTTTTAGGCTAAAAGTGCCCCCCTCGGCTTATACTCGAGTCACCGCCGTCTGCCTACCTGATCAGCATGTCATGCAGACAGACGGCGGCCATTCCAGTGTTCAAAAGCTGCGCCTCCTCGTCTGTGATAGGCGGAACACTCAATTTCCCAGCAGTCAGTGTTCAGCCTATCACGGACATCCTCTCATCCTCGTCCGTGTAATGAGGATGAGCGGATGTCCGTGATAGGCGGAACACTGAATGCGGGGAAATTGAGTGTTCCGCCTATCACAGACGAGGAGGAGGCGTGGCTTTTGAATACTGGAATGGCCGCCTTATGTTTTTATGACACGCTGATTGGTGGATGCAGATCGGCACACGGAGGCTGCAGATCGGCACATGGAGGCTGCAGATCGGCACACGGAGGCATGCACAGGACACAGGTAGGCTGCAATGGACACAGGGAGGTACACAGGACACAGTGAGGTAGGCAGATCTGCACAGGTAGGCATGCACAGGACACAGGGAGGTATGCAATAGACACAGTGAGGTATGCAGCTGCAGATGGGCATTGTTGACCCTCTTTTCCACTTACAGTAGCTGCTGCATTTCTCACCCTCGGCTTATACTCGAGTCAATACGTTTTCCACGTTTTTTGTGGTAAATTATGGGCCTCGGCTTATATTCGGGTCGGCTTATACTCAAGTATATACGGTAATTCCCAGATATCCAGGTTTAAATACATCAACTGCCAGCTACAGTATATCCATAAACCAAACCCATAAACTCAACCTAACCTGTAACCCAAACCCTTTACCTCAAGAGAATTCATAAACTAAACCCTTACCTTCTATCCAATCCATGAACAAAATCCTTAACCCCAAGTAAATCCATAGCCAAACCAAAAATTTCAACCCAATCCATAACTCAAACCTTGAACCGAATATGTAAACCAAACCCACAACCAACATACTACACTATTGGCGCTTCCATCTCCCTTTTTTGTGAGGGTCACTACTGCTACACCAAGCGGGGCTCCCGAGGGAAGTTCTGTTTACAGACAAAGGTCACACAGTACTAGGAGATGCCATACCTGGGAACAACCGGAGTGCATGCCGGATTCACCCATAAGGATTATTATATGCTGTTACCTTACAGCAGTAAGGTAAGGAAGAGGACAACCGCACTAACCACAAGGGAAACAGGAATCTTCTTCCCTCCCTTCAACAACGACACTTCACGTTGGAAAATTTGGCACAAGCACCTTCACCTACTTCTATTGTTCAAACCAGTCACCTTTTTTGCTTTTTTGTACAAGAACACTGATCATCGTTTTGCTTATATATTTACCATTGGAGTTATTTTATTTTAAGCAATGATGTTTTGAGGAATTTTAGCAACATTCTGAGGACTTTTGGCCATCAGTGCATGTTCACAGCTGCACTCAGCAATTCATACTTTCACCTTGGATTCACTTTGTATATGATTCACCTTAGAGTGTATTATTATTCATTTTATTCTTTTACGCTGTATTTGTCTACCATTTTTTGATGTTGTATTTATTTGGTTGACCGATTACTACCTCTTAAGCCCTGTACACACGGCCGAGAATCTCGTCAGGAAAAAACCCGTCGTTTTTCCTGACGAGATTCTTGACAAGAATCTTGTCCCGGCCGAGTGTACACACGTACCTTTCAAAAGAACCGCCGTTCTTTTGAATGGCACGAACGCAGTGACGTCATCGACTATGACGAGCGTGTGCTCGTCACATTCGATGCCGTCACCGCCATCTTGCTACACCCTACCTATGCCTAGGAAGCTACCGCGCATGCGTCAAAGTCATTTCGAGCATGCGTGGGTTTCCACGGCGACAGGTAAGTGTACACACACTCGGGTTTCTCGCCGGGAAACAGGCCGACGAGAATCCCGACAAGAAAAAAGAAAGCAGGTCTTCTTTTATTCTCTTCGAGATTCTGGTCAGTTTTCCTGACGAGAAACCTGAAAGTCTCGTACACACAGACGGTTTTCTCGGCAAGAAAGCTCTGCAAGCAGTTTTCTTGTCGGTTCTTGCCGAGAAAACCGGCCGTGTGTACGCGGCTTTTGTCTATTTAGTGCACTTAGACAGTTTCACCTATTTTACTCTCCTTTATTCAGCGCAGCATTATCTTCTTATGCCAAAACCACAACCACACGCAAATCCACAAACCAAAACCTTAACTTCAAAATAATTCACAGATATCCAGGTTTGTAAAATACATCATTTACTAGCCAAATTCATAAACCAAACCCATAACCTCAACCTAATCCAAAAACCAAACCCATAACGTAAACCCAATCCATAACCAAGCCCATAATCTCAACCCAATCCATAACCAAGCTCATGATTAGAGTTGCCACCTCATCCCTTTAAATCCGAACACATATGAATTACACAGGTTCTGTGGCTGATTTAATGCAGATAAGGCACCAAGTGTGTTTAATTACCACCTTAATCAGCCGCAGAACCTGTGTAATTAATATGTGTTCGGGTTTAAAGGGATGAGGTGGCAACCCTACTCATGATCTCAACCCAAACCATAAACAAACCCATAACCTCAACCTAATCCAAAAACCAAACCCATAACGTAAACCCAATCCATAACCAAGCCCATAATCTCAACCCAATCCATAACCAAGCCCATAATCTCAACCCAATCCATAACCAAGCTCATGATTAGAGTTGCCACCTCATCCCTTTAAATCCGAACACATATGAATTACACAGGTTCTGTGGCTGATTTAATGCAGATAAGACACCAAGTGTGTTTAATTACCACCTTAATCAGCTGCAGAACCTGTGTAATTAATATGTGTTCGGGTTTACAGGGATAAGGTGGCAACCCTACTCATGATCTCAACCCAAACCATAAACAAACC
The DNA here is from genome assembly GCA_029206835.1 of Rana muscosa. Taxonomy (NCBI): domain Eukaryota; kingdom Metazoa; phylum Chordata; class Amphibia; order Anura; family Ranidae; genus Rana; species Rana muscosa. Next base: position 315,364,828 of record CM055119.1, on the reverse strand, counting down.
CATAATCTCAACCTAATCTGTAACCCAAACCTTTAACCACAACTGAATTTATAAACAAAACTTTTAATTTCTACCTAACCCATAAAAAATGTGAGCTATGTAGCCTGTTAAGTGTTGTGGTAAACTACAGATTATTTATTTTGATTTAGGAACCCATTTGTAAACCACAATGGCTGAGGACCATATATGAAGCATTGTACATCAGAGCAAAATCCCACTCTAAATCGTAGAAGTAAATACCTATTATCAGTGTCATAGAAATACACGCACGCAGTGAGAGATGCCCTGTTCGACCTGACTGGGAAATTTCCTGGACACTGAAGTGTCAGCTTGATTTAAATAATTCAGACGGCAGTCACTGCATAAGGTTAGCACGCCCCTCAGGCTCCTCTATAGGTCACGTTGTGGGAGCTCATCACAGTACTAACTAGTATGTAAACAACTAATAATCACTGAACAGACTTTCCTATTATTGGATTACTCTGCTTTTCTAATATCCCGGGTCATGACCTTCCTCTGCCTGTTGTACGAGGGATTTATGATACAAAAATCAAGCATGGCTTATTTAATAACACTGGGCCCTGTATACCAGAAGAATAACAGCAAACTGAAGCCAGATTCCCAGCTGCCATGTTTAATACTAAACAATAGCAATGTGCTTGATTTCATAAAGGAAGTTGCACTTTGCAAAATAATTTTCCCCAAAACTTAGTGAAGGAGGTGGAGCTCTGCGGATTTCATCATCCAATCACGTGCAAGCAAAAATTATGTTTTTTATTTGCCTTGCACGTGATTGGATATTCCTTTTAACTTGAAATGTCATCACATTTACTAATCTCTGGGGCAACTTCCCCTTCAAAGTGTGAACAGACTCTTTGCCTTTAGAAAATCAATCTTATAAAGTCAACAAATAAATAAAATTGGCAATTATAGGTGTAGCACTACCCCTGTAGGAGCTGCTGGTTTAAAGCTTTGGGCCTACCGTTACCTTTTCTGTTCACCGCACTCGTGCCAGGGATCCTTCTTTAAGAGCTTTTATAAATGTTCACACCAACACTTGGATACGTTTTCTTCAAGAGCTTTATTTTACCAGTTCCAACAGAGGGATAGCGGGATAGGGGAGTTTCAGGTACTTTACTTTGCGGATGACGGGCACAATCTCAGATCCAGAGGACAAAACAGTTCCACGCTGGATTCAGCAACCACCGGATAGGCCTACTCTCACTGACCTAGCAACCAGTGCGAAGCTCGCTCAAAGTCTCTGCCACAGACTTGATGAGTGCCGTCGCGTCGTTCCACAACCTTCCGCCACAAGATCGTGTAACCGCACTGACACTTTGCAAAAAGTTCCTTCAGAAGTACATAGCTCACGTTGCCAGAATCTTTCAGCCATCCGGCAGCACCGTGAGGCAAACTGACCAGGATGCGTCCTTCAATTGAGTCCCCAATTGTTCCTCTTCTTCCCACAGGCAAGACCGCGTAGGACCATCCCTGGACTAGTAGGCCCCAGCAACCCCTGGGCCTACTTCTCAGTTGCAGAGCCTTGGGCCAGCAGGCCCCGAGGCCGAAGATGGCTCGCACATCCCTGAGGCCAGGAGGGCCCTCAGGTCAGGATCCGGCAACGACCCCCGGCAACGAACCCCTATAGAGCAGTCTCTTAAGTACCCCCTCCTAGAATGCACAGCGGATTGACCACGCCCCCTGAGCCACTTCTGGGAAAGGAATACCCAATACACCTAGCCTGCTGCATTTCCAACCCTGACCAGTGGTAACAGTGACACCTACTGTCAGGTGGAAAACGCACAGCCCAGCTAGACTGAAACAGAGCCAGTAATTTACATAATTCCTTCTGAGCTGAACTACAGCTCAGATAACTAAATTTAACATATAGCGTCTACCCAACAGGAGTAGGGTGCTACACATGCAAAGCCATCAGTTCTTAGACTTAAGCTGGTCATACATGGACCAAAATTCGGCTGGTTCAGCAAGAACTGGCCGAATTTTGATTCATGCATGGTCAATCCCATTTATGACACTGTTGCAAAACTTAATTTCAATTAGTACCAGAGCCAATGGGCTCCGGCGCTGACCAGTGTATTGTGACAGCGGGGAGGTGGGGGAGGCTCCCCGCTGTCAAAATACAATGACACAGCAGGGAGGATTCCCACATCCACCCCAAATGTGTGGATGGGGGAATCGGGTCAGTTTTTTTTTTGTTTAGCCAGCCAGCTAAACAAAAAATTGGACCCACGTATGGGCAGATTATAGCATGGAGGCTGCCATTGCTAACCTCCTCCTGAAAATAGCATCTGCCAGGGTTAAGCTCTTAAAATTCCTGCCCTGGAACAAGCAAATTAAAATGATTATTTTCTTTGCCTATGGCGGCAAACTAAAGGGGTTTCTTACCTCCCATAGCTCCCTCCCTGGAGAACATACTTGCCTTTCCTCGCTCTCCAACCCCTCTATTTACCCACAGGAGGGAGGTGAATTACCTAGCATGGCCAGGAGTCACGCTCCGAGACCAGTAGCTTTAGCAGTAAGAGGCTCCCACCGACCAGCAGGTTAGGTATACAAGCAGGTCACCCTGGTGGATCACACGGGCTCACACGAGGTGGCGGGTCTAAGCATTAACCGGTATTCCCCAGAGCTCCTGATGGTGGAGATGGGTGTTGCTGCGTGTTAGTACCAGGTCACAGTGCTCAAGGTCACCCCACCTGAGGTGAGCAAGCTGGGGTGCAGTAGCGGATATAGCAGGCAGAGATCAAGCATAAGTGCAGTCAGTAAACAAGCCAAAGGTTGGTAACTAATGGTTGCAGGTTGAGATCAAGTGGAAGCATAGTCAACGAAGAAGCCAAAGCTCGAGTTTGCGAAAATACGAACGGCAGCAGGAGTGGCAAGAGTGAGATACTAGCTGGAGAGAGCACAATAATCTGGCAAACAGGAAGTGCAAAGGCATGGCTTAAATAGGAAGTTCATGGAAACAGCAAAGAGTTCAAGGTTTACCAGAAACAAGGTACAAGACAAGATTGTCCAAGGAAGTATCCACAGAGTTGTGCAGCATCTCAGGTGGCTCTGCAAGAAGATATACTGACAGATACAGCAGAGGTTGCATGTTCAGACCTGGGTCCTGACACATCACCTGGTATAGATGATCATTTAACTTAGTCCCTCTTCTCCTAAGTGACAGTGCTGGTGGAAGGACTCTATGTAGCCCTGTGTAGGGTTCTGCAAGTCAGTTTGGTGCTTACACTGGTCTGTCTTGTACCAGCAGCAAAAAAGAAAGGTAAGTACATACTGCTGGGAAGAAGGGGAGTTATGTGACCCTGCACGGACAACACCCTGAGATGTACAGTGAATGATAACTGTGTCCACTAAATCTTTATTTTGTACAAGTAGTCACAAAACAAATCCAACACGTTTTTCAACACCCCCTAATCAGGGCTAAAGAACAAGATAAGGTTAATCTTTAGCCATGATGAAGGTGGTGTGCAGACCCCCAAAACACGTTTGCCTCTTTTTATCACCTCTTGTTCCACTAGCATACATACGGTTGACATGCATGGACAAACAAAAGGGTCATATTAAAGCGGAGTTCCACTCAAAAATGGAACTTTATTTTTTTGGGAGGGGAGCGGATACCCAGTTTTTATGGGCACCCAGCTCCCACTTCCTCCCCGGGCTCCACGGCACCGGAAGGAAGATCACCTCTCCCACCTCCCTCTGTGCAATCTTCTGGGACACGTCACGGGTCCCAGAAGATTGCCCTACCATTCACAGCGCACAGCGCGGCTCGCGCATGCATAGTGCACGTCTGGCTGGGAAGGCACAGCCAGGCGCCCACAGTTGGAATTTCGGCACCTCCGTGAGGAGGGGGAGAGGAAGCGGGGCTTTGTGAGCTTGCATCACTGGACCGTGGGACAGGTGAGTGCCTGATTATTAAAAGTCACCAACTACACTTTTTTGTAGCTGCTGACTTTAAATGGGTGGAACTCCACTTTAACCACTTCCCTACCCAGCCATAGACAAATGACGTCCACAGATGGGATCTCCCATCCTGGGTGGACGTCATATGACGTCCTCGGCTTTGTAGGGGGATATCTGAATGATGCCTGCAGCTAGAGGCATCATTCAGATATCCTTTTGAAGTGCCAGCGATTCTGTGCACCATAAGAATGATCATAGCGGCGGTTCCACCGCTTGATCGTTCTTATAGGCGGCTGGAGGGGACACCCCCCCTCCCGCCGCCATCCGGTGCTTCTCCGGGCTCCCCCGTGCGATCGGGGACCCGGAGCGAATCTTCCGGCATCGTTGGTGGAGTCACGTGATGAGCATAGAGATGACTGGTGACCAGATGGTCACCAGTCATCTCTATGATCGTCGGAGGCCCGGGCGCGATGTGATGACGTCACGCCCGGGTCTCAAAAATGTAAACAAAGCCGTTGCGGCTGTAAGTATGAAATCAGTGAAAAAATTTTCACTGATCTCATGCTTTCCAGCCTGGAGGAGAGATGTGGAGTCTTATTGACCCCGCATCTCTCAATAAAGAGAACCTGTCACACACATTCCTATTACAAGGGATGTTTACATTCCTTGTAATAGGAATAAAAGTGATAAAAAAAAAAAAAAAGTAAAATCATTGTAAAAAAATAAATAAATAAGTAAAATAAATAAATAAATAATAAAAAAAAAATTAAAACGCCCCTGTCCCCGGTAGCTCGCGATCAGAAGCGAATGCACACGTAAGTCGCCCACATATGTAAACGCCGTTCAAACCACGCATGTGAGGTATCGCCGCGTGCGTTAGAGCGCGTGCAACAATTCTAGCACTAGACCTCCTCTGTAATTCTAACCTGGTAACCTGTAAAAAAAATTTAAGCGTCGCCTATGGAGATTTTTAAGTACCGAAGTTTGGCGCCATTTCATGAGTGTGCGCAATTTTAAAGCGTGACATGTTAGGTATCTATTTACTCGGCGTAACATTATCTTTCATATGTTACCAAAAAATTGGGCTAACTTTACTGTTTTGTTATTTTTTAATTCATGAAACCATTTTTTTTTTTAAAAAAGGGCGTTTGAAAAATTATTGCGCAAATATTGTGCAAGAAAAAATGTTGCAATGACCGTCATTTTATTCCCTAGGGTGTCTGCTAAAAAAACATATATAATGTTTGGGGGTTCTGAGTAATTTTCTAGCAAAAGAATGATGATTTGTACATGTAGGAGAGAAGTGCCAAAATAGGCCCGGTATTGAATAGGTACAAAAAGCCCTGTATTGAAGTGGTTAAGGTCTACAAGATCACATCCAGGTATCAAAGGATTTATTCAAATAATAGACAAAGTTCAGTGAACACTCTACCTGCATTGATAAACATATAAGGAGCCATCTTTGTACAGGCATCATCCAGGGTTACCATCTACTGTACTTCCTGGGTGCAGAAATGACACAATCATGTAAATTCAGGTTTCCTGGGAAATTCTTGGTTATGTTTACAAATGTCTGACTCAGATCAGTCCCTGCTGCAGCCTCTCACCTTGTGCGTTGCTACAAAGTTACAAGGTTGCAGTCTGATCACTGGGGAACGGGAGATCGAGGAAATGCTTCCCCCTGCCTGCAGCAGATTGATGACATCATCACAGCCTAGACAAAGTAGCTGGACTGGAGCTCAAAGACAGCTTTTTAATAATTAAAGGTGGAGCTTTTCTGAAAAATGCTACCGTTACTGTATATTGTGACATATCATGAATTTATTCATGATGACTTGTAATGCAACTCCATGAGCAGTAAGGTCAGGATTTGTGCTCATTTCCTACTACCGTATTTTCCGGCGTATAAGACGACCTTTTACACCGGAATTACACTGTAGTCATCAACAGAGTGCATCGCCTGCCGGGATTGGCTGAGCGGCGCACATACTGAATTACATACAGCTTTACAGAGCACCCGGCGGGCTGCGGCCTCTTAGTTTTTGAACGGTTTTACCGCACAAGGGGGTTGTACAACGGGGGTCGTCTTATACGGTGAGTACAGCACTAAACCACCGTTTTAAACGGCATATTAGGGGGTCGTCTTATGTGCCCAGCCGCCTTATACGCCCGGCGCCGCGGGACATATTTCGTCGCTGCCGCCGATCTCGGGGGGTGCCGCCTATCGCGGGGGGGGGGGGGTTACCTGGCTCGTAGTTCCTCCACTTCCTGCTGTGCCTGCTCTGCGGGAATAATACAGCTCTCGCGGGAATGCGGGAAGGAGGGGCTTGTGCGGGAGAAACCCGCAGAATCCGTGCCTGTTGGGAGGTATGAATATGGTACTAGACAAAATTAGCAATGAACCTTTATTGTCTGGGTGGAGTGGAGGCCCAGCATTTTTGTGCTGAATGGAGTTCAGGTTTAAAATCTGTGAAATACAAGTGTGAGGGGGTTAGCTCGGCAGCGGGTGTGTGTGACCCCCGGGATGGGCTCCCCACACAAAAACAGGCCCAGCAAACGGAGGTTGTGGTTTTCAAAATCAAAAAGGTGCGGTTTATTTTCTATTTACAGTGACAAAACACAGCAAAGCAAAAGAAACATAAATAAAATAAATCCTGGTCAACTTGACCTCTGAGTAAACATACAGGTTTCCTAACTAACAACTGGGATCAGCCTAGTGCTGTCCTAGTCCCTAAGTCCCTGGTTTTAAATGTCCAAGCAAATAGCCACACAGGCTTTGTCTCACCGCACAGGGGTTCACTCTCCCTAGACAGTCCACACAGGTCTGGGTCCAGGCATGAGCTAACACCTAATGAATCTGGGAGTTCTTATAGAGGCCTAAATGAGCTGACAAGCTTCAGCTGGTCTCATCAACTCCCTGTCTGCACGACGCCCCACACTCTCCCTAGAGGTATGAGTCATCCATGAGCCCACTAGCCTCAGCTGGGCTTATACAACTCTCCACCTAGTTGTATAAGTCGGCGTAAAGCCTGAATCTGGGCGAAATATATCTACCCCCCTGGATGCAACCAGGTGACTTTACCTTCCTGCTGTCACATACCCCCCCCTCTTGTTTTAACCTCGGGGTTGGAACACCAGCAATCAGGCATTCATGTACTCGAGACAAAGCATCCACATTCCCCATTTGAACGCCAGGGCGATGCTTTACTGTGAAGTTGAATTCCTGGAGGGCCAGGAACCACCTATTCACTCTTCTATTTGTTTCCTTGTTTTGAGCCATCCACTTTAACGGAGCGTGATCCGTAACCATGTCAAAGTGCCTACCTAGCAGGTAGTACCGAAGGGAATCTAGAGCCCACTTCACCGCTAAACACTCCTTTTCAACGGTGGCGTAATTTACCTCATGGGACTTCAACTTCCTGCTGAGGTAAATGACTGGGTGCTCTTCCCCGTTCCAGACCTGGGACAATACTGCTCCTAACCCCACATCTGACGCATCACTTTGTACGACAAAGTCTTTAGAGAAGTCGGGTGAGTACAACACTGGCTGGCTACATAAGGCTTGTTTCAAGAATTGGAATGCTGCCTCAGCCTCGGGGGTCCATTTAATCATGACCGACCCTTTCCCCTTCGTCAGGTTGGTTAGGGGCACAGCCTTAGAAGCAAAGTGGGGAATGAATCGCCGATAATACCCAGCGATTCCCAGAAAGGCTCGTACCTGCTTCTTGCTGTTGGGACGTGGCCAACTCTGGATGGCCTCGACTTTGTTGAGTTGGGGTTTTATTACTCCCCTCCCAATGGTGTACCCAAGATATTTGGCCTCCTCCTGCCCAATGGTACACTTCTTGGGGTTAGCCGTAAACCCCGCTTCCCGAACAGAGTCCAGGACTGCTTGCACTTTTGGCAGATGTGAGGCCCAATCTGTGCTATGGACAATTACGTCATCCAGGTAAGCCGCAGCATACTTCCGATGGGGCCTCAGCATCTGGTCCATTTTCCGCTGGAATGTGGCCGGCGCATTCTGTAACCCGAACGGCATTCTTTTGTATTGGAACGCCCCGTCTGGGGTTACAAATGCGGTTTTCTCTTTGGCCGACTTGGCCAGGGGGATTTGCCAATACCCTTTTGTGAGGTCAAGAGTCGCATGTATCGGGCTGTTCCCAGCCGGTCGATCAACTCATCTATACGTGGCATGGGGTAGGTGTCAAATTTTGTAACTTAGTTCAACTGACGAAAATCGTTACAAAATCGCCAGCTCCAATCCGGTTTAGGCACCAACACAATGGGACTAGACCAATCACTTTGGGACTCCTCTATCACCCCTAAGTTCAGCATTTTCTGTACTTCCTCCCGTATTGCCTCCCGTCGGGCCTCTGGGATCCGATAGGGTTTTAACTTCACCCTTTCACCGGGCGGGGTAATGATGTCATGCTCTACCCCAGATGTTTGTCCCGGCAGCTCAGAGAATACCTCCTTGTTGCGAAGCACAAACTCCTTAACCTCCTGTTGTTGGGGTTGTGACAAGGTGGCTGCTATTCCAACCTCAGGAATCACGCAACCAGTTTGAGCTGGTGACCAAGTGTCTGCGACTAGGGACTCTCTATCCCTCCAGGCTTTCAACAGATTAACGTGATAGATCTGTTCGGGCTTTCGCCTTCCTGGTTGTCTGACCTTGTAATTCACTTCGCTCACTTTTTCCATTATCTCATAGGGGCCTTGCCATTTGGCAAGGAATTTACTTTCAACCGCAGGGACAAGTACCAGTATCCTATCCCCCGGGGAAAAGGTACGGGTCTTGGCTCCACGGTTGTACACTCTCTGCTGTGCTAACTGCGCTTGGGCCAAATGTTCCTTCACGATGGGCATTACCTGTGCAATTCGGTCTTGCATCAGGGCGACATGCTCAATCACACTCCTGTGGGGAGAACTCTCACTTTCCCAAGTTTCCTTGGCAATATCCAACAGCCCTCTTGGGTGTCTCCCATACAGTAACTCAAAGGGGGAGAATCCCGTAGAGGATTGGGGCACCTCCCTAATAGCAAACATCAGATAAGGAAGTAGACAGTCCCAATCCTTTCCATCTCTATCCACCACTTTCTTCAACATTTGTTTTAGGGTTTTGTTGAATCTTTCAACCAGCCCATCGGTTTGGGGGTGATACACAGATGTACGTAATTGCGTCACTTTGAACAATTTACACAGCTCCTTCATAACCCGGGACATAAAGGGTGTACCTTGGTCCGTAAGCAGTTCTTTACAAATACCCACCCGGCTAAACACAAGAGATAGCTCTTTGGCTATGGTTTTGGCCGAGGTATTTCGGAGAGGGATCGCTTCTGGATAACGGGTGGCATAGTCCATTATAACTAATATGTACTGGTGCCCCCTAGCGGACTTGATTATAGGCCCTACCAAATCCATGGCGATCCTCTCAAACGGGACCTCAATGATGGGTAGAGGGACCAGCGGGCTACGGAAATGTGGCATCGGGGCCGACCTCTGACACACAGGGCAGGAGGAACAATAATTTTCTATGTCCTTCATCACCCCCGGCCAATAGAATCTCTGTAATACCCTCTCTCGGGTTTTCTCTGTCCCCAGATGACCTCCAAGAATGTGCCCATGGGCCAACTCCAACACCAACTTCCTGTAAGGTTTGGGCACCACAAGCTGCTCAACGGTTTCTTCTGCCCTTTTTGCCACCCGATACAGTAGGTCCTTCTCTACGCTGAAGTATGGGTAAGTGCAGGTATTATCTGGGTTCACTAACTCGCCATCTATTTTCACTACGTTTTCCCGTGCCTTTATTAGGGCGGGGTCTTTCAACTGTTCTGTGGCAAAGTTTTCCCTGTGAACCTCAAGATCAGAAAACTCCACAGACGGTAGGTTTTCGTCTGAGGAGGTGGGCTCCTCTCCAGTTTCTTGAGTCTCCCCTGCCAATACTGATAAGGGAAATTCCGGAGAGTCCTCACCACTCTCAGGGGAGTTCTGGCTATCACATTCCTGGTACATAGGGGCACCAGTGGGGGGCTCAGGATCATCCCACAGTTCCCAGAACTTCGGAAAATCCCTTCCCACAATGGCGTCATGCGGTAACTGAGATACTAAGCCCACTGGATGAGAGAGGGTACCTTTGGGGGTCTCGAAACACACTGTAGTCACTGGATACTCTCGGGTGTCCCCATGCACACAAATAACAGCTACCTTGCTATTCCCAAAGACCTCTGTTTTAACTAACTCAGCCTTTATCAGGGTCACAAGGCTACCTGAATCCAGCAATACCACAACATTTCTACCATTAACACACATTTTGCATAAATGTTTCTCAGTTCCTCGAATGGCAGTGCATGCGACTGTCGCACACAGCGACTGACGTCTGCCCGTCAGAAAGTCACACTGCATGGGATCCTCCATAACCGGGCAATTGGCTGCAATATGTCCCGCTTGCCGGCAGCGGTAGCAAACGATCCTTCTTGCCGCCTCTTGAGCCGCTGATTTCCCAGGCTGTTCTCGCCAAACTTGGGGTAGAGCTCCCACCCTCTCACTCTCTCCACCCTCACCCCTTGGAATCCTCTTATCCGCCCCTGGGGATGGTCTGGTCTTAGGGTGGAAAGTCCGAGTGTCTCTGGAAGAGGCCGTCAGGTTCTCTGTAGCCAAGTATTTCTCCACACGATCCACAAGACCATCGGCCGTCTCTGGGTCTCCATGGCTTACCCACTTTTGGATGGCAGTAGGAAGAGCTCTCAAAAACCGATCCATTACAACACGTTCCACAATCTTTGGTGCGGACAAAGTCTCTGGCTGTAGCCACTTTCTGCTCAGGTGAATGAGATCATACATTTGAGACCTGGGGGGTTTTCCAAGCTGGAAAGTCCAGTTATGCACACGCTGAGCCCGGACAGCCTGGGTGACACCCAGCCTTGCCAAAATTTCAGCTTTTAGCATCACATAGTCTTTTGCTTGGTTAGGCTCTAGGTCATAGTAAGCTTTCTGCGATTCACCAGTTAACAGAGGAGCCACCAGTCCAGCCCACTGCTCCTCAGGCCACTTTTCTCTTTCAGCGGTCCTTTCAAATGTGGTCAAAAATACCTCTGGATCATCCTCTCCAGTCATTTTTGTCAATAAACGACTCACCCCAAAGGACGCGGTATTAGTGGGACGGCTTTCCTCACTGGTCTGCGGACGTTGCTGCATTACTGCTTCCATTTGTTGTAGTCTCTGCTCTTGCTTCTGTAACAGGTCTATGAAGCGGGCCTCAGATTGCTGCTGGGCTTGTTGCTGAGCTGCAAGGCTCTGTTGATGAGCTTGCTGCTGGGCTGCAAGGCTCCTTTGCAAACCTGCATTTGTCTGCTGTTGATTGGCATTTGCTAGAGCCAGCTGTTTCAGTATCTCCTCCATGCTGGCTTAAAAAAAAACTGCCACTGGTTCTCCACCAACTGTGAGGGGGTTAGCTCGGCAGCGGGTGTGTGTGACCCCCGGGATGGGCTCCCCACACAAAAACAGGCCCAGCAAACGGAGGTTGTGGTTTTCAAAATCAAAAAGGTGCGGTTTATTTTCTATTTACAGTGACAAAACACAGCAAAGCAAAAGAAACATAAATAAAATAAATCCTGGTCAACTTGACCTCTGAGTAAACATACAGGTTTCCTAACTAACAACTGGGATCAGCCTAGTGCTGTCCTAGTCCCTAAGTCCCTGGTTTTAAATGTCCAAGCAAATAGCCACACAGGCTTTGTCTCACCGCACAGGGGTTCACTCTCCCTAGACAGTCCACACAGGTCTGGGTCCAGGCATGAGCTAACACCTAATGAATCTGGGAGTTCTTATAGAGGCCTAAATGAGCTGACAAGCTTCAGCTGGTCTCATCAACTCCCTGTCTGCACGACGCCCCACACTCTCCCTAGAGGTATGAGTCATCCATGAGCCCACTAGCCTCAGCTGGGCTTATACAACTCTCCACCTAGTTGTATAAGTCGGCGTAAAGCCTGAATCTGGGCAAAATATATCTACCCCCCTGGATGCAACCAGGTGACTTTACCTTCCTGCTGTCACACAAGGTTTGCTTACACTCTCTGGGTCCTCTCCCCTTCACAAATCACCTACTATTAGTGAGTGTAAAATGTACCTGTTGAGATACTTACCTCACTCCTGTCTTCTAGCCACGATGCCTATCTCATACTCCTTCCAGCGAGATCTTGGGTAATACAGAAGAAGGTGCTCTTGCAATGGTCTGGAGCAGCCTTTCTCAACCTCTTCAACACAGAGGAACCCTCAAAATAACTTCCTGGTCTCAGGGAACCTCTGCTAAAAATTAATATATCTACAACTACATTAATGTGATGGTCAGTGAGAAGAACGCTCCTTACTAGGGATGAGCTTCGTGTTCGAGTCGAACATACGTTCGACTCGAACATCGGCTGTTCGATCGTTCGACAAAGATCGAACGATTTGGGCCGTTCGCGCCAAATTCGAGTGACGCGAACGGCCCACAATGCACTACGCCATCGCAGTGTCATCCAGGCGCTGTGATTGGCCAAGCATGCACTGTGACCCCGCATGCTTGGCCAATCACAGCGCCGGCAGCGAGGAGAGCAATGATTGGCCACAGGCAGGATGCCTGTGACCAATTATTGCTGAGGGGGTTTAGTACACGCCCCACACTATAAAAGGCTGCCAGCGCGGCGGCCTTGTGTAGTGTGTTCCGAAGCAGGGAAAGAGAAGCATAGGCAGGGACAGTGTCATTTTTTTCCTTTTCTAATCCTGGATTCCTTGTGTTTAGGGACAGAGAAGGATAGGTAGGGAGAGTGTCAGTGTGTCATTCTGTGCTAAACCTTGTTTGTAGGGACAGAGAAGGACAGTGAGGGAAAGTGTCAGTGTGCTATTCTATGCTAAATCTTGTTTGTAGGGACAGAGAAGGACAGTGAGGGAAAGTGTCAGTGTGCTATTCTGTGCTAATCCTTGTTTGTAGGGACAGAGAAGGACACTGAGGGAAAGTGTCAGTGTGCTATTCTGTTCTAAACCAATCTTGCTGAACCGTATTTGAAATCCTTGAGTTTAGGGACAGAGAAGGACACTCGTGGAAACTATCAGTGTGCTATTCTGTGCTAAATCTTGTTTGTAGGGAGAGAGAAGGACAGTGAGGGAAACTATCAGTGTGCTATTCTGTGCTAAACCAATCTTGCTGAACCATATTTGAAATCCTTGAGTTTAGGGACAGAGAAGGACACTCGTGGAAACTATCAGTGTGCTATTCTGTGCTAATCCTTGTTTGTAGGGACAGAGAAGGACAGTGAGGGAAACTATCAGTGTGCTATTCTGTGCTAAACCAATCTTGCTGAACCATATTTGAAATCCTTGAGTTTAGGGACAGAGAAGGACACTCGTGGAAACTATCAGTGTGCTATTCTGTGCTAAATCTTGTTTGTAGGGACAGAGAAGGACAGTGAGGGAAAGTGTCAGTGTGCTATTCTGTCCTAAACCAATCTTGCTGAACCATATTTGAAATCCTTGAGTTTAGGGACAGAGAAGGACACTCGGGGAAACTGTCAGTGTGCTATTCTGTTCTAAACCAATCTTGCTGAACCATATTTGAAATCCTTGAGTTTAGGGACAGAGAAGGACACTCGTGGAAACTATCAGTGTGCTATTCTGTGCTAATCCTTGTTTGTAGGGACAGAGAAGGACAGTGAGGGAAACTATCAGTGTGCTATTCTGTGCTAAACCAATCTTGCTGAACCATATTTGAAATCCTTGAGTTTAGGGACACAGAAGGACACTCGTGGAAACTATCAGTGTGCTATTCTGTGCTAAATCTTGTTTGTAGGGACAGAGAAGGACAGTGAGGGAAACTATCAGTGTGCTATTCTGTGCTAAACCAATCTTGCTGAAGCATATTGCACATCCTTGTGTTTAGGGACAGAGAAGGATAGGCAGGGGACAGTGTCAGTGTCTTTGTTGCTAAGCCTCCTGCACAGTATACACCTGAAGGTACCCCTTATTGCTGTTTTTCCCATCTCCCTGCAGGCCATCCATTAAAATGTCTGGAAGGCAAACAAGGAGAGGCAGACAGTCAGGAGGCAAAAAAAGAGGGCAAGCAGGCTCTGTGTCTGGGGGCAACAGTGCTGGTCGTGGACGCGGTGCATTGTCATCAGCACGTTGCCATGGGACATGCTTGTCCTTCTTTTCGGCAGCTGGACATGTTGAGCCACATCATGCCGAAGACTTGGTAGAGTGGATGACCAAACCCACCTCATCCTCCTCATCCTCTCTCACCCAGGCTCAGGGTACTGGCAAAGCAGCTGCCAAAGCGTCCTCTTCTCTGGTATCAATGTCATCATTAGTCAATCCTTCCCTAGACCCATCATGTCCTCCTCCTGAGGAGTCCCCCGAACTGTTTGAGCACAGTGTTGGGTACATGCTCCAGGAGGATGCCCAGCGTTTCGAAGGATCTGATGATGATACCCAGCTAGAGGAAGGCAGTAGCGTGAGAGCAGAGAGAGGGGATGCTCAAGAAGGACACCAATCTGGCAGTCATGCTCCAGCAGCTGCAGCATACTGCCAGATTGGCTCCAGTGATGAGGAGGGAGGGAATGATGAGGTCACTGACTCCACGTGGGTGCCTAATAGGAGAGAGGAGGAGGAGGAGGATGAGGAGGAGGCACATCTCCAACGAGGCAGGATGCCTTTGGGTGGCCAGCGTATGGGCAGCATACCAACGGAATCACACCGCAGAGCTCCGCCTGTGCAGGGCGCTGCCTCTGCCCGTCATTCAAAATGTCCTTTGGTGTGGGCCTTTTTTGAGGCGAGTGCATCAGATCGCACAGCTGCTGTTTGCAACATATGTCTCAAGCGTATATCGCGTGGCCAAAACATCAGCCGCTTGGGCACCACATGCTTGATCAGACATATGTTGACCTGCCATGCAGCTCGTTGGCAAGCCTACCTTAAAGACCCACACCAAAGAACAAAGCGGACCTCTCCTTGCACCGCATCAGCTGGGATCTCCAACCCCACTATACCATCAGTCCTCTCTGAAACCTGCACTGAGAGGAATGAAAGTGTGGAATTAGGTGTGTCACAGCCAAGTACTTGCGGCCACTCTGCTAGCAGTACACCGACGTCCGATTCTAGCAGGCAAATTTCCCTGCCCCAGCTGCTGGACCGTCGAAAGAAGTTCACTCCCAGCCATCCACATGCCCAGCGGTTGAATGCTAGCTTGGCTAAATTGCTAGCGCTTCAACTGCTGCCTTTTCAGTTGGTAGACTCGGCCCCCTTCCGTGAGTTTGTGCAATGTGCTGTTCCTCAGTGGCAGGTTCCCAAACGCCACTTTTTCTCACGGAAGGCGATTCCGGCTCTCTACAGGCATGTGGAAGGCAATGTCTTGGCCTCGCTGGACAGGGCGGTCAGCGGTAAGGTGCATATTACCGCTGACTCATGGTCCAGCAGGCATGGACAGGGACGTTACCTTTCTTTCACGGCCCATTGGGTCACTCTTTTGGCAGCTGGGAAGGATGCAGGACAAGGTGCAGTAGTGTTGGAGGTTGTTCCACCGCCACGCCTCCAAAATGCTACTACTGGTTGTGACACACCTCTCTCCTCCACCCCCTCCTCTTCTTCTTCCTCCATGGCCTCTTCCTGTGGTTTGTCCTCGGAACCAGCGGTGCTCCGTAGGCGTTCAAGGGGCTACGCAAGTACGCAGGCAAAAAGATGCCATGCCGTGCTTGCGCTGGTGTGTTTGGGGGACAGGAGCCACACTGGGGCAGAGGTCCTGTCTGCTCTGCAGGGGCAGGCCGAGAGGTGGTTGACGCCACGCCAGCTTAAGCCAGGAATGGTGGTTTGCAACAATGGCACCAACCTCCTCTCCGCCCTCCGACAGGGACAACTGACCCATGTGCCCTGTATGGCTCACGTCCTTAACCTGGTGGTGCAGCGGTTCTTGGGCAGGTACCCGGGCTTACAGGATGTCCTGAGGCAGGCCAGGAAAGTCTGTGTGCATTTCCGCAAATCTTATAATGCCAGTGCTCGCCTGGCTGAGCTGCAAAAGGAGTTGAACCTGCCCAAGAACCGCCTTATATGTGACATGCCCACCAGGTGGAACTCAACGTTGGCCATGCTGCAGCGGCTGCACATGCAGCAGAGGGCCATCAATGAGTACCTGTGCGACTACGGCACCAGGACAGGGTCAGGGGAGCTCGGGTTTTTTTCACCATGCCAGTGGGGCATGATCAGGGATGCATGCACTGTCCTGGCACCATTTGAGGAGGCCACGAGGATGGTGAGCAGTGACAGTGCATGCATCAGTGACACTGTACCTCTTGTCCACCTGTTGGAGCACACGCTGCGTGGAATAATGGACAGGGCACTTGAGGCAGAACAGAGGCAGGAAGAGGAGGACTTCCTGGCCTCTCAAGGCCCCCTTTACCCAGACAGTGTTCCTTCTGTCCCACCCATCGCACAGGAAGAGGAGGAGGAGGAGGATTGTGTCAGCATGGAGGTGGAGGCTGGCACTCAGCATCATCAGCAGCAGTCTTTTAGGGATGATTTACAGTCCCAAGAAACCAGTGGACTTGTACGTGGCTGGGAGGAGGTGGCTGCGGATCATGTCGTCCTTAGTGACCCAGAGGACTCCGGACAGAATGCCTCAGCTAACCTACGCTGCATGGCCTCCCTGATCCTGCAAAGTCTGCGGAAGGATCCTCGTATTCTTCGGATCAAGGAGAGGGACCATTACTGGCTGGCCACTCTCCTTGATCCACGGTACAAGGGTAAGGTTGCGGACCTTATGTTACCGTCGCAGAGGGAGCAGAGGATGAGACAACTCCGGGAGGCCTTGCAGAAAGGTCTGTGCAACGCGTTCCCAGAGACTGGGAGGTTACAAACTCCTGGTCCTGGACAACGAGTTGCTGAGGCTTCGGGCAGTCAAAGAAGGAGCGGTGGGGAAGGTGGCCGTCTGACCGATGCGTTCAGACAATTCTTTAGTCCACAGCCCCAAAGTATGATCGGTTCCAGCAACCATCGCCAGCGTCTGATATACATGGTGCAGGAATACCTAGGGGCAAGGTCAGACTTGGACACCTTCCCCACCGAAAATCCTCTGGCTTACTGGGTCTTGAGGATGGATCACTGGCCAGAGCTTGCACAGTATGCAATTGAGCTACTGGCCTGTCCTGCATCCTGCGTTCTTTCAGAACGCACATTCAGTGCTGCTGGAGGATTTGTCACGGATCACAGGGTGCGCCTGTCCACTGACTCGGTTGATCGACTGACTTTCATCAAGATGAACCAGTCTTGGATCACCACCAGCTACCACACACCTGATGCTGATATAACAGACTAATTGATTTTAAAATGTCACATCCCTTCAAGACTGATGCTGATGCTGAGTGCCTGTGCTGTTATGTTGACTGGCTATCCTCCTCCTCAATGATACGATTAATGATGATAGCTTGGAAGATCATTTTGGTTTATGGGTGACGCCACCAGTGGCTAAGGCCCAATTTTTCAGCCCCTGTTTAACAGGGGCGTGTAATTACAATTTTTGATGCAATACTTTGCAACAGGCCTCATTGCTGTGCTCCAAGTACAGTATCTGTGAGGGGTTGCAGTGTTGTGCCACCAGTGCCTAAGGCCCAATTTTTCAGCCCCTGTTCAACAGGGGCATGCAATTATAATTATTGATCTAATAATTCACAGCAGGGCCCATTGCTGCGCCCACCAAGAGTAACTGTCAGGCCTTACAGTGTTGTGGCACCAGCACCACCATCACCAACACCACCACCACCAAAGGCCCAATTTTTCAGCCCCTGTTCAACAGGGGCATGCATATATAATTAATTATTGATCTAATAATTCACAGCAGGGCCCATTGCTGCGCCCACCAAGAGTAACTGTCAGGCCTTACAGTGTTGTGGCACCAGCACCACCATCAAAGGCCCAATTTTTACTACCACTGTTCAACAATTATATGTTATTACAATTCCTGATATAATAGTTGACAGCAGGGCGTTCCAGCACCCACCAAGAGTAACTGTGAGTGCTTACAGTGTTGTGCCAACACCAACACCTAAGGGGCCAATTTATGCAGAGTATATACGGCAGGTCCCTACTTTCAAACATCCAACTTACAAACGACTACTACTTGCAAACGGAAGAAGACAGCAGGAAGTGAGAGGAAATCTACCCCTTGGAAGGAAAATTCTCTCCTGTAAGAATTAATATGGGAGAAAGGTGTCTCCTCTCTACTGATGCTTTATCACCAATCCTTGTTTCAATAAAAACACCACATTTCAAAAACAGTTGTCATTGGGACGCAAAGTGAGGTGAAATGTTCTGAACAGGGGCACAGACAGCAAAAAAAATGTTACAGGGGTGATAACCCTTCCCTATGTTTTCCAAAAAGCTTAAAAATAGGTATTTGGCCTGGAGCTACACTTAAACAATGTAGCTGTTCAAAATTACAAACAGATTCTACATAAGAACAAACCTACAGTCCCTGTCTTGTATGCACCGCCTGTATACGGCTGTTCAGAGTATATAGGGCCTTTTTTATTTTGTGTGCGGGGTTCCCCTTAATATCCATACAAGACCCAAAGGGGCTGGTAATGGGCTGGGGTAGGGGGGGGGGGTTTGATGGGGTAGCTATGCCATTTTTCTTAAAGATTTTCATCCATATTACCGGGACCAGACATTACATTAAAGCCGCAAGCAGTTTTAAATGGCTTTTTTTTCCTTTAGAAATGTTATTTTGTGCAGGGACAGTTCTAAACACGGGAAACACGTGGTACTTCACAGGCATACTTTAGACACCCCCCAGGTACAATATTTAAAGGAATATTTGACTTTTTTTTTCACTTTATGCATCATTAAAATGACTGCTCCCGGAAAACGTCCGTTTTTAAAACTTCTTTTTGCATTGATACATGTCCCCTGGTGCAGAACCCGGGTTCCCAAACTCTGTTTAGGACAATAACATGGATAATAGTCGTTATAATTAGCACTTTAGAAAATCCGAACGTTCGCATCCATTGTATTTAATAGGGTTCTAATGTTCGTGCGAACTTTCGGTCCGTTCGCGGGTTCTGGTGCGAACTGAACCCGGGGGTGTTCGGCTCATCACTACTCCTTACACTTGTGGTCATTGAGAATAATTACCCACTTGCAGATAGCTAAAAAGATCAATGGTGTCAGTGGGAACATATCTGGGAAGCAGAAATTGCTCACTGCTCAAGGAACCCCCAGCAACCTCTGGAGGAACCCTAAGGTTGCATGGAACCCTGGTTGAGAAACCCTGGTATGGAGCATCTCCTCATGAGATTTCACCTATTCTGCATTCCCCATGAATCTTCCTCAAAGGATGGTGACATCAAGTCCGGTGATTCGGCAGATGGAGGTAAGGTATGTAGCGACCCTGCCTTTTGCAGTTGTGTCCCTGTCTAAATTTAGTGTGTGTTGTGGCTGGGGTGTAATCAGCCTGAGGTGATAACTACCTTTTCTGGGTTTGCTAGGTTTTCCCTTAACCTGGTGGGTTGATTTATTTAACCTGTTGATGGAAGGAGGTTCCAGTAATGAGTGTGGGAAGGATTAACTATTGACAGGTCATGAATATTTGTCTAAGGAAATTGGAAAAATAGCTCTGGACCTCTAAGGTTATCTTATTGATATTGCTATCTTAAGGTCTTGACATTAATGTAGGTGATTTGGTTCCTGGGTGTGCTGCATCTAAACCCAACAGGATCTCCTTTGTCTCCTTGTATTGTAGTGTATTGTAACAAAAAAGTACATTGAAACACCATACCCCTGTTAAAAAAGTCCAGAAACGGCTTTATTCCAATAAAGGTCGAGGGGACAACTGAAAAAGTATGCAACATGTTTCAGGGATCCAAAAAAAAAACCTTCATCGGGGCTTTAGATTGAAAACAATGTAAATGGCCAAACCAGCTGCTGACAAAACCTGTGCTTGTAATCACACTGGAAGAAATGCCATTAAAGGTCAAATTCAATTTAATTCAATTGTAAGCCTTGATGAAGTGGAAGTTTTTTGGACCCCTGAAATGGGTTAGCTACTTTTTCCATTGTCCCCCTGAACGTCATTGAAATAAAGTCGTATCTGGACCTTTTAGCAGTGGTGTGGTGCTTCAATTTATTTTTTGTTGCAAAAATATTTGTCTGACTCAGCCAGTCCCTGATGGTGTTGTTCAGAGGTATGGGGTATGGTCTAGGGAGATGATACATGTTTGGGACCACCTTTATGGAACTCTCTTTCATGTAAAAAGGAAAGGAAAGACGCACCGACCTTGTGCATTACCAATGGCAAGGTTTATTTAAAATTATAAAAGAATCATATATACTCACAAAACAAGTTAAAATGCAAGCGTATACACCACTCCACCAAAAGGATTGATGCCTCCAGAGGGCCTCCTATTGGAACCAGACCGTCTGAGAGTCCAGACAACATACAAGCCGTATTGTATGTTGTCTGGACTCTCAGACGGTCTGGTTCCAATAGGAGGCCCTCTGGAGGCATCAATCCTTTTTGTTCTGAGGAGGGCAGCAAGATCTTTGGTCATTCCCTATTCCAACGGAAGGCTCTGGTTGTGCCACAAAGTGATCGAGCTCCCGAGCGCAGGAGACTGTGTTTCTGTGGAACTCTCTTTCCCCTGGGGCTCTCCCCCTGGGAGGGTGCAATGTGTGAAGACTGCTGTTTGAGCTAGTCCTCAGGATCTGCCATATGTGGAAGGCCTTAGAAACTAAGTTAGAGCTGGAGCACTTGACCAGTGGCATATCGCCAAAGAACAATCTCCACAGGACCACCTATAACCACCACCAGTTAATCTCTCACTATGTAGCTGGCAATGGGAGAGGAAGTAAGGCAGGGTGGTAATTCTGATGTGGTCAATAGGAGTGCCAAAATGGAGCATGGTACAAGGATCTGCCATATGCGGAAGGCCTTGGACATCAAGTTAGAGCTGAAGCACTTGACCAGCGGCATATTGCCAAAGAACAATCTCCACAGGACTACCTTTACACGCCACCAATTGCCATATAATCTCTCACTATGTAGCTGGCAATGGGAGAAGAAGTAAGGAGGGGTGGTAATTCTGATGTGGTCAATAGGAGTGCCAAAATGGAGCATGGTACATGGATCTGCCATATGCTGAAGGCCTTGGACATCAAGTTAGAACTGGAGCATTTGACCAGTGGCATATTGCCAAACAATAATCTCCACAAGGCCACCTACAGTATACCCACCACCAGTTGCCATATAATCTCTTACTGTGTAGCCAGCAATGGGAGAGGAAGTAATGAGTGGTCGTAATTCTGATTTGATCACTAGGAGTGCCAAACTGGAGCGGGGTACAAAGACGTTCCGAGTGTGTATGGAAGGGGGGACTCAGGTTGTACACTAGGTGACCCTGAGGAAGGGGCATGGCCCCACAACATATCAGTGATTATTGGAGGTACAGCCATCATCGAGTGTACAATCTTATCCCCACATTTATTACATTCTACACACGCTCCGAATTTCCGATCGAAAAGTCAGATGGAATTTTTTCATCGGATATTCCGACCGTGTGTATGCCCCATCTGACTTTTTCTATCGGAATTTCCGTTCGTCTGGATGCAATTCCGACGGACTAAAAACCACGCATTCTCAGAATCAAGTCGACGCATGCTCTGAAGCATTGAACTTCATTTTTCTCAGGCTCATCGTAGTGTTGTACGTCACTGCGTTCTTGGCGGTCGGAATTTGGTGTGACGGTGTGTATGCAAGACAGCTTTAACGGAATTCCGTCGGAAAAACCCGTCGGAGTTTATTCCGACGGAAAAAACGCTTGTGTGTACGCGGCATTAGGGCATCACCCTAGCAGGGGCACAGCCTGATTTTGCAGGTTTGTACATTGCGGCCACCTCTAGAAATCGGTTCATCTGTCCTTTTCTACTAAGGAGGGGTGAGATTCCTCCAGCAAAGTGCTCACCGCTGAGCTGATTAAGAAAGAATTTCAATTTGCACTGGATATTTAAACGGAAAACACTTGACGACAGCATTGTAAGCCGTATTATTGGAACTATGAATTTGCTCAAGTATTACATTCAAGCATTATGTTCTCCAATTCGCCGGTATTATAGGACCTCATAATTGGGCGTTTAATGATCAAACACAGAGAAAAGCCATCTATTACAAAAGCATGAGTTACTATGAACGGTGAATTTTTCTGCTGTATCAGGAAACCCAAAATTAAAGAGATCTGCATTCCCCTTAGGCTGTATGACACTTAAAATCTCAGTTGAAACAAACAAAATTCAGTCAACACAGGTCCTAAATTTGTTTATCTCTTATTTAAAACCGTGAAATATTACAGATTACACTGTCCACAAGGTGACAACTCTGCTGCATGATTTCCCTGCAGAATGAACAGCGTTGTCACTCTATTACAGGCAGTATAAACAATAGATTAGCTAGCAGGATCATCAGGTAATATAACCAGGGGCGTTGTTAGGTGGCAAAAAGACCAGGGGCTTCAGCCCGAAGTCCAAGAAACCGAGGGGGGGGGGGGATGGTGTATGTAACGCAGGCTTTTTTTTTGGCTAGCTCATGACCTACCTGACCTACATACACTGACGGTAGTGACCTACATACTCTGACCTACATACACTGATCTACCTACACTGACGGTAGTGACCTACATATACTGACCTACCTGACCTAGATACACTGACCTACCTGACCTACATACATTGACGGTAGTGACCTACATACACGGACCTACCTGCACTGACCTACCTGACCTCTATACACTGACCTACCTGACATACACTGACCTACATACACTGACCTACCTGACATTCACTGACCTACCTGACCTACATACACTGACCTACATACACTGACCTACCTACACTGACGGTAGTGTCCTATATACACTGACCTACCTACACTGACCTACATACACTGACATTTACATACACATTACACTGTCTGACCTACCTCAGCTCAGCGGTGTCGCAGCAGGCAGTTAGTCATTCCGTCAGTCGTCAGAGGCGGAGCCGAGGAGGAGAGGAGAGGAGAGGACAGCCGAGGAGCCTGGAGCGGAGGAGAGCCGAGGAGCCTGGAGGGGAGGAGAACCGAGGAGAGAGGAGAGCCGAGGAGGGGAGGAGAGGAGAGCCACTAGCCCGAGCATCGAGCAGAGATGTGGCGTGGCAGCCGCATTGTAATTCCCGCCTTCTGGAGCCTGCAGCGCCTATGATGGACATCACACGTTCCGCGGTCCCGGCATTGGACCAGTGGGACGTCCATCATAGGCGTTGCGCAGGCTCCAGAAGGCGGGACCTGCTATGGCACTTGGCAGGACTCGGCCACACTCGGCCCCATTCGGCGGCGCTTGGGATCAGATTGGTCCCGGCGCTCGCCGCTCGCTCGGGGCTAACAATGGAGACCTGCCATCATGAGACTCTGGGCTTTTCGGGGTCACATTCCGGGCTTCAGCCCCCCCCTAGCCACCCCCTCCCGACGCCCCTGAATATAACTCTATTCCAGGGGGGCAAGACTTTTTTTTTCTCAAAGAATAGGTGCTTAACTCTGAGGAGTTGAGAGTTCTCTCAATCATAGGAGGAGAGAGCAGTGTGGCAGAGAGAAGAGCTCATCACTGCACTGCTTATCCTTTCACTGTCCAGTCACGGGTTGGTGAGGTGGCTCCAAGAAGTGGGTTGAATGACGCTGGCTGTCAGGCTGAGGACATCCAGTAGCAGAAAGAAGTATTGTGGTGGAACTCTCTGGTTTGAAGCTAAATGTCAGGAAAGGCGCTCCAGCAGCCATCCCAGCAATCTGAATGTTAGGAGAATGTCTGTGCACAGAAGGGCCGTTCGGCGCATGCGCATGCGCAATAGCGCGAATTGCAGTGCGCGGGGACGCGCGTGCACCTTGTGACAGCACTTGGCGCCAAGATGTGCTATTTAAAGGGGACTGATGCACTGCTGCCTTGCTGTCAGGTCTACAGAGTTCCCTGAGACCCCTGCTATCTGTTAGGCCTCATACACACGACCAAGTTTCTCGGCAAGAACCAGCAAGAAACTTGCTGGCAGAGATGTCTTGCCGAGAAATTCGTTCGTGTGTATGGTTTCTCGTTGAGAAAACCGACAAGTAACCTCGACGAGAAAATAGAGAACCTGCTCTCTATTTTCTCGTCGAGATTCTCGTCGGCATGTTTCTCGACGAGAAAAGTGAGTGTGTGTACACTTACCTGTCCTCCCGGAAGCCCGCGCATGTTCGAAATGAATTTGACGCATGCGCGGTAGCTTCCTAGGCATACGTAGGGTATACCAAGATGGCGGCGACGGCATCGAATGTGACGAGCGCATGCTCGTCGTAGTCGATGACGTCACCGCGTACGCTCCATTCAAAGAACCGCGGGTTCTTTGAAACGAGCATGTGTACACTCGGCCGGGACAAGTTTCTTGTCCAAGAATCTCGTCGAAAAAAATGACATGTTTTTTTCGGTGAGAATCTCGGCCGTGTGTACGAGGCCTCACTCTGATTACCTGATCCTTACCTGACTTGCTTATCCCTGACTAACCCTTCTTGCTTCCGATCCTGGCTTGTTTGACTCTGCTTCTCCTCTGGCCTGATTACTGCCCGCCTAACACTGACCCGGCTTGGACTTTGACCATTCCTTGGATTCCGTTTCTGTACCTGATCTGCCCGCCTGTGCTTGACCCGGCCTGTCTTCATCTACCAGTCTCCTGGACTACAGTGCACCTCCCAGCTGTCTGCAGTATCCAGCCTCCTGTCTGCATCCTGTCCCTGGACTACAGTGCACCTCCCAGCTGTCTGCAGTATCCAGCCTCCTGCCTGCATCCTGTCCCTGGACTACAGTGCACATCCCAGCTGTCTGCCGTATCCAGCCTTCTGCCTGCATCCTGTTCCTGGACTACATTGCACCTCCCAGATGTCTGCTGTATCCAGCCCTCTACACCAGCTATCCTGTCAGGCACTTGTGCCCCTTTGCACTTCTGATCTCCTGTCTGCTCTATCAGGGGTTCTTGAGTCAGAGGTATACGAGAGGCCGCTCCCTGCATACTGGGCTCAACCACCAGGTACATGACACTAAATATTACAGCAAAAGTTCATCATTGTGCTGCTTCTCCTTTCGCTGTCCAGTCACAGGCTGGGGGATGGTCTCAGGAAGTGGGTTGAAGGATCCTGGCCATCAGACTAAAGACATTTAGTGTCAGAAAAAAGTATGGCAGTGGAAATCTTTGGCTTGAAGCTGAACGTTGCAGCAAAAGCTCATCACTGTGCTGCTTCTTCTTTTGCTCTCCAGTCACAGGCTGGGGGTGGTCCCAGGAAGTGGGTTGCATGATGCTGGCTATCAGACTGAGGACATCTAGTGGACAAAAAAAATATAGCGACAGAAATCTCTGGCTTAAAGCTAAATATTGCAAAAGCTGTGCTACTTCTCCTTTCACTGTCCAGTCACAGGCATGCCCAGAGCTCCCAATTATGCAAAATATCGAAATACTTTGATGAGTGGGTGTCAGTCTGGAGGAGAAGGAATATTTGCACTAATAATACCCACATGTGATGCTGAGCCTTCGTTATTGAAGAACTGAAATCCAATGAATGAAAATAGCGGGCCAGAAGCTGTTCTGCTTCTCCTTTCACTGTCCTGTCACAGGCTAGGGGTAGTCCAAGGAAGTGGGTTGAATAATGCTAGCCTTCAAACTGAGGACATCCGGTGGTAGAAAAAAAATATGACGGCATAAGTCTCTGGCTTGAAGCTGAATATTGCAAAAGCTGTGCTGCTGCTCTTTTCACTGTCCTGTCACAGGCTAGGGGTAGTCCAAGGAAGTAGGTTAAATAATGCTAGCCTTCAAACTGAGGGCATCCAGTGGTAGAAAAAAAATATGACAGCATAAGTCTCTGGCTTGAAGCTGAATATTGCAAAAGCTGTGCTGCTTCTCCTTTTACTGTCCAATCAAAGGCTGGGGGAAGTCCTAAGAAGAGAGTTGAATGATGCTGGCTATCAGAATGAGGACATCTAGTGGCAGAAAAAAGTATCTCCGTGGAAATCTCTGGCTTGAAGTTGGAAATTGCAAAAGTTGTGCTACTTCTCCTTTCACTGTCCAGTCACAGGCATGCACAGAGCTCCCAATTATGCAAAATATCGAAATGCTTTGATGAGTGGGTGTCAGTCTGGAGGAGAAGGAATATTTGCACTAATAATACCCACATGTGATGCTGAGCCTTCGTTATTAAAGAACTGAAATCCAATGAATGAAAATAACGGGCCAGAAGCTGTGCTGCTTCTCCTTTCATTGTCCTGTCACAGGCTAGGGGTAGTCCAAGGAAGTGGGTGGAATAATGCTAGCCATCAAACTGAGGACATCCAGTGGTAGAAAAAAAATATGACTGCATAAGTCTCTGGCTTGAAGCTGAATATTGCAAAAGCTGTGCTGCTTCTCCTTTTAATGTCCAATCAAAGGCTGGGGGCAGTCCTAAGAGGAGAGTTGAATGATGCTGGCTATCAGAATGAGGACATCTAGTGGCAGAAAAAAGTATGACAGCGGAAATCTCTGGCTTGAAGTTGAATATTGCAAAAGTTGTGCTGCTTCTCCTTTCACTCTCCAGTCACAGGCATGTCAAGAGCTCACAATTATGCAAATATTGAAATTCTTTGATGAGTGGGTGTCAGTCTGGAGGAGGAGGAATATTTGCATGCAGATAGCACTAGTAATACCCATATGTAATGCTAAGCTTCCGCGATTGAAGAACTGAAATCCAATGAATGAAAGGAGCTGTCTGGGGACAGTCAGAATGTGGAAGCCAGGGAATGAGGCGGGGCGCTATCTGACTTGCAGCCAGGGGAGGGCTGGGCCAGGGGGCAGGGTGGCAATTGCCTCCCAGGCCGCCCTAACTTATGTTCAAAATGGCCGGCAGCTGCTGCCCGCTACCATTTTCTTTTTTATTCTGGTCTAGGAAGTCGGGCCGGGGGCATGGCCATGGCGACCGACCACTAGCTGTTGCATTCTGGGAGTTGTAGTCTGCACAAACACAGCAGCTCAGAGGAAACTACAACTCCCTGGGACCGGATTCTTGGAAGCAGGCAGAGGCAGGGCGTGCCAGGGAGTCGGGATGCAGGGCTGCAGGGCTGGGCGCTGGCTGCAACTTGACCCCAGGATCAGGAGCGTTACCCCCCCCCCCCAGGAGACTGTAGCGTGCAAGGACCTGCTGAGCTGAGATCGCTGAGGTGAGAGACCCTGACACCCCTAGCTGACCCCCCCATCTCCCCCCACCCCATGTAACCTGCCCCAGTGATCAGGCTGCATTGATGGGCACTGGAGTTGGCTGCACTGATGGGCACTGGTGAGGCTGCATTGAAAAACCAGGTGAGCCATGGATGGTGAGCTGATTCGGTGGTTCAATGGGCCACTTGACTGGACTTGCCCCCCAGGCCTAAGGCCGCCAGCCCTCCCCTGCTTGCAGCAGCAGCTTCTAATGCACGTTGTGAGAAGCTCACAGTGTACAGTGAAACCAGAGTAAGCCATTTCAGTCCAGGAGAGGAGGAGTCGGTACAACTGTGCAAGACTGGAGTTCAGCTTTAAGACTTTCAGGGATGGGGTTGGACGGGGTGAGGTGGTGGTGTCATACGAGGATAGGTCTGCTTTAAGGAAATGCTACCGGGAGGCCTCTTAGCGCCCCATAAGGAAAGTATTGAGCTGTCTTTTTTCCTTTGATACTGTTTGAAGCTAAGTGATACTGACGCTTTCAATTTTTAACATCATAATCAATAACGGCAGCTTATGCATACTTTGCAAAACCATCAGTTTGGAAGTTCTGAAAAAAAGAAGAGGAAGAAGAAGAATCTTGCATATGGTTGCAGCTTGCTGACTCGATCGCGCCTGCACTAAATCTTCTATGTTAAAGTTTTACTGGCGTGTTATGAGTAAAACTGCAACGTCAGCCATCTGCCAGCTCCGCTCTCACCATCCATATTTCCAGCCCTCGCTAAACGCCGCGAACGCTGAGCCACCAGGGGCCACCCTGACAATTAGGGAGGCGCGTCCGGCGGCCCAGGCGAGGGCACGTCCAAATAAAAACGCTCTGTTATTCCTTTCTAAGAACCGTAAAAAAAAAAAAGAGAGAGAGAGAGAGATATGATTGTGTCAGTTTGATGATCTGCCTTCCTTCTGAAAGCAAGCGAAACTGTTGAAGCCGAAGTTTCATCTGTTTATATTTCACTTTCCCGGGTCCCTTCCTCCCGCCTCATCTACATGCTAATATAATAATGAAATAAAACCTTTCCATTTTCGTTACCAACCTTATTTTAGACTTGGTTATGTCATCACTGGGTCTCCGTGGTTCTCTGTGCAATGCAGGCAGATCATAGCTGGTAGGAGGGGATGATAGGAAAACATGGTACCTTGCTTTAGTACTCAACCCAAGAGCCATCGGTCCTGATGCACGCAGTGGGAGGAGTTATGCAAATATCAACACGTCTTCATGGGTGGTTGTCAGTCCAGGTTAGGTGGATGTTCCTAGGCAGGCTTATTAATGACACGTGTGAGGCTGAGAGTGATGGAGCCAATGAATGAAAGGGGCGGGTCAAGGACAGTCAGGCTGGGGAGGAAAGGGCCAGATCAGGGGTCTCCAATCTTTTCAGTACGAGGGCTGTGTTGTATATTTTGCACATATTTACAGGCCAAGAAAATCTATTTAATAAATTAATGATTACAATTTAAATTAATGGAATTGATCCAAGAAATAACTTCACATCAGGACCCCCTTTGCTTCAGAGTCTCAACTTCACATCAGAGTCCCCCCCCCCTTCACATCAGAGCCCCCCCCTCCTTCACATCAGAGGCCCCCCCTTCACTTCAGAGGTTCTCCATCACATAAGAGGCCCCTCCATCACTTTAGAGGTCCCTCCATCAGATCAGAGTCCCCTTTCACATCAGAGTCCCCCCCCTTCACTTCAGAGGTCCCCATCACATCAGAGCCCCCCCCCACCACATCAGAGTTCCCCTATCACATCAAAGGCCCCCCATCACATCTCAGGTCCCCCACCACATCAGAGGTCCCCTATAACTTCAGAGATCCCCCATCACATCAGAGGTCCTCCATCACATCAGAGGTCCTCCATCACATCAAAGGTCCCCCTTCACATCAGAGCCCCCCCCATCACATCAGAACCCCAACACATCAGAGCCCCCCATCACATAAGAGCTCCCCCCATCACATCAGAGGTCCCCCATCACATCTCAGGTCCCCCCATCACATCAGAGGTCCCCCATCACATCTCAGGTCCCCCCATCACATCAGAGGTCCCCCATCACATCTCAGGTCCCCCCATCACATCAGAGGTCCCCTATAACATCAGAGATCCCCCATCACATCAGAGGTCCTCCATCACATCAGAGGTCCCCCTTCACATCAGAGCCCCCATCACATCAGAGTTCCCCCATCACATCTCAGGTCCCCCCATCACATCAGAGGTCCCCTATAACATCAGAGGTCCTCCCATCACATCAGAGCCCCCCCACCACATCAGAGCCCCCCCACCACATAAGAGGTCCTCCCATCACATCAGAGGCCACCCATCACATCAGAGGTCCTCCATCACATCAAAGGTCCCCCATCACATCAGAGTCCCCCCATCACATCAGAGGTCCTCCCATCACATCAGAGGCCACCCATCACATCAGAGGTCCTCCATCACATCAAAGGTCCCCCATCACATCAGAGTCCCCCCATCACATCAGAGGTCCTCCCATCACATCAAAGGTCCCCCATCACATCAGTGTCCCCCCATCACATCAGAGGTCCTCCCATCACATCAGAGGTCCTCCCATCACATCAGAGGTCCTCCATCACATCAGAGGCCCCCATCACATCAGAGGTCCTCCTATCACATCAGAACCCCCATCACATCAGAACCCCCATCACATCAGAGCCCCCCATCCCATAAGAGCCCCCCCCATCACATCAGAGGTCCCCCATCACATCAGAGATCCCCCATCACATCAGAGGTCCTCCATCACATCAGAGGTCCCCCATCACATCAGAGGTCCTCCATCACATCTGAGGTCCCCCATCACATCGGAGGTCCTCCCATCACATTAGAGGTCCTCCATCACATCAGAGGTCCCCTATAACATCAGAGATACCCATCACATCAAAGCCCCCCCATCACATCAGAGGTCCTCCATGACATCAGAGGTCCCCCATCACATCAGAGGTCCTCCATCACATCAGAGGTCCCCCATCACATCAGAGCCCCCATCACATCAGAGCCCCCATCACATCAGAGGTCCTCCATTACATCAGAGGTCCCCCATCACATCAGAGCCCCCCATCACATCAGAGGTCTCCCATCACATCAGAGGTCCCCATCACATCAGAGCCCCTCCCCTTCACAACAGAGGTCCCCATCACATCAGAGCCCCCCCCCTTCACATCAGAGCCCTCATCACATCAGAGGTCCCCATCACATCAGAGCCCCCCCTTCACATCAGAGCCCCCCATCACATTAGAGGTCCCCATCACATCAGAGCCCCCCCCCCTTCACATCAGAGCCCCCCATCACATCAGAGGTCCCCATCACACCAGAGCCCCCCATCACATCAGAGGTCCCCCATCACACCAGAGCCCCCCCCCACTCCCCATCACATCAGCGTTCCCCCATCACATCAGAGGTCCTCCATCACATCAGAGATCCCCCATCACATCAGAGGTCCCCCCATCACATCAGAGGCCACCCATCACATCAGAGGCCCCCATCACATCAGAGGTCCTCCCATCACATCAGAACCCCCATCACATCAGAACCCCCATCACATCAGAGCCCCCCATCCCATAAGAGCCCCCCCCCCATCACATCAGAGGTCCCCCATCACATCAGAGATCCCCCATCACATCAGAGGTCCTCCATCACATCAGAGGTCCCCCATCACATCAGAGGTCCTCCATCACATCTGAGGTCCCCCATCACATCTGAGGTCCCCCATCACATCGGAGGTCCTCCCATCACATTAGAGGTCCTCCCATCACATCAGAGGTCCCCTATAACATCAGAGATACCCATCACATCAAAGCCCCCCCATCACATCAGAGGTCCCCCATCACATCAGAGGTCCTCCATCACATCAGAGGTCCCCCATCACATCAGAGCCCCCATCACATCAGAGGTCCTCCATTACATCAGAGGTCCCCCATCACATCAGAGCCCCCCATCACATCAGAGGTCTCCCATCACATCAGAGGTCCCCATCACATCAGAGCCCCTCCCCTTCACAACAGAGGTCCCCATCACATCAGAGCCCCCCTTCACATCAGAGCCCCCATCACATCAGAGGTCCCCATCACATCAGAGCCCCCCTTCACATCAGAGCCCCCATCACATTAGAGGTCCCCTTCACATCAGAGCCCCCCATCACATCAGAGGTCCCCATCACACCAGAGCCCCCCATCACATCAGAGGTCCCCCATCACACCAGAGCCCCCCCACTCCCCATCACATCAGCGTTCCCCCATCACATCAGAGGTCCTCCATCACATCAGAGATCCCCCATCACATCAGAGGTCCTCCATCACATCAGAGGTCCCCCATCACATCAGAGGTCCCCCATCACACCAGAGCCCCCCCCACTCCCCATCACATCAGCATTCCCCCATCACATCAGAGGTCCTCCATCACATCAGAGATCCCCCATCACATCAGAGGTCCCCCATCACATCAGAGGTCCTCCATCACATCTGAGGTCCCCCATCACATCGGAGGTCCTCCCATCACATTAGAGGTCCCCCATCACATCAGAGGTCCCCTATAACATCAGAGATACCCATCACATCAAAGCCCCCCCATCACATCAGAGGTCCTCCATGACATCAGAGGTCCCCCATCACATCAGAGGTCCTCCATCACATCAGAGGTCCCCCATCACATCAGAGCCCCCATCACATCAGAGCCCCCATCACATCAGAGGTCCTCCATTACATCAGAGGTCCCCCATCACATCAGAGCCCCCCATCACATCAGAGGTCTCCCATCACATCAGAGGTCCCCATCAAATCAGAGATCCTCCCCCTCACAACAGAGGTCCCCATCACATCAGAGCCCCCATCACATCAGAGGTCCCCATCACATCAGAGCCCCCCCTTCACATCAGAGCCCCCCATCACATTAGAGGTCCCCATCACATCAGAGCCCCCCCCTTCACATCAGAGCCCCCCATCACATCAGAGGTCCCCATCACACCAGAGCCCCCCCATCACATCAGAGGTCCCCCATCACACCAGAGCCCCCCCCCCCCACTCCCCATCACATCAGCATTCCCCCATCACATCAGGGGTCCCTCATTACATCAGAGTCCTCTTCAAAGCCGAGTCCCCCCTTCACATCAGAGGCCCCCATTACATCACAGCCCCCCCCCCCATCACATTAGAGGTCTCCCATCATATCAGAGGCCCCCATAACAATTTTTTTGCTCTCAGGCTTTCCAGGTTAAAGGCAAGATCTGGGGACTTATAGACCCAGATCTCACTGTAAAGAGGACCTGTCACGCCCTATTCCTATTACAAGTGATGTTTACATTCTTTGTAAAAGGAATAAAAGTGATCAAAAAAAAAAAGTTAGGGAGAGTGTAAATTTATTTATTTTAAATAAAATAAACAAAAAATAAATAAATTAAAGTGCCCCCGTCCCCTCGTGTGTGACATGTTAGGCATTATTTTACTCAGTGTAACATCATCTTTCACATTATACAAAAAAATGGGGCTAAATTTACTCTTTAACTCTTTTTTTATTTTTTTTATTTGTGAAAGTGTTTTTATTTTTTTTCAAAAAAATCGCGCTTGAAACACTACTGGGCAAATACTGTGTGACATAAAAAATTGCATTGGCCGCCATTTTATTCCCTAGGGTCTCTGCTAAAATATATATATATATATATATATATATATAGTGTCAGTTAGTGTCAGCTTGGCCGACGCAAAATCGCAGTCCCGCTATAAGTCACTGATCGCCGCCATTAATTGTATAAAAAATATGTAGCAGAATACATATTGGCCTAAATTTATGAAGAAATTTGATATTTTATTTTTTTATTTTTTTGGGATATGTTTTATAGCAGTAGGTAAAATACATATATATATATATTTTTCAAAATTGTCAGCCTTTTTCTAATCCACTCTATGGAGCATTTTGGATGGATGTACGCTTTAATAAAATATCCTAATATCTTCACTGCAAATGGTTTGTCAATGAAAGAAACAACGGTCGGATTTCACCGTCTCGCCATTTTACAGCAACGCGTCTTCTTTCGCCGAAGGATCAACACAACCTCTAAAAAGCCTGAGAATTGCCAAAGATGGTCAGAAAAAATATACAGATGCGGCGAAGAAGGCGGAATAAATAAAAAGAGATTTGGGTGGATTAGACTGATGGAAGCCACGGACGTTCCCCTGACACGGAAGGCTCAGACAACATGAAACTGTCAGAGGAAGGTATGGAGGTCGCCGCGCCGGATCATGTGCTGAACTATCCTATCCTCAGGATTCCAGCATTCCTGGACAGATTATCTGATGGTTGACCACAAAAAGCATCGCCATGTACACTTCTGAAACACACACTGCTGCTGACGTTCAAAAATACCCACCTAACTCCCAACCGTCTTACTTTCCCGCTTCAAAAAAATAAAATAAAATAGATCTAAGGCCAGAACTTCCTTAAACGCCCGATCACACTGGTGCGACTTGTCATGCTATTTGACAGGTCCAAATCTCATGACGCTTCTCATGACAAGTTGCACCCTATTGTCGGAAATGAGACTTTGCGGTGCCCACACTCAGGGCCGGGACAAGGGGAGGGCAGGACGGACAGCTGCCCTGGGCGCAATGGTTTATGGCAGGGATTTGGGCCCCCTGACCCTAACCTTAAAGGAAGGGGAGGGGGGCGCAGTTTGGTATCTTTGCCCTGGGCCAACGCTGTATCCTGGCCTAGGCCAACAAGGCCCAGGCCTAGGGCAGCACTTTGCACGGGGCAGCACGGAAAGAGTCCCTGCCGGCTTGCACTACACTGTTAGTGTAACGCAAGCTGCTTCTAATTTTGACTGTCCTATCATCCTGGACCATAAACCATCATCACTGTGCTATGTTTTCTGCTGCACCACTAGCATGGCTATATCTTCTTAGTCCTCTCCATAAAATTATCAGAAATTTGTGCTTAAAGTAGAACTATAGGCAACATTTTTTTTTTCATTTTGGATAGAGTAGGGGGGGGGGGGTATAGCCCCTATTAGTTTATTTTTTTACCATCCTTGTCCCATTGCAGAGATTTCCCCTCACGTATGCAAATTAGGGGAATCCATTGCCCCCCCCCCCCCCCAGGCCCTAAGAACTAGTGTCCCCACTCGAAAATTTTGGGGCGGATCTTAAACAGGAAGGGGTGTGGCCTTGACAGGAAGGGGTGGGTCGTATTTAAATTAGGGGGTGCACGAGTTTAGTCAGGCCTAGGGCAGCACAAAACCTAAATACACTAGTGCCCTGGGCGCTGGATGGCCTTGTCCCAGCAATGCCCACACTGATTTTAAAAAGTAGTTCCTGCACTAATTTTGGTGATTTCAGGTGCGACCTGCATACACATCTGTCCGTGAAGTCGCACAGGTGTCGGCCAAGTCGCACCTGAAGTTGGTTGCACTAACATGCAGCTTTGAAATCGTGCGATTTCAAGTAAAGTTGCACGATTTCACAACTGCAATCAGTGTGAACCAGGGCTAAAGCCTCGTACACACGACCGGTTTTCTCGGCAAGAAACGGCAAGAAAACTCCTGGCAGATTTTTTTTGCTGATAAAACCGGTCATGTGTACGGTTTCTCGTCGAGAAAACTGCCGGGGATCTCGACGAGAAAAATAGAGAACCCGATGAGAAAACCATGTGTGTGTACGATGCTACAAGCTTACCTGTCCTTTGGTAAGCCCCCGCATGTTCGATGAGACTTCGACGCATGCGCGGTAGCTTACAAGGGTAGTGTAGGTTGAAGCAAGATGGCGGCGACGGTATCAAATGTGACGAGCGGATGCTCGTCGTAGTCGGTGATGTCACCGCGTTCTTGCCATTCAAAAGAACGTCGGTTCTTTTGAATGGCCATCTGTATGCACGGCTTTGCAAGAAAAGCTTGCCAAGAATCTCGTCAGGAAAACCGACGCTTTTTTCCTGACGGGATTCTTGGCCATGTGTACTAGGCTTAAGCCTAGTAGTACACACAGCTGAGAATCTCGTCAGGAAAAAACCCGTCGTTTTCCCTGACGAGATTCTTGACAAGAATCTTGTCCCGGCCGAGTGTACACACGCTCCATTCTAAAGAACCGCCGTTCTTTTGAATGGAACGAACGCGGTGACTTCATCGACTACGACGAGCGTGCGCTCGTCACATTCAATGCCGTCGCCGCCATCTTGCTACACCCTACCTATGCCTAGGAAGCTACCGCGCATGCGTCAAAGTCATTTCGAGCATGCGCGGGTTTCCACGGCGACAGGTAAGTGTACACACGCTCGGGTTTCTTGTTGGGAAACAGGCCGACAAGAATCCCGACGAGAAAATAGAGAGCAGGTCCTCTATTTTTCTTGTTGAGATTCTTGCCTGTTTTCTTGACGAGAAAACTGAAAGCCTCGTATACACAGCCGGTTTTCTCTGCAAGAAAGCTCTGCCAGCAGTTTTCTTGTCGTTTCTTGCAGAGAAAACCGGCCGTATGTATGAGGCCTGAGTCAAAGAGGTCAAGGAGCCCAAAAAAAAGTAATTTATTAGATAATGGGTAGAACAAGAGAGCCGTCATGTTTTGGTGCTTCAGACACCCTTCATCAGGGCTGATATATTATGCAACCTCAAATCTGTTTGGACTCGATTGGGTTATAATAATGGATCTAAGTAAAGCTGGATCACTTCGACGAGGCTGCTCAAATATACCAGAGCACCCCCAAGAAGAGGTGGGATCTTGAGGGAAGTCCAACTAGGCAGGAAGCAGTAAAAGCAATACACCAATGGTCAAAGAGTTCAAAAAGCTTATTTATTAGATAATCGGTAAAATAATTATGCCAACATGTTTCGGTGCTTCAGACACCCTTCATACAGTATGCAACCTCAAATCTGCTTGGACTTGATTGGGTTATAATATTGGTTCTAAGTAAAGTTGGATAGCTTCGATGAGGCTGCTCGTATATACCAGAGCACCCCCAAGAAGAGGTAGGATCTTGAGAGAAGTCCAACTAAGCAGGAAGCAGTAAGAGCTCTCTTCAGCCAGTATCTCACTCTCGTCACTCCTGCTGCCATCTGTATCTTTGCTACCACTCATTTTTGACCTTTGGCTTTTTCCTCAACTATGCTTTGTTGATCCCAATCTGCAACCATTCATTACCGACCTTTGGCTTGTTTACTGACTACACTTCTGCTTGATCTCTACCTGCTATATCTGCTACTGGACCCTGGCTTGCTCCCCTCCTAGTGGGGGGGATCCTGAGGACTGCAAACCTTGTATTAACACGCAGCAGCAAAACCCATCTCCACCATCAGGAGCTCTGGTGAATACTGGTTAGTGCTTAGACCTTGTGTGAGCCCGCATCATCTGCCAGGGTTACCTGCTTATATGCCTATTCTGTTGGTCGGTGGGAGCCTCTCTACTGCTATAGCTACTAGTCTCAGAGCCTGACCCCTGACTGTGAGAGCCCCATAAGTTAAAGTGGAGTTTCCACCAAAAATACAAAATAGCATTATTGTGCATATAATAGCCTAAAAAAAAAAACATTTGAAACAATTTTTTTTTTTTACTCACTCGGAAGTACCTGTTGCTATGCGGTCACACGAAATCTGCCTTCTGAATCACCTCGGATTCTGACATCATCTCCCTCAGATCCCTACTGCTCCTGGGAAATGTGTGTCATCATTTCCCAGGATGCAGTGCGCTTCCCCTATGGCTAGAATCACTCGTCAATACAATCCAGGAAGTAAATGCTTGTGGGCTTCACATGCCCACAAGCAAAATGAAAACTTCAGCAAAGATTTTTTTAAAGTCTCTTTATGCAGTAACTCGGCAGATCGGCGGCGGTTTTTAACCACTTAAGCCCCGGACCAATACGCAGCATAAAGACCAGGCCCCTTTTTGCGATTCGGCACTGCGTCGCTTTAACTGACAATTGCGCGGTCGTGCGACGTGGCTGCCAAACAAAATTGACGTCCTTTTTTTTCCCAAAAATAGAGCTTTCTTTTGGTGGTATTTGATCACCTCTGCGGTTTTCATTTTTTGCGCTATAAACAAAAATAGAGCGACGATTTTGAAAAAAATTCAATATTTTTTACTTTTTGCTATAATAAATATCCCCCAAAAATATATAAAAAAACATATTTTTTCCTCAGTTTAGGCCGATACGTATTCTTCTACATATTTTTGGTAAAAAAAAATCGCAATCTGCGTCTATTGATTGGTTTACGCAAAAGTTATAGCGTTTACAAAATAGGGGATAGCTTTATGGCATTTTTTATAATATTTTTTTTTTTTACTAGTAATGGTGGCTATCAGCGATTTTTATTGTGACTGCGACATTATGGCGGACACATCCGACACTTTTGACACATTTTTGGGACCATTGTCATTTTCACAGCGATCAGTGCTATAAAAATGCACTGGTTACTGTGAAAATGACACTGGCAGTGAAGGGGTTAACCTCTAGGTGGCGCTGCAGGGGTTAAATGTTCCCTGCATTGTGATTCTTACTGAGGGGGGGGTCGGGCTCTGTGTCACATGACACCGATCTCCGCTCCGTGTACACAGAGCGGAGATCGGTGTCATTGTCACTAGGCAGAGCAGGGAAATGCTTGTTTACACAAGCATCTCCCTGCTCCATACCTCCGTGAGACGATTGCGGGGATCCCCGCGGCGATCGAGTCCGCGGGAACCACGGTCCGACTCACGGGGACGGCAGGGGGGTCGCGAGCGCGCCGCCGGCGGCACGCGTGCGACCCCCACGTCGGGCAGTTAAAGGGGACGTACAGGTACGTGATTGTGCCTGTACGAGCCATTCCGCCGATGTATATCTACAGTGGGCGGACGTTAAGGGTTAAAATAGTAAGTCATCTTATATGTACCACTGTATTGAATGCTGAAATAACATGCTTTTAAAAAATGAAAAATGTGATTGGAACCACACTTTAAAAAGGCAACACGTTTCGGTGCTTCAGACACCCTTCATCGAGGCTTATATCTTATGCATAAATGAAAACAAAAACATGTCCACCGCCCCCATCTATAGCTTGCTATCACGGTAAGTAGCATTGGAAGGCTAAAGCAGATAACAACATGGCCTGGGGAATGCCCAGGGAAAAACCAAGCCTACTTACCGACCAGCTCGCTGACAACCAATTAACCTGTCTAACAGTATGCGTTAAAAACAGGGGTTTGTCCGCACGCATTTGCAAACGCATGCGTGAGCCACAGAGCCACGCCAAGGCCCCCTGGAGTCTGTGGTCCTACACTAACATTGAGTGTCCCCACAATGGAGGCACATGCATTCTGATGGTTAGATGAGGGCAGGTGGACTGAAGGGGAGCCACCCCTCCTTAAAGGTACAGGAGCACACCAAACACCCAGCGTAGCACAATGGCAGCAAAGGTGTTGGTGCACTGCTGGACCAATACAAGCACCATAGGTGAAAACAAAAACATGTCCACCGCCCCCCTCTTTAGCTGGCTATCACGGTAAGTAGCATTGGAAGGCTAAAGCAGATAACAACATGGCCTGGGGAATGCCCAGGGAAAAACCAAGCCTACTTACCGACCAGCTCGCTGACAACCAATTAACCTGTCTAACAGTATGCGTTAAAAACAGGGGTTTGTCCGCACGCATTTGCAAACGCATGCGTGAGCCACAGAGCCACGCCAAGGCCCCCTGGGTCGGTAAGTAGGCTTGGTTTTTCCCTGGGCATTCCCCAGGCCATGTTGTTATATCTTATGCAACCTCATATGTGGTTGAACTCGATTGGATTATGAAAAAAGTTATAATTATGTGCTCAAATCCTACCAGCAGAACATTGTGCTGCATGGACTTCACGCTGCTTATAATATATAAGTCCTGATTCGTGGGGGGGGGGGGGTTTGAACCTCCAAAATGCGTTAGTTCTCTTGTTGAAAACAAACCTGGGATATCATTTTGGAGTGCTGCCATCCTGTAAGCAAAGCTGAGATATTCGCGGATGTGAGTCTGTCTGTTGGCTGCATACATCTGTGCCAAGTTCAAGGCTCCCATAGTTATAGACGTGCGTGATTAGAGAAAATTGTGCATCGAGCTC
Source organism: Rana muscosa (assembly GCA_029206835.1). NCBI lineage: Eukaryota > Metazoa > Chordata > Amphibia > Anura > Ranidae > Rana > Rana muscosa. Next base: position 315,325,577 of record CM055119.1, on the reverse strand, counting down.
TGACGCGCTTAATGAATTCCGTCATTTCAATACGAGATTGCATTTAGGTGCTAAGAAAATTCAAATGTATGTATGCGATGATGGGGGAGAAATTGTACACAAGTGTGAAGATGTGATTCAGGTTTTAATTATCTACAAAAGACTCGGCACTCCGGGTTTCGCAGACGCTAAAAAAAGACGAGAGGAAGGATAAATGTCGTTGAAGAGCACATAAAGCCATTACTGAACCTTAATGTATTGTGAAAGCCGTTTATTGCTTCCATACACACCTAAAATAAATGAAGAGTTTAACACATTCATGATCTGGGTGTATCTTTCCCTTCCCAGATATCTCTTTATAGGTAGAGCTAAGCCTTAAAGCTAAACTCCGGCACAAAAACTTTATGAAACCAATTCCCATCCATCTGTATGTACAGTATATGTCCTCACAGTCATGCAGCCAGGAACCTGGTATCATTTTTTTAAAGCAGATGATTGGATTTCATGTAAAAGTGATTGAGCTGCTCTACAGCCACCCAATCACTTTTACAGGTGGCGGAAGAGGCCTTCCTCCCCTTCAGGTGTCACCTACTGCCTTTGCTGGGCTCTCCCGTCCCACCAAGGAGCCTGGGACCAATAAGACCCTGTCTAGAAAGAGTGGGAGGAACTTCCAGTGTTTCTCCTGTATCGCCCCCCCCCCTAAGGAGCCGCAAGTAGAAAGGGATCCCCCACCCTGCACAGCCAGGCATACCGCATTTTCACAGCAAACTTGAGGCAAGGAATAGTCCAGTGCTTTGATTGGAGAAAAGAAGGGGGAGAGGGTTTGTTGGGACTTTATATGAGGTAATGGGTCAAATTACCTCCATCCCTGTTAATTGTATGACAAAAAAGAGAACAGGAGAGAGCGGGACTTTGTATGAAGCATGTGCGGGAAAAGTTAAGATTAATTGGGGGTAATTAGCATATCTGAAATACGTTGTATAATTAATAATTTATTACTTTCACATAATGCATCGTACATAACTATATTGCATTATGGAAGAAATCGATAAAACATGCACAGACATGGTAGGGGAGGGAATTGTTCAAACAGAGACCCGAATACATAGACAATAAACACAATAAGGTATATACTGCAGTGATACGTATTTGGAGCATGACGTTGGTAGCTCTACGCGTTTCGCGACTTTGGTCGCTCATCAGGAGCAAGCATGCATTGTGTTTCTGTAACGACATAAGCACATTTCAGGTTGAGCCAGGGCATCTTACATTCAGGAGACAATGAACAAGTCAGAGTCAGGGGAGGGCTGGGCCAGGGGGCAGGGTGGCAATTGCCTCCCAGGCCGCCCTAACTTATGTTCAAAATGGCCGGCAGGCGCTGCCCGCTACCATTTTCTTTTTTATTCTGGTCTAGGAAGTCGGGCCGGGGGCATGGCCATGGCGGCTGACCACTAGCTGTTGCATTCCGGGAGTTGTAGTCTGCACTCAAGCTTCTGGTGGGTGGAAAACACAGCAGCTCAGAAGAAACTACAACTCCCTGGGACCTCCTCTGACTGTAACACTCACCAACCCACCTGACTGTCTTCTTCCCTGGAGATTCGCCCAGCAGTGTTCTCCTTCTGCTTTCCTTCTCCTGCTCCCATGCCTCCAGTCAGAACACCCCTGTGTGTCATAAAGAAGGTCCCTTCCGTACCCAAGTTTCCAGACCCAAGGTCACCCACCCCCCCCCCCCCCAGGCTATGGATGTAGAGTAGATCTGCAGGGTTCAACCCCCCTCACGATCTTAATCCAGCATTTACAGGATTCATTCATGTAACAAGTGCAAAGCCGTTTTCTGCTCACTCAGCTGTCGAAAAAAAAAAAAGCTGGCAAATGTTTATCAACCATGTCAGCGCTGGGAGATAACTATAAACAAAGTATAATTTGGTCTTTTAGATCAAAGGAATGAACTTCTGTCTGTAAATGAGGTCAGTTTAACCACTTCAGCCCCGGAAGAATTTAGCCCCTTAATGACCAGGCCATTTTTTGCAAATGACCAGGCCATAGAGCTTTTCTTTTGGTGGTATTTGATCATTTGAATAGTGAGCCAATCAGACTACTAGAGGCAGAGGCGTTGCTAGGGGGGTGCGGGGGGTGCGGTCCGCCCCCGGGTGACACCCGCTAGAGGGGTGACACCCTCCCTTTTTTTTTTTTTTTTAATCTTTTTTTTTTTACAGCTGACCCATTCATTGATTAATTTCACCCCGCTGGGCTGGAAGCCTGGAACAACACCTCCAGCGCCGCGGCCGCGCCTGGTGTGTGTCCTCCGGCTCCTTATTCTTCCTATTCCTAAATTCCAATCCTCCTCCCTACCCTACAGAGCCAGCGAGCGACTCAGCCTGTCACATCATCACACTGCACTGTGATGATGTGACGACACGCACTAGCGTTGCTAGCCAGGTGCGGGGGGGCGGGCCGCACCCGGGTGACACCCACCAGAGGGGTGACACCCGTGGGTAGCGCAGCGGCACCACACTGACATTGCCCGCTGCCCTGTGCCTTAGGCTCACGCTGCGGCTGTGTCCCTCAGCGGAGCGGAAGGAAGCCGCCGCCCCCTCTGCCTCCTCTCTGTTTACATCCACAGAGGAGGAGGAGGAGCCCGCGCTCGAGAGACACACCGCTGTGTGTATCTGCCGCTCTGTTCTGAGGTCTGTAAGGTAAGGGGGGCATCTTTACTGATGGGGGGAGGGGGTGTCTGTACTGCTGGGGTCTGCACTAGGGGGAGTTTGCACCAGGGGGGCTGTAACTGAGGGGGTGTCTGTACTGAGGGGGGTCTGGTACCAAGGGGGTGTCTGTACTGAGGGGGGTGTCTGTACTGAGGGGGGTGTCTGTAACTGAGGGGGTGTCTGTACGAGGGGTGTCTGGTACTGTGGGGGGTGTCTGTAACTGAGCAGGGTGTCTGTAACTGAGGAGGTCTGCACTGAGGTGGGGGTGTCTGTACTGATGGAGCGGTCTGTACTGAGGTGGGGGTGTCTGTACTGAGGGGGTGTCTGTACTGAGGGGGGTGTATGTACTGAGGGGGGTGTCTGTAACTGAGGGGGGTGTCTGTAACTGAGGGGGGGTCTTTAACTGAGGGGGGGTCTTTAACTGAGGGTGTGTCTGTAACTGAGGGGGTGTCTGTAACTGAGGGGTGGTCTGTACGAGGGGGAGTCTGTACGAGGGGGTGTCTGTACTGAGGGGGGTGTCTGTACTGAGGGGGGTGTCTGTACGAGGGGTGTCTGTAACTGAGGGGGTGTCTGTAACTGAGGGGTGGTCTGTACGAGGGGGAGTCTGTACGAGGGGGAGTCTGTACGAGGGGGTGTCTGTTACTGAGGGGGGTGTCTGTACTGAGGGGGGTGTCTGTACTGAGGGGGGTGTCTGTACGAGGGGTGTCTGTAACCCAGGGGGGGGTGTCTGTAACTGAGGGGGTCTGCACTGAGGTGGGGGTGTCTGTACTGATGGAGCGGTCTGCACTGAGGTGGGGGTTCATACTGAGGGAGGCGGGTCTATATTGATGGCGGAGAGTCTGTACTTAGTGGAGCGGGTTTGTACTGAGGGAAGGGATCTATACTGTGGGAGTGGGGTCTGTAGTTAGTGGAGGGGGGTCTGTACTGAGGGGGGACTATAGTTGTTGGGGGGTGACACCATTTTTTTTCGCACCGGGTGACACCAACCCTAGTGACGCCACTGACTAGAGGTCCTCTAGGTCACCTCTATGACACCAGAAACAAACAAAAATAAATAAATACTGCAGGTGATATTCAGATTCCAATGCGTCTCTTGTTTTCATGCACTGTATATGGCCAAGCTGAGCAACAGAAGGAGACTTTGATGTTTCTGAATCATTTCTTCTTCCATACCTCCGGGATTGCCAGCAGCGAAGACCAGACGAAAGAAGGACCAATGGATGGACCTCACCTCAGGCAGACATTGTTCTTCCTTTTTGTTTGCTGCTTGTTAATAAAAGAATAAATAAATAATTTGGAATAAATAAAAAAATATATAAAATATTAATATAAATATATAAATATAAAATAAACAAAAAGAATAAAGCATCCTCATAAGACAATTAGTGTGTTCAATAACAAATCTATCTCAGAAGTCCAGCACTAACAATCAGATACTTTCATCTTCTTCGAGGAACAAAGAGGAAACAACTTAGGGATACATTTGAAACTTTTCAAACCACTTCAATACCGGCCACTTTCACCCCCTTCCTGCCTAGGCCAATTTTCATCTTTTGACGTTGTCATACTTTGAATGACAATTACGCGGTCATGCAACACTCTACACATATGAAATTTGTATCATTTTTTTTCCCACACAAATAGAGCTTTCTTTTGGAGATATTTAATCACCACTGGGTTTTTTTTTTTTTTACTAAACAAACAAAAAAGGCAGAAAATTTTGAACAAAAATTGTTTCTGTTTTAGGAAACTGGCATATAAATTATCGTTCTTCATAAATTTAGGCCAAAATGTTGTCTGCTACATTTCTTTGGTGAAAATAACACAAATCAGTGTATATTATTAAGTCTGTAGGAAAGTTATAGAGTCCACAAACTATGGAATACTACCGTATATACTCGAGTATAAGCCGACTTGAATATAAGCCGAGGCACCTAATTTTACCACAAAAAACTGGGAAAACATATTGACTCGAGTATAAGCCTAGGGTAAGAAATGCAGCAGCTACTGTAAGTGGAAAAGAGCATCAACAATGCCCATTTGCAGCTTCACTGTGCCCCTTTGCATGCCTCACTGTGCCCATTGCATGCCTCACTGTGCCCATTGCAGCCTCACTGTGTCCATTACAAGCCTCACTGTGTCCATTGCAAGCCTCACTGTGCCCATTGCATGCCTCACTGTGCCCATTGCAGCCTCACTGTGTCCATTGCAAGCCTCACTGTGCCCATTGCAAGACTCACTGTGCCCATTGCATGCCTCACTGTGTCCATTGCATACCTCACTGTGCCCATTGCATGCCTCACTGTGTCCATTGCATGCCTCACTGTGTCCATTGCAAGCCTCACTGTGTCTATTGCATGCCTCACTGTGTCCATTGCATTCCTCACTGTGTCCATTGCATGCCTCACCGTGCCCATTGCATGCCTCACTGTGTCCATTGCATGCCTCACTGTGCCCATTGCATGCCTCACTGTGTCCATAGCATGCCTCACTGTGCCCATCGCAAGCCTCACTGTGTCCATTGCATGCCTCACTGTGCCCATTGCATGCCTCACTGTGCCCGATGCAGCCTCACTGTGTCCATTGCATGCCTCACTGTGCCCATTGCATGCCTCACTGTGTCCATAGCATGCCTCACTGTGTCCATCGCATGCCTCACTGTGCCCATCGCAAGCCTCACTGTGTCCATTACAAGCCTCACTGTGTCCATTGCATGCCTCACTGTGTCCATTGCATGCCTCACTGTGCCCATTGCATGCCTTACTGTGCCCATTGCATGCCTCACTGTGTCCATTGCATGCCTCACTGTGCCCATTGCATGCCTCACTGTGTCCATTGCATGCCTCACTGTGCCCATTGCATGCCTTACTGTGCCCATTGCATGCCTCACTGTGTCCATTGCATGCCTCACTGTGCCCATTGCATGCCTCACTGTGCCCATTGCATGCCTCACTGTCCCGATCTGCATACCTGATCAGCCCGTGTCATTCAGTCAGACGGCAGTCATCCAGTGTACAAAAGCCGCACCTCCTCCTTGTCCTCATCCGTGATAGGCGGAACACTCAGTTTCCCAGCAGTGAGTCACTGTTCAGTATTTCGCCCATCACAGACGAGGACGAGGAGGAAAATTGCTATCTTGCATTGGTGGTCATTTTGCTCAATGCTCAAGGAGCCACTCACGAGACCTTGGTTGAGGAAGGCTGGAATAGGTACTAGTAAGGTCGAAATAAGGATATTTATATTGTGATGATGTCGCTCACCAAAAGGCTGTGTGCCGACTGCCGAGCCATTAATATAATACATGATTGACCAAATTTTCGGTGAAGGTCTGTGTGGAATTTGCGAAACGGAAAGCGATTCTATTGTGAGATCAAAGTGGCTGCACACCCCGAATATACATTGATTGGAAGAGTTTCCCCATTGGGTTTTTTAGGCAGCAAAGAATCAAAAATTTAGTAAATATATAAATACATTTTTATTAAGAAAAATTCCATAAGGAGAACATTTGTTTGCATTAAAACATGAGCTCTAGTAATGAGGCTACAACACGTACATCAAGGATACAGCCATGTAAGTACACATGGGAAAACATAACATAATGTAGAGATATGATCATACTAGAGACTCATACGCGTTTCGACCTAATCAGTGGAGGTCTTCTTCAGGGGGAAAAAAATGAACTCTAGGAATTTGCAATCCCTTCAAGAACAGGACGTGTAGAAGTAGAAAGGCAGGAGGTCATTGGTACCCCTTGATTAGCCATGTCCTTGGTACCCCTTAATTATCAAGATTGGTACACCTTGATTGGTATCATTTGACAGTTATTTATTGGTAGGCTTGGCACTTGGTAAGCAAGCACAGGTTCCAATTTGGTCACTAATATTGGACAACTGATATTGGAGAGGAAGAAAATAATTTCTTGGCCAAAACAAATACTGTGTGCATAATTTAATCATTTGAACCCTGTATATATTTTGTGGCAAACTTTGGAAATGCACATGCTTTTCTTCTGAGCTGAGCATGAGTCAAAGTTTATTAGCCGGGAAGTTCAAGCATGCTATTACCTTTGGCTCACAGTTACGTGTTTTTTACTGAGTTTTGCAGAAACGCACTACAGTCTATTTAACATGGTTTCCTATGGATCTAGTCCACATCTGTGCGTTTTAAGCCGGTGCGTTTTGGAAAGGGTCAGGGACTTCTTTTCCCGCAGCAGATTGCATTTTCCCTACGTTTTTCCCTACAAAAGACTTTAATGGCACCAAAAACACAAGTGTTGCGTTTTTTATGCATTTTGCGTTTTGCTTCTTTTTTATTTTTGTCCAGTTGGAAAAAATCACTGTCTTGATAACCCTAACCCTTAACTGTAACCCTAACCTTAAGTCTAACTCTAACCCTAACCTTAAGGATTAGGGTTGGGTCTAGTGTTAGGGTTACAGTTAGGGTTAGGGGCAGGGCAGGACTTAAGGTGGTCGGGGGCCCCTGGGCTTGAGTCACTTTTCGGGCCCTACCTTCTATACATTACTTTAAATAGAACAATTCAATGAAAAATTAAAGAGGAAGTACAGTAAACCCCGGATGTTTTTTGCAGTTTTTCAATTATTAAGTTATAACAGCTCATCGCAATGCAATACATATATATTGTGACAGCAGGAAGGTAAAGTCACCTGGTTGCATCCAGGGGGGTAGATATATTTCGCCCAGATTCAGGCTTTACGCCGACTTATACAACTAGGTGGAGAGTTGTATAAGCCCAGCTGAGGCTAGTGGGCTCATGGATGACTCATACCTCTAGGGAGAGTGTGGGGCGTCGTGCAGACAGGGAGTTGATGAGACCAGCTGAAGCTTGTCAGCTCATTTAGGCCTCTATAAGAACTCCCAGATTCATTAGGTGTTTGCTCATGCCTGGACCCAGACCTGTGTGGACTGTCTAGGGAGGGTGAACCCCTGTGCGGTGAGACAAAGCCTGTGTGGCTATTTGCTTGGACATTTAAAACCAGGGACTTAGGGACTAGGACAGCACTAGGCTGATCCCAGTTGTTAGTTAGGAAACCTGTATGTTTACTCAGAGGTCAAGTTGACCAGGATTTATTTTATTTATGTTTCTTTTGCTTTGCTGTGTTTTGTCACTGTAAATAGAAAATAAACCGCACCTTTTTGATTTTGAAAACCACAACCTCCGTTTGCTGGGCCTGTTTTTGTGTGGGGAGCCCATCCCGGGGGTCACACACACCCGCTGCCGAGCTAACCCCCTCACAGTTGGTGGAGAATGCAGGCAGTTTTTTTTTAAGCCAGCATGGAGAAGATACTGAAACAGCTGGCTCTAGCAAATGCCAATCAACAGCAGACAAATGCAGGTTTGCAAAGGAGCCTTGCAGCCCAGCAGCAAGCTCATCAACAGAGCCTTGCAGCTCAGCAACAAGCCCAGCAGCAATCTGAGGCCCGCTTCATAGACCTGTTACAGAAGCAAGAGCAGAGACTACAACAAATGGAAGCAGTAATGCAGCAACGTCCGCAGACCAGTGAGGAAAGCCGTCCCACTAATACCGCGTCCTTTGGGGTGAGTCGTTTATTGACAAAAATGACTGGAGAGGATGATCCAGAGGTATTTTTGACCACATTTGAAAGGACCGCTGAAAGAGAAAAGTGGCCTGAGGAGCAGTGGGCTGGACTGGTGGCTCCTCTGTTAACTGGTGAATCGCAGAAAGCTTACTATGACCTAGAGCCTAACCAAGCAAAAGACTATGTGATGCTAAAAGCTGAAATTTTGGCAAGGCTGGGTGTCACCCAGGCTGTCCGGGCTCAGCGTGTGCATAACTGGACTTTCCAGCTTGGAAAACCCCCCAGGTCTCAAATGTATGATCTCATTCACCTGAGCAGAAAGTGGCTACAGCCAGAGACTTTGTCCGCACCAAAGATTGTGGAACGTGTTGTAATGGATCGGTTTTTGAGAGCTCTTCCTACTGCCATCCAAAAGTGGGTAAGCCATGGAGACCCAGAGACGGCCGATGGTCTTGTGGATCGTGTGGAGAAATACTTGGCTACAGAGAACCTGACGGCCTCTTCCAGAGACACTCGGACTTTCCACCCTAAGACCAGACCATCCCCAGGGGCGGATAAGAGGATTCCAAGGGGTGAGGGTGGAGAGAGTGAGAGGGTGGGAGCTCTACCCCAAGTTTGGCGAGAACAGCCTGGGAAATCAGCGGCTCAAGAGGCGGCAAGAAGGATCGTTTGCTACCGCTGCCGGCAAGCGGGACATATTGCAGCCAATTGCCCGGTTGTGGAGGAACCCATGCAGTGTGACTTTCTGACGGGCAGACGTCAGTCGCTGTGTGCGACAGTCGCATGCACTGCCATTCGAGGAACTGAGAAACATTTATGCAAAATGTGTGTTAATGGTAGAAATGTTGTGGTATTGCTGGATTCAGGTAGCCTTGTGACCCTGATAAAGGCTGAGTTAGTTAAAACAGAGGTCTTTGGGAATAGCAAGGTAGCTGTTATTTGTGTGCATGGGGACACCCGAGAGTATCCAGTGACTACAGTGTGTTTCGAGACCCCCAAAGGTACCCTCTCTCATCCAGTGGGCTTAGTATCTCAGTTACCGCATGACGCCATTGTGGGAAGGGATTTTCCGAAGTTCTGGGAACTGTGGGATGATCCTGAGCCCCCCACTGGTGCCCCTATGTACCAGGAATGTGATAGCCAGAACTCCCCTGAGAGTGGTGAGGACTCTCCGGAATTTCCCTTATCAGTATTGGCAGGGGAGACTCAAGAAACTGGAGAGGAGCCCACCTCCTCAGACGAAAACCTACCGTCTGTGGAGTTTTCTGATCTTGAGGTTCACAGGGAAAACTTTGCCACAGAACAGTTGAAAGACCCCGCCCTAATAAAGGCACGGGAAAACGTAGTGAAAATAGATGGCGAGTTAGTGAACCCAGATAATACCTGCACTTACCCATACTTCAGCGTAGAGAAGGACCTACTGTATCGGGTGGCAAAAAGGGCAGAAGAAACCGTTGAGCAGCTTGTGGTGCCCAAACCTTACAGGAAGTTGGTGTTGGAGTTGGCCCATGGGCACATTCTTGGAGGTCATCTGGGGACAGAGAAAACCCGAGAGAGGGTATTACAGAGATTCTATTGGCCGGGGGTGATGAAGGACATAGAAAAGTATTGTTCCTCCTGCCCTGTGTGTCAGAGGTCGGCCCCGATGCCACATTTCCGTAGCCCGCTGGTCCCTCTACCCATCATTGAGGTCCCGTTTGAGAGGATCGCCATGGATTTGGTAGGGCCTATAATCAAGTCCGCTAGGGGGCACCAGTACATATTAGTTATAATGGACTATGCCACCCGTTATCCAGAAGCGATCCCTCTCCGAAATACCTCGGCCAAAACCATAGCCAAAGAGCTATCTCTTGTGTTTAGCCGGGTGGGTATTTGTAAAGAACTGCTTACGGACCAAGGTACACCCTTTATGTCCCGGGTTATGAAGGAGCTGTGTAAATTGTTCAAAGTGACGCAATTACGTACATCTGTGTATCACCCCCAAACCGATGGGCTGGTTGAAAGATTCAACAAAACCCTAAAACAAATGTTGAAGAAAGTGGTGGATAGAGATGGAAAGGATTGGGACTGTCTACTTCCTTATCTGATGTTTGCTATTAGGGAGGTGCCCCAATCCTCTACGGGATTCTCCCCCTTTGAGTTACTGTATGGGAGACACCCAAGAGGGCTGTTGGATATTGCCAAGGAAACTTGGGAAAGTGAGAGTTCTCCCCACAGGAGTGTAATTGAGCATGTCGCCCTGATGCAAGACCGAATTGCACAGGTAATGCCCATCGTGAAGGAACATTTGGCCCAAGCGCAGTTAGCACAGCAGAGAGTGTACAACCGTGGAGCCAAGACCCGTACCTTTTCCCCGGGGGATAGGATACTGGTACTTGTCCCTACGGTTGAAAGTAAATTCCTTGCCAAATGGCAAGGCCCCTATGAGATAATGGAAAAAGTGAGCGAAGTGAATTACAAGGTCAGACAACCAGGAAGGCGAAAGCCCGAACAGATCTATCACGTTAATCTGTTGAAAGCCTGGAGGGATAGAGAGTCCCTAGTCGCAGACACTTGGTCACCAGCTCAAACTGGTTGCGTGATTCCTGAGGTTGGAATAGCAGCCACCTTGTCACAACCCCAACAACAGGAGGTTAAGGAGTTTGTGCTTCGCAACAAGGAGGTATTCTCTGAGCTGCCGGGACAAACATCTGGGGTAGAGCATGACATCATTACCCCGCCCGGTGAAAGGGTGAAGTTAAAACCCTATCGGATCCCAGAGGCCCGACGGGAGGCAATACGGGAGGAAGTACAGAAAATGCTGAACTTAGGGGTGATAGAGGAGTCCCAAAGTGATTGGTCTAGTCCCATTGTGTTGGTGCCTAAACCGGATGGGAGCTGGCGATTTTGTAACGATTTTCGTCAGTTGAACAAAGTTACAAAATTTGACACCTACCCCATGCCACGTATAGATGAGTTGATCGACCGGCTGGGAACAGCCCGATACATGACGACTCTTGACCTCACAAAAGGGTATTGGCAAATCCCCCTGGCCAAGTCGGCCAAAGAGAAAACCGCATTTGTAACCCCAGACGGGGCGTTCCAATATAAAAGAATGCCGTTCGGGTTACAGAATGCGCCGGCCACATTCCAGCGGAAAATGGACCAGATGCTGAGGCCCCATCGGAAGTATGCTGCGGCTTACCTGGATGACGTAATTGTCCATAGCACAGATTGGGCCTCACATCTGCCAAAAGTGCAAGCAGTCCTGGACTCTGTTCGGGAAGCGGGGTTTACGGCTAACCCCAAGAAGTGTACCATTGGGCAGGAGGAGGCCAAATATCTTGGGTACACCATTGGGAGGGGAGTAATAAAACCCCAACTCAACAAAGTTGAGGCCATCCAGAGTTGGCCACGTCCCAACAGCAAGAAGCAGGTACGAGCCTTTCTGGGAATCGCTGGGTATTATCGGCGATTCATTCCCCACTTTGCTTCTAAGGCTGTGCCCCTAACCAACCTGACGAAGGGGAAAGGGTCGGTCATGATTAAATGGACCCCCGAGGCTGAGGCAGCATTCCAATTCTTGAAACAAGCCTTATGTAGCCAGCCAGTGTTGTACTCACCCGACTTCTCTAAAGACTTTGTCGTACAAAGTGATGCGTCAGATGTGGGGTTAGGAGCAGTATTGTCCCAGGTCTGGAACGGGGAAGAGCACCCAGTCATTTACCTCAGCAGGAAGTTGAAGTCCCATGAGGTAAATTACGCCACCGTTGAAAAGGAGTGTTTAGCGGTGAAGTGGGCTCTAGATTCCCTTCGGTACTACCTGCTAGGTAGGCACTTTGACATGGTTACGGATCACGCTCCGTTAAAGTGGATGGCTCAAAACAAGGAAACAAATAGAAGAGTGAATAGGTGGTTCCTGGCCCTCCAGGAATTCAACTTCACAGTAAAGCATCGCCCTGGCGTTCAAATGGGGAATGTGGATGCTTTGTCTCGAGTACATGAATGCCTGATTGCTGGTGTTCCAACCCCGAGGTTAAAACAAGAGGGGGGGTATGTGACAGCAGGAAGGTAAAGTCACCTGGTTACATCCAGGGGGGTAGATATATTTCGCCCAGATTCAGGCTTTACGCCGACTTATACAACTAGGTGGAGAGTTGTATAAGCCCAGCTGAGGCTAGTGGGCTCATGGATGACTCATACCTCTAGGGAGAGTGTGGGGCGTCGTGCAGACAGGGAGTTGATGAGACCAGCTGAAGCTTGTCAGCTCATTTAGGCCTCTATAAGAACTCCCAGATTCATTAGGTGTTTGCTCATGCCTGGACCCAGACCTGTGTGGACTGTCTAGGGAGAGTGAACCCCTGTGCGGTGAGACAAAGCCTGTGTGGCTATTTGCTTGGACATTTAAAACCAGGGACTTAGGGACTAGGACAGCACTAGGCTGATCCCAGTTGTTAGTTAGGAAACCTGTATGTTTACTCAGAGGTCAAGTTGACCAGGATTTATTTTATTTATGTTTCTTTTGCTTTGCTGTGTTTTGTCACTGTAAATAGAAAATAAACCGCACCTTTTTGATTTTGAAAACCACAACCTCCGTTTGCTGGGCCTGTTTTTGTGTGGGGAGCCCATCCCGGGGGTCACACACACCCGCTGCCGAGCTAACCCCCTCACAGTTGGTGGAGAATGCAGGCAGTTTTTTTTTAAGCCAGCATGGAGGAGATACTGAAACAGCTGGCTCTAGCAAATGCCAATCAACAGCAGACAAATGCAGGTTTGCAAAGGAGCCTTGCAGCCCAGCAGCAAGCTCATCAACAGAGCCTTGCAGCTCAGCAACAAGCCCAGCAGCAATCTGAGGCCCGCTTCATAGACCTGTTACAGAAGCAAGAGCAGAGACTACAACAAATGGAAGCAGTAATGCAGCAACGTCCGCAGACCAGTGAGGAAAGCCGTCCCACTAATACCGCGTCCTTTGGGGTGAGTCGTTTATTGACAAAAATGACTGGAGAGGATGATCCAGAGGTATTTTTGACCACATTTGAAAGGACCGCTGAAAGAGAAAAGTGGCCTGAGGAGCAGTGGGCTGGACTGGTGGCTCCTCTGTTAACTGGTGAATCGCAGAAAGCTTACTATGACCTAGAGCCTAACCAAGCAAAAGACTATGTGATGCTAAAAGCTGAAATTTTGGCAAGGCTGGGTGTCACCCAGGCTGTCCGGGCTCAGCGTGTGCATAACTGGACTTTCCAGCTTGGAAAACCCCCCAGGTCTCAAATGTATGATCTCATTCACCTGAGCAGAAAGTGGCTACAGCCAGAGACTTTGTCCGCACCAAAGATTGTGGAACGTGTTGTAATGGATCGGTTTTTGAGAGCTCTTCCTACTGCCATCCAAAAGTGGGTAAGCCATGGAGACCCAGAGACGGCCGATGGTCTTGTGGATCGTGTGGAGAAATACTTGGCTACAGAGAACCTGACGGCCTCTTCCAGAGACACTCGGACTTTCCACCCTAAGACCAGACCATCCCCAGGGGCGGATAAGAGGATTCCAAGGGGTGAGGGTGGAGAGAGTGAGAGGGTGGGAGCTCTACCCCAAGTTTGGCGAGAACAGCCTGGGAAATCAGCGGCTCAAGAGGCGGCAAGAAGGATCGTTTGCTACCGCTGCCGGCAAGCGGGACATATTGCAGCCAATTGCCCGGTTGTGGAGGAACCCATGCAGTGTGACTTTCTGACGGGCAGACGTCAGTCGCTGTGTGCGACAGTCGCATGCACTGCCATTCGAGGAACTGAGAAACATTTATGCAAAATGTGTGTTAATGGTAGAAATGTTGTGGTATTGCTGGATTCAGGTAGCCTTGTGACCCCGATAAAGGCTGAGTTAGTTAAAACAGAGGTCTTTGGGAATAGCAAGGTAGCTGTTATTTGTGTGCATGGGGACACCCGAGAGTATCCAGTGACTACAGTGTGTTTCGAGACCCCCAAAGGTACCCTCTCTCATCCAGTGGGCTTAGTATCTCAGTTATCGCATGACGCCATTGTGGGAAGGGATTTTCCGAAGTTCTGGGAACTGTGGGATGATCCTGAGCCCCCCACTGGTGCCCCTATGTACCAGGAATGTGATAGCCAGAACTCCCCTGAGAGTGGTGAGGACTCTCCGGAATTTCCCTTATCAGTATTGGCAGGGGAGACTCAAGAAACTGGAGAGGAGCCCACCTCCTCAGACGAAAACCTACCGTCTGTGGAGTTTTCTGATCTTGAGGTTCACAGGGAAAACTTTGCCACAGAACAGTTGAAAGACCCCGCCCTAATAAAGGCACGGGAAAACGTAGTGAAAATAGATGGCGAGTTAGTGAACCCAGATAATACCTGCACTTACCCATACTTCAGCGTAGAGAAGGACCTACTGTATCGGGTGGCAAAAAGGGCAGAAGAAACCGTTGAGCAGCTTGTGGTGCCCAAACCTTACAGGAAGTTGGTGTTGGAGTTGGCCCATGGGCACATTCTTGGAGGTCATCTGGGGACAGAGAAAACCCGAGAGAGGGTATTACAGAGATTCTATTGGCCGGGGGTAATGAAGGACATAGAAAATTATTGTTCCTCCTGCCCTGTGTGTCAGAGGTCGGCCCCGATGCCACATTTCCGTAGCCCGCTGGTCCCTCTACCCATCATTGAGGTCCCGTTTGAGAGGATCGCCATGGATTTGGTAGGGCCTATAATCAAGTCCGCTAGGGGGCACCAGTACATATTAGTTATAATGGACTATGCCACCCATTATCCAGAAGCGATCCCTCTCCGAAATACCTCGGCCAAAACCATAGCCAAAGAGCTATCTCTTGTGTTTAGCCGGGTGGGTATTTGTAAAGAACTGCTTACGGACCAAGGTACACCCTTTATGTCCCGGGTTATGAAGGAGCTGTGTAAATTGTTCAAAGTGACGCAATTACGTACATCTGTGTATCACCCCCAAACCGATGGGCTGGTTGAAAGATTCAACAAAACCCTAAAACAAATGTTGAAGAAAGTGGTGGATAGAGATGGAAAGGATTGGGACTGTCTACTTCCTTATCTGATGTTTGCTATTAGGGAGGTGCCCCAATCCTCTACGGGATTCTCCCCCTTTGAGTTACTGTATGGGAGACACCCAAGAGGGCTGTTGGATATTGCCAAGGAAACTTGGGAAAGTGAGAGTTCTCCCCACAGGAGTGTGATTGAGCATGTCGCCCTGATGCAAGACCGAATTGCACAGGTAATGCCCATCGTGAAGGAACATTTGGCCCAAGCGCAGTTAGCACAGCAGAGAGTGTACAACCGTGGAGCCAAGACCCGTACCTTTTCCCCGGGGGATAGGATACTGGTACTTGTCCCTACGGTTGAAAGTAAATTCCTTGCCAAATGGCAAGGCCCCTATGAGATAATGGAAAAAGTGAGCGAAGTGAATTACAAGGTCAGACAACCAGGAAGGCGAAAGCCCGAACAGATCTATCACGTTAATCTGTTGAAAGCCTGGAGGGATAGAGAGTCCCTAGTCGCAGACACTTGGTCACCAGCTCAAACTGGTTGCGTGATTCCTGAGGTTGGAATAGCAGCCACCTTGTCACAACCCCAACAACAGGAGGTTAAGGAGTTTGTGCTTCGCAACAAGGAGGTATTCTCTGAGCTGCCGGGACAAACATCTGGGGTAGAGCATGACATCATTACCCCGCCCGGTGAAAGGGTGAAGTTAAAACCCTATCGGATCCCAGAGGCCCGACGGGAGGCAATACGGGAGGAAGTACAGAAAATGCTGAACTTAGGGGTGATAGAGGAGTCCCAAAGTGATTGGTCTAGTCCCATTGTGTTGGTGCCTAAACCGGATGGGAGCTGGCGATTTTGTAACGATTTTCGTCAGTTGAACAAAGTTACAAAATTTGACACCTACCCCATGCCACGTATAGATGAGTTGATCGACCGGCTGGGAACAGCCCGATACATGACGACTCTTGACCTCACAAAAGGGTATTGGCAAATCCCCCTGGCCAAGTCGGCCAAAGAGAAAACCGCATTTGTAACCCCAGACGGGGCGTTCCAATATAAAAGAATGCCGTTCGGGTTACAGAATGCGCCGGCCACATTCCAGCGGAAAATGGACCAGATGCTGAGGCCCCATCGGAAGTATGCTGCGGCTTACCTGGATGACGTAATTGTCCATAGCACAGATTGGGCCTCACATCTGCCAAAAGTGCAAGCAGTCCTGGACTCTGTTCGGGAAGCGGGGTTTACGGCTAACCCCAAGAAGTGTACCATTGGGCAGGAGGAGGCCAAATATCTTGGGTACACCATTGGGAGGGGAGTAATAAAACCCCAACTCAACAAAGTCGAGGCCATCCAGAGTTGGCCACGTCCCAACAGCAAGAAGCAGGTACGAGCCTTTCTGGGAATCGCTGGGTATTATCGGCGATTCATTCCCCACTTTGCTTCTAAGGCTGTGCCCCTAACCAACCTGACGAAGGGGAAAGGGTCGGTCATGATTAAATGGACCCCCGAGGCTGAGGCAGCATTCCAATTCTTGAAACAAGCCTTATGTAGCCAGCCAGTGTTGTACTCACCCGACTTCTCTAAAGACTTTGTCGTACAAAGTGATGCGTCAGATGTGGGGTTAGGAGCAGTATTGTCCCAGGTCTGGAACGGGGAAGAGCACCCAGTCATTTACCTCAGCAGGAAGTTGAAGTCCCATGAGGTAAATTACGCCACCGTTGAAAAGGAGTGTTTAGCGGTGAAGTGGGCTCTAGATTCCCTTCGGTACTACCTGCTAGGTAGGCACTTTGACATGGTTACGGATCACGCTCCGTTAAAGTGGATGGCTCAAAACAAGGAAACAAATAGAAGAGTGAATAGGTGGTTCCTGGCCCTCCAGGAATTCAACTTCACAGTAAAGCATCGCCCTGGCGTTCAAATGGGGAATGTGGATGCTTTGTCTCGAGTACATGAATGCCTGATTGCTGGTGTTCCAACCCCGAGGTTAAAACAAGAGGGGGGGGTATGTGACAGCAGGAAGGTAAAGTCACCTGGTTGCATCCAGGGGGGTAGATATATTTCGCCCAGATTCAGGCTTTACGCCGACTTATACAACTAGGTGGAGAGTTGTATAAGCCCAGCTGAGGCTAGTGGGCTCATGGATGACTCATACCTCTAGGGAGAGTGTGGGGCGTCGTGCAGACAGGGAGTTGATGAGACCAGCTGAAGCTTGTCAGCTCATTTAGGCCTCTATAAGAACTCCCAGATTCATTAGGTGTTTGCTCATGCCTGGACCCAGACCTGTGTGGACTGTCTAGGGAGAGTGAACCCCTGTGCGGTGAGACAAAGCCTGTGTGGCTATTTGCTTGGACATTTAAAACCAGGGACTTAGGGACTAGGACAGCACTAGGCTGATCCCAGTTGTTAGTTAGGAAACCTGTATGTTTACTCAGAGGTCAAGTTGACCAGGATTTATTTTATTTATGTTTCTTTTGCTTTGCTGTGTTTTGTCACTGTAAATAGAAAATAAACCGCACCTTTTTGATTTTGAAAACCACAACCTCCGTTTGCTGGGCCTGTTTTTGTGTGGGGAGCCCATCCCGGGGGTCACACACACCCGCTGCCGAGCTAACCCCCTCACAATATATATATATATATATATATATATATATCCCCCAAAAACGAGGCCTGCAAATACCTTTTTTAGGATGGTTTTGTTTAGACATGTGCAATTCGTTTAGTTTCTAATTTGTTTTTCACAAATTTTGAGAAATTTGTTAATTCCGAAATTTTCTAATTTCCAAATTTTTCAATTTCCGAATTTTCGGATTTTTGGATTTCCGAAATTTAGAATTTCCGAATTCGGAAATTTGGATTTTCGAATTTTCGAAATTCCGAATTTCCGAAATTCCGAATTTCGAAAATTGGAAATTTTGAAAATTCTAGATTCAAAAATTCGAAATTGCAAAATTCAAAAATCTAATATTCGAAAATCTAAAATTCGAAAATGGGAAATTTGGAAAGTTGAATTTTTGAATTCCGAATTTTTAGAATTTCCGAAAATCGGAAATTTGTTTTTTTCGTTTTTTTTGCAAATTCGAAAAATTAGGTTTTTTTCGTTTTCGTTTTATTTGTTTTTTTGGAAATTCGGAAATTCGAAAATTCGGAAATTCGGAATTCCAAATCTCCAATTTCCGAATTTCCCGAATTTCATGAAAAAAAAAACGAAAAAAAAACGAAAACGAAAAAAAAGAATTTTTCGAATTTCCCGAATTTCCGAAAAAAGAAAAGAAAAAAACTAAAACATGTCTAGTTTCGTTCTCTGTATTTCCGGGTATCTCAAGCGCCATTCGTACTGCTGTTATGTGATTCAAATTATGATGTTGCTTCCGCCCTTACTGTGTCCCTGTCGGTAATCTTGCGCATGCGCCGTTGCGCCATAACCATTCGTTGCTGTGTCTGCAGCTGCTGTTTTCTTTCACTCCCTTTTTGTGACGTCTACTTTAGTCACACGGGGGAGTATCAGGAAGAGTGGAAGGAGCTAAACACCGCGAGACTTCTCCTCTGTGCCGGACAGAGGGGAAGTTCTCACAGACAGCATTCCGGCAAGCTTTAAATGCCGGTTTAGAGGGGGTAATGTGCGCAAGCGTGGGGCCCCCTATTGGGCGGGGCCCATGGGCTTGAGCCCAGTCAAGCCCATTGGTAAGTCCTGCCATGGTTAGGGGTAATTGTTAGGGTCATTAGTAATTGTTAGGGTCAGAAGGCTAACCCTAACATATACCGCTAACCTTAACCCTAACATTTACCGCTAACCCTAACTCAAAACTATCATACTTTACTTTGTTTTGACCTCCCCCCAAAAAAGCGCATCAATGATATGTCAACACGTCAAAAATGCGAGTTCAAAAACACAAAATGCGCCATAAAAACACATCAACTGCAACCTGCATAGATGTGAACCTAGGCTATGAACCTCTCAACTTGGCTGTAACGGTATTGTGTCCCTTCTGCCTTTTTAAATTCGGCTTTGAAGCAACTCTCTCTAGTGGATGCGGTCCTGTCGAGGCGCCTTGTCATATGTCTGATAATTAAAACCTGACTGATTTACCGACCGGCAAACCTTTTTTTTTTTTGCAGCACGGGAGGCAGATGATGTTCTTCCTTCCCAAGGCTAAATTTACTTGGGTGGCAAAAAAAAAAAAAACTGCAGCCGCCAGCCTCTGTCACTCAGCGGCGGAGGAAATCATAAAGAGTCCTAGCGGATCCCCAGCAAGTTTATTTTATCTCGATATTTATTGCCACCCGGAAAATGAACATAATACAGACGACTTAGTGAGAGCGCAGCTGCCGTGATTTGTGAGGCCTACGAGGAGGGAGATCAAAACAGCCTGATGGTATTACAATAAAATAGGAACTGGCGGCTCCCTAAAGTGAAACAGGGATGTGGTTATATTTGTGTTTCATCTAATGGGATGGAATTTATTATACGGTTTTAAGAAGGGTAAGCTTCTTCGTCTTTATAAAAAAAAAAAGATTTTGAAGCTGGTTATACTGTTAAGGGGAAATTGGAACGGTGGAGGCCACCACGGCTGTGCACATGGGGGCTCTTGTGTGACCCCCAGCTAGACTACAGCTGGGGTGAAGGAGCTTAAGGTTGACAGATAAATCTCTTGTACCAGTTGTGTGTGCTGCTTATATGGCATGTCTATGGTGTCCATCAACAAATATGTAGCTACAGGAACACATGTGGGTAGGTCAGGGCCGTCTTAATAGCATCATGGGCCCCTGGGGAAAGTAATGCTCTGGGGCCCCTACAATGGAGACAGTGCAGGTAAACAGACATCAAGTAGGTAGGAGACAGACAAGCGGAGCTTCCCCTTTTGGGTGGAGCTCCGCATTAAAGTGGTTGTAAACCCTTACAGACCACTTTATGCTACAGGTAAGCCTATAATAAGGCTTACCTGCAGCTACCCAGGATATCTCCTAAACCTGCACGGTTTAGAAGATATCCCCTGTCCCCTGCATGTGCCAATGTCATCGGCACATGCGCACTGGGGCAAACTGAAGCAATGGCACGTATGTGCCATTTCTTCAGTCTGTGTGCCGTTACCGGCGGCTCCCGCGCGCATGCGCGGTAGTGACGTCATTGCGGCTCCAGCCAATCACAGCACCGGAGCCGCGATACCCGGAAGTAACCCCTGGGTAGGGTGACCACATTTCCAAACTACCATTCTGGGACACTCCCCCTTCCCAAAAATCAGCTTGTGCTGTAACGAATCACAGCACAGTGATTGGACACAAGAGGCAGGATTTATGATTTCTCCAATCACAAGCAGGGGGCGGGGATTGTGCTCCACCAGGCATTTCCGGCCAGGGCAAGTACTGTCAGTGAGTAAAGCAGTGATGTGGCGGCCTTTTTTGGGGGCATCTGATTGGCTCGGGGGGTAGCTGTGTCAGTTTCATTCCGGGACACTGTATTGTCCTGGAATTAAGGTGCCCGGGACAGACCTGCACTCCGAGACACGTGGTCCCCCTACCCCGGGAGAGATGTCGGCTGCCGGATCGGTGTACGAAGTCGGCTGCAGGGGCTTCGATTTCAGGTAAGTAATTCATAATGGAAAAAAGGGGGGAAAATACTGCGCTAAACCAAAAACAATGTGCATGCAAGCTGCCAACACTCAAACAAACAAAGTGTACAGGAATGGTAAATAAAAATAGTGTGGCGCTCAAAACAATAAAATAATAATAGGTAAATGGCTACTTAAAGCAATAAAAACATAAGTGCTCTAATAACACAATTGTGAATGTGAGTCCGCTACAAGGGTATTCAAATGAATTGTCCTCCTTGCGAACTGTGTGATATACCGTGAAGGTATAACGTGAAAAAAGGAATACAGTCCCAAATAACAAAATGTATGTGATCATGGATGTCCTTCAATGGATGACCTTCCCACAATGCAGACTGACAGAGGGACTTCAATGCAAATGATGAATCAAACAAGGAGAAGACACTAGCTGTTATAGATGGGTACTCTTACCGCTGATGGTGGACCCACCTACCGTACGGCAGTGGGTCTTGCAGGCTTAATGGTCACCAAGACCAAACGGGATATAGCTGGATGTCCTGGGTCCTCACTTGAACTCCAACCGGATGATGAAAAGGTAGCTCAAACGATGGATGATTCTCACATGGGCCAGGTTCCACAGCAATCCGCGAAAAATATAAAGATGGGAGAAAACCAAAAAGACTCCAGATGGTGCAGGTCAATAAAAACCGATGGCCGGAATTTTATTAAATAAAAATATTTTGTCCAACAATCATGCAGACAAATAAAAAGTGATCACGAAATAAAATTTATGTATTCAAAGCAATATGGGGTGCAGCGTCAGCAAGCCCTACGCGTTTCGACTACTACAGTCTTCAACAGGGGCATGGCGCTGTACCCCCCATATTGCCAACATTTATAAGAATTTCACATACTCTGACACACCCCGGAAGGGGTGGAGTCAAAACAGGAAATGACACAAGGTCTCACAATCTCAATACATAATTTCATAATATGCAACTGAAACACATAAGCTATATGTATCAATTCAATAAAGTATTGGATAACCTGTATATTAAACATATTATACATCAACAAATAAATGTACCTCCATAACCTAAATCTAAATGTGAGGATAGGGATCTAATCATGACACCTGTATGGAACTTACCCTAATGAGGGCACAGCCCATTGTGATCTTCTCATTATCTAGATAGTCTGTATAGAATGAGTTCCCAAGTTCACCACGGTATAAACCAAATACCACAGGATGTCATTATCCCACCTGACCAAAATCGTCACTGGGGACACCCTCATATATAGCACTGGGGACACCTCGGCAACCCCCAGAGTACAATCTATATGTTGTACTACTAAATCTAGTGCACTATGTGCAGTACCTCCATATTACCCCCTCTGGCGCTAAATCAGAGTCCCACTGACACTTCCCCTTGCAGTAACATCAACAGATGTTTGCTGCAAATGTCTATGGGGACACCAGAGACGCTACGTGGCCGCGCTATGTCCGCGCGTGCATCACGCGCATGCGCGCGCCGACGTTGTAGTCATGTGATCGCATAATGCATCACATGATACCGGCCAGCGTGAATGTATGTAGAAAGAGACAAGCTTCACGTCTCGCAGGGGGATTAAAGTAGTGCAACCATCCGATGCGCCCTCTAGTGGGGATTACACCAACTACATATTCAAAATACATGTTGTATAGACGGTAGCAGGTGCTGATATAAATAAAGCCCAAAAGCGCCTAGCTAACCCTCTTATACACATGTGGAATGATGGTTACTATTAGAAAAATTAATTTTTCCATTTGTTTATCCATAATTAATCATCAAGCAATTACCTGATGAAGGATAAATCTAACTCACGTCTTAATTAATGATGATACACTCAACGATTGGAAATAAATCTGATGATGGTAAACCAATAATTGAATGTAACCCCAAATACTAGTATTACAAAGAATTTACTAACAATAGAAAAAAAGGAGAAAAAAGAGGAAAAAAGGGGAGGGGCAAAGAATCTATGCAAGGGCAGAAAAAATATACGTAAATATACTAGTCTTTCACCCGAGTCGCCTGTAAAGGCGCACGCGGAGAATACCTGCCTCAAGTTCACCTTTCCCCAAATGTGGATACACGAGCCCAGGTGCCTCACGCCCGATTGATGAAACAGTTGAGATCCCACTCAACGTTCATACCATGGGGTGAGTAACACCTGAGCTCGTGTATCCAATAAGTCTCCAATCTCGAGACACCCCGTAGGGAGGAATCTCCCCTCCAATGGGGAACGAACCTATCAATCACTTGAAACTGGGTGCCCCTAGGGTCCTTTGCATGATGTTCTAAATAATGTCGTGACACCGTATGTTTGTCACATCCCTTACGTATTTTAGCCAGATGTTCATTGACCCGAATGGAAAAATTACGTATAGTGCGCCCCACGTACTGAAGTTTGCACGGGCATGTGATGAGGTACACGATAAATCTGGTGACGCAGGTAGTAAATTGTGACATAGTATAACTGCGTCCCGTGACACTGGAACTAAATGTGTCTGTTTTGCGTCTCCCCAACACATTAACCATGCAAACATTACATTTTCGACAGGGATAATATCCATTAGCTTCCGGAAAGAAGGAGATCTTCTTGGGAGGGTCTATTATATTAGGGGCCACCTCCCCCTGAATGGAGCGTGCACCCCTAAAAATTAAGCCAGCCCGCTCAGGCAGGGAAGGGCCCAAAGTTCTATCGCTTTGTAAGACCTTCCAATGTCTATTTAGGATTTTCTTAATTTCCTTATGTTGGGTGGAATAGGATGTGAAGAAAGACCATCTAAATCTATCCTCTTTAGTTTTCGCCTGTTTTTCAATAAGGAGGGATGGTCTTTCCATTGCCAATACAGAAGCAATGTCTGCATTCAACTGGACTGCTGAGTAGCCCCTATCAATGAATCTAGCCTTCAAAATCTGAGATTGAACCAAAAAGTCCTGTTCTCGGGTACAGTTCCTCCTCAAGCGGAGGAACTGTCCTCGAGGAACAGACTTCAACCATTGTTCGTGGTGGCAGCTATCGACGGGGATATAGCCATTTCTGTCCGTTGGTTTAAAGTATGTTTTAAATTCCAAACGGTCATTGGCAACTATAATTTCTAAATCTAGGAAATGTATCGACGAGGAGCTGGCCTCGTATGTTAATGTGATACCACGGTCATTAACATTAAGAGTCCTCATAAAGGTATCCAGTGATTCTCTCGTGTCCTTCCATAGGAGGAGGATGTCATCTATATATCTAGCCCACAGGACCAATTCAGGTCTGTTGAGGGCATAGACGACATCCTCCTCCCACTGGGCCATGAAGAGGTTGGCAAGACTGGGGGCATATTTAGCCCCCATTGCCACACCCCTAATTTGGGAGAAGAATGTTCCCTGGAACCAAAAGTAATTATGCCTGGTGGCAAAGTTGAGCAACTCCATAATAAAGTTCCTCTGTAATAAAGGCAGTGGGGAGTCTCTGGAAAGAAACAACTCCACTGCCCCCAAACCCAATTGATGTGGTATGCAGGTGTATAATGAGGCCACATCTGCAGTGACAAGAATCAAATCTCCATGGTGCCGAACTTTCTCAAGTAAATTAATAGTATCTTTCGTATCTTTTAGATAAGAGGGTATCGATTTCACCAAAGGCTGTAGAAAGAAATCGATGTACTTTCCAATGCGTGAAGTGACCGAGTCAATCCCGCTGACGATAGGTCGCCCTGGGGGATTGACTGGGTCCTTATGTACCTTTGGGAGGTAATAAATCACAGGAATACGTGGTGCAAGAGGCACCAGGTATTCCTGTTCTTTCTTATTGAGAACGTTGAGAGAAAAACCCTCGTTGACAATATCAACGAGGGCCTTTTTGTATTTCAATGTAGGATCCCCAGGTAGAGGATGATATGTCGCTCGGTCTGCCAGGAGCCTATTCATCTCATTAACGTAGTTTGTCTTATCTAGTACTACTATTCCACCTCCTTTGTCCGCAGGGCGGACAATGAGATTTTTATTACTGCATAACGTTTTTAAACCTGTAGCAATAATAGGATCCTGGTGGACTTTTTTGGTGGGCAATTCATCAAGATCTTTCAATACCAAAGTACGAAAAACGTTAATGGAAGGAGCTGAGCTCACTGGAGGGTTGAACAAAGAGGGATTAGAAAGCCCTGTACGTACACTAGCAAACTGATTCCCTGATTGTGTAGAGGGAATAGGTATTGAAGGCATAATAGACACCTCATCTTTCTTTTGGGCATCAGTTGATGGAAGTGCTAAAAAATGCCTTTGAATGTTTAATTTTCTTATAAACTTTTGAAAATCGATAAAGGTGGAAAATTTGTTCAGTTTGCGCGGGGGAACAAACTTTAGACCTTTATCTAATACAGATTGTTCTTGAGGAGTGAGAACTGTAGAACTTAAGTTAAAAATACCCGCACCTAATTTACCCTTGGTCTTTTTGCGCTGGATGCGCCGCCCCCCCCCCCCCTTGAGCCTCGTTTGTACTTGGGCTTCTGGGGGTGTGGAAAGTGGGCTTGTGAAAACCCTGGTATTGTGGTGGACCAGGGTGATTATAACTATGACCATATACTGGTCTATGTGGTTCCTCGCCCCACCCAGGGTTTGAGTAGGAGTCGTAATACGGGTCATACGGGCCTTCGCTCTGTGGTAGAGTATAACGGTTCTGGGTAGGTATAGGTGTACCCTGTGTATAATTCGTATTAGAACCAGATCCATTATCCCTCCAAGGTAAGGGAATTCTCCCTGATGGATCTCTTGGATACATCTGACCCCTATCACCTTGTCCATAACCTCTACCCCGTTGAGGGTGACCTCTACCTCGGGGTACAGAACTATATCTACCTCGGCCTGGTTCTTGAGGAGCCAAGGCTAGTGTATGTTTATTGTTCTTGGGTGTATGTGTACCACCCTTATTGTTCTGACCTCCTCGTAAAGATGTGGAGGGAGGTTCATAGACAAGAGTCCTATCAATAATTACATCAACTGGCTCAGAAAGATCCATGTTAAGATTATTTTCAGGGTTGTTTGTCTGGTTGGCCAGTTTTTTCTGCCAGCCAAAGACTAAATTTCCCTTATAGTCACCTATATCTCGGTTGTACTTTTTTTGTTTCTTATTCCTCTGATCTTTCTCCTCCTTTTCAAGGATGGTTTTAAGAGCAGAGGAAAGGGATACATATTCAGGAGTACCACTAGAGGGAGAGAGCTTGTCTCTAATTTCCCTGATTTCTTTATCTAATGCGGACATCCTGACCCGCTTTTTCTCAATCAAAAAATTGAGAAGTTGTAGACCAGCATCATTAAAGTAATTAGCCCAGAGGATCATGTCTGACTCTCCCTGTTGTGGGGAGACATCCCACCTAAGACCTCTGGGTACCATCTTCTCCTTGATATATTGCTCAAGAAACGCAGTGTCCCATTGAAGATGTAATTCTGAGATCATTGCGTTCTTGAGCCTAGCAAAGAGACCACTTATTTCTGAGTCGGCATTATGGATGGTAAAAACTCCCTGTGTGTTAAAGGACCTTGAGGCCCTGTATTCAAAAACATCCATTTATACACAAAAAGGAGAAAATATATATAGTGAGCAGCAGTAAATAATATGTCAAGCAATATAACTGAAAAAAAGGGGGAAAATACTGCGCTAAACCAAAAACAATGTGCATGCAAGCTGCCAACACTCAAACAAACAAAGTGTACAGGAATGGTAAATAAAAATAGTGTGGCGCTCAAAACAATAAAATAATAATAGGTAAATGGCTACTTAAAGCAATAAAAACAACAGTGCTCTAATAACACAATTGTGAATGTGAGTCCGCTACAAGGGTATTCAAGTGAATTGTCCTCCTTGCGAACTGTGTGATATACCGTGAAGGTATAACGTGAAAAAAGGAATACAGTCCCAAATAACAAAATGTATGTGATCATGGATGTCCTTCAATGGATGACCTTCCCACAATGCAGACTGACAGAGGGACTTCAATGCAAATGATGAATCAAACAAGGAGAAGACACTAGCTGTTATAGATGGGTACTCTTACCGCTGATGGTGGACCCACCTACCGTACGGCAGTGGGTCTTGCAGGCTTAATGGTCACCAAGACCAAACGGGATATAGCTGGATGTCCTGGGTCCTCACTTGAACTCCAACCGGATGATGAAAAGGTAGCTCAAACGATGGATGATTCTCACATGGGCCAGGTTCCACAGCAATCCGCGAAAAATATAAAGATGGGAGAAAACCAAAAAGACTCCAGATGGTGCAGGTCAATAAAAACCGATGGCCGGAATTTTATTAAATAAAAATATTTTGTCCAACAATCATGCAGACAAATAAAAAGTGATCACGAAATAAAATGTATGTATTCAAAGCAATATGGGGTGCAGCGTCAGCAAGCCCTACGCGTTTCGACTACTACAGTCTTCAACAGGGGCATGGCGCTGTACCCCCCATATTGCCAACATTTATAAGAATTTCACATACTCTGACACACCCCGGAAGGGGTGGAGTCAAAACAGGAAATGACACAAGGTCTCACAATCTCAATACATAATTTCATAATATGCAACTGAAACACATAAGCTATATGTATCAATTCAATAAAGTATTGGATAACCTGTATATTAAACATATTATACATCAACAAATAAATGTACCTCCATAACCTGAATCTAAATGTGAGGATAGGGATCTAATCATGACACCTGTATGGAACTTACCCTAATGAGGGCACAGCCCATTGTGATCTTCTCATTATCTAGATAGTCTGTATAGAATGAGTTCCCAAGTTCACCACGGTATAAACCAAATACCACAGGATGTCATTATCCCACCTGACCAAAATCGTCACTGGGGACACCCTCATATATAGCACTGGGGACACCTCGGCAACCCCCAGAGTACAATCTATATGTTGTACTACTAAATCTAGTGCACTATGTGCAGTACCTCCATATTACCCCCTCTGGCGCTAGAGGGGGTAATATGGAGGTACTGCACATAGTGCACTAGATTTAGTAGTACAACATATAGATTGTACTCTGGGGGTTGCCGAGGTGTCCCCAGTGCTATATATGAGGGTGTCCCCAGTGACGATTTTGGTCAGGTGGGATAATGACATCCTGTGGTATTTGGTTTATACCGTGGTGAACTTGGGAACTCATTCTATACAGACTATCTAGATAATGAGAAGATCACAATGGGCTGTGCCCTCATTAGGGTAAGTTCCATACAGGTGTCATGATTAGATCCCTATCCTCACATTTAGATTTAGGTTATGGAGGTACATTTATTTGTTGATGTATAATATGTTTAATATACAGGTTATCCAATACTTTATTGAATTGATACATATAGCTTATGTGTTTCAGTTGCATATTATGAAATTATGTATTGAGATTGTGAGACCTTGTGTCATTTCCTGTTTTGACTCCACCCCCTCCGGGGTGTGTCAGCGTATGTGAAATTCTTATAAATGTTGGCAATATGGGGGGTACAGTGCCATGCCCCTGTTGAAGACTGTAGTAGTCGAAACGCGTAGGGCTTGCTGACGCTGCACCCCATATTGCTTTGAATACATAAATTTTATTTCGTGATCACTTTTTATTTGTCTGCATGATTGTTGGACAAAATATTTTTATTTAATAAAATTCCGGCCATCGGTTTTTATTGACCTGCACCATCTGGAGTCTTTTTGGTTTTCTCCCATCTTTATATTTTTCGCGGATTGCTGTGGAACCTGGCCCATGTGAGAACCATCCATCGTTTGAGCTACCTTTTCATCATCCGGTTGGAGTTCAAGTGAGGACCCAGGACATCCAGCTATATCCCGTTTGGTCTTGGTGACCATTAAGCCTGCAAGACCCACTGCCGTACGGTAGGTGGGTCCACCATCAGCGGTAAGAGTACCCATCTATAACAGCTAGTGTCTTCTCCTTGTTTGATTCATCATTT
Organism: Rana muscosa; assembly: GCA_029206835.1. Taxonomy (NCBI): domain Eukaryota; kingdom Metazoa; phylum Chordata; class Amphibia; order Anura; family Ranidae; genus Rana; species Rana muscosa. The sequence continues at coordinate 315,296,801 of CM055119.1, read as the reverse complement.
GCATTGAAGTCCCTCTGTCAGTCTGCATTGTGGGAAGGTCATCCATTGAAGGACATCCATGATCACATACATTTTGTTATTTGGGACTGTATTCCTTTTTTCACGTTATACCTTCACGGTATATCACACAGTTCGCAAGGAGGACAATTCATTTGAATACCCTTGTAGCGGACTCACATTCACAATTGTGTTATTAGAGCACTGTTGTTTTTATTGCTTTAAGTAGCCATTTACCTATTATTATTTTATTGTTTTGAGCGCCACACTATTTTTATTTACCAGTAATTCATAATGAGCTAGTGGGCTCAAGGACCAGCTGCTTTGGGGAAAGTGCAGGGGCCCCACATGCAGCTGGGGCCCCTGGGCAGTGCCCAGTTGTGCCCTCTCATTAAGACAGCCCTGGGGTAGGTGCAGCTTGGTGTGGCGGGCAGAAAACACTTAGAATCCAGGTGCAAAAAACAGGAATGTAACGGAAAATCAGCAATACACAACAGGCCCGGCAGGAAGGCAACCCAACCGGGAACAGTCACAGAATGTATCAGCAACCTGACAGAAGATGTTAGTCTCTGGGAAGCCAACAGCATCTATCCCGAGAAATGGAATGCGACCTGTATTAAAAAACCTCGAACACACGGGCGGGAATCCCGTTGGGAAAAAAAAATGTCGGTTTTCCCAACTGGATTCCCGGCAAGCTTGCCTTGCTCGCCGAGTGTACACACGGCCATTCAAAAGAACCGCCGTTCTTTTGAATATCAAGAACGCAGTGACGTCATCGACTACGACGAGCCGGCGCTCGTCACATTCGATGCCGTCGCCGCCATCTTGCTACACCCTACACTACCCTTGTATGCTACCGCGCATGCGTCTAAGTCTTTTCAAGCATACGCGGGTTTACCTCGGACAGGTAAGCATACAGACGGTCGGTTTTCTCGTCAGGAAACAGGCCGACGAGAATCCCGACGAGAAAATAGAGAGCAGGTTCTTTTTTTTTCTCGTCGAGATTCCCGGCAGTTTTCCCGACGAGAAACCATACACACGGCCGGTTTTCTCTGCAAAAAGCTCTCCCAGCAGTTTTCTTGCCGAGATAACCGGCCGTGTGTACGAGGCTTGAGTCTTTCTCATCTCAGAAAGTTGAGCGGTATGAACAGGCACTGGTGAACTCAATCAAAACTTGCGCTGTTCCTGAGTTGAATATCTCAGAGCCTCTAATCTAATTGGACAGCTTTGTTTGCAAAAGTAGCTTGCCCTGCTAAAAGCCGAATACTTCACTCTGACAGACGTATCACTCTTCTGATGCACTTCATGTTTACTGTGCGGTGAGCTGACATGCGATCAAATTCATTTAATGTCCTTCAGCCACACTGACAGTTGTCCGGTCAGGTCTGTGTGCATTCGACTGGCAGAGATTAGACATCAGAAAAGAACAATTTGTTAGCAGAACATGTTACTTTCCTGTGCAAGAGGTTGGATTGGAAATTCTCCACCACCGTGACTGGCAATGACCAAAGAAGTAAAGATGGGAAGAGCAAGGGAAGAGCGATACTGGTGGTGGGGACAGAGTGCTGCACACCCCCCCCCCCAAAAAAATTTTTTTTAAATAGATTGGAAGGATACCCCAAGGGGCTTTGAATTGCAGCAAAGAATATAATAATTTTCAAAAAATTATTAAAAATATTTTTATTAAGAAGAATTTTTCAAGGAGAACATCTGATAAAATCAAAACATGAGCTCTGAAATGGTCATATTAAACATATACAGTGGGTACGGAAAGTATTCAGACCCCCTTAAATTATTTCACTCTTTGTTATATTGCAGTCATTTGCTAAAATCATTTAAGTTCATTTTTTTTTCCTCATTAATGTACACACAGCACCCCATATTGACAGAAAAACACAGAATTGTTGACATTTTTGCAGATTTATTAAAAAAGAAAAAGTGAAATATCACATGGTCCTAAGTATTCAGACCCTTTGCTGTGACACTCATATATATAACTCAGGTGCTGTCTATTTCTTCTGATCATCCTTGAGATGGTTCTACACCTTCATTTGAGTCCAGCTGTGTTTGATTATACTGATTGGACTTGATTAGGAAAGCCACACACCTGTCTATATAAGACCTTACAGCTCACAGTGCATGTCAGAGCAAATGAGAATCATGAGGTCAAAGGAACTGCCTGAAGAGCTCAGAGACAGAATTGTGACAAGGCACAGATCTGGCCAAGGTTACAAAAAAAAAATTCTGCTGCGCTTAAGGTTCCTAAGAGCACAGTGGCCTCCATAATCTTTAAATAGAAGACGTTTGGGATGACCAGAACCCTTCCTAGAGCTGGCCGTCCGGCCACACTGAGCTATCGGAGGAGAAGAGCCTTGGTGAGAGAGGTAAAGAAGAACCCAAAGATCACTGTGGCTGAGCTCCAGAGATGCAGTCGGGAGATAGAAGAAAGTTGTAGAAAGCCAACCATCCCTGCAGCCCTCCACCAGTCGGGGCTTTATGGCAGAGTGGCCAGACGGAAGCCTCTCCTCTGTGCGAGACACATGAAAGCCCCGCATGGAGTTTGCTAAAAAACACCTGAAGGACTCCAAGATGGTGAGAAATAAGATTCTCTGGTCTGATGAGACCAAGATAGAACTTTTTGGCCTTAATTCTAAGCGGTATATGTGGAGAAAACCAGGCACTGCTCATCACCTGTCCAATACAGTCCCAACATTGAAGCATGGTGGTGGCAGCATCATGCTGTGAGGGTGTTTTTCAGCTGCAGGGACAGGACGACTGGTTGCAATCGAGGGAAAGATGAATGCGGCCAAGTACAGGGATATCCTGGACAAAAACCTTCTCCAGAGTGCTCAGGACCTCAGACTGGGCCGAAGGTTTACCTCCCAACAAGACAATGACCCTAAGCACACAGCTAAAATAACGAAGGAGCGGCTTCACAACAACTCCATGACTGTTCTTGAATGGCCCAGCCAGAGCCCTGACTTAAACCCAATTGAGCATCTCTGGAGAGACCTAAAAATGGCCGTCCGCCAACGTTTACCATCCAACCTGACAGAACTGGAGAGGATCTGCAAGGAGGAATGGCAGAGGATCCCCAAATCCAGGTGTGAAAAACTTGCTGCATCTTTCCCAAAAAGACTCATCAAAAGGGTGCAAATACTAAATACTGAGCAAAGGGTCCGAATACTTAGGACCATGTGATAGTTCATTTTTCTTTTTTAATAAATCTGCAAAAACGTCATCAATTCTGTCTTTTTCTGTCAATATGGGGTGCTGTGTGTACATTAATGAGGAAAAAAATGAACTTAAATGATTTTAGCAAATGGCTGCAATATAACAAAGAGTGAAAAATTGAAGGGGGTCTGAATACTTTCCGTACCCACTGTACATAATGATACACCCATATGAGTGCATATACAACATAGTATGACTTTAATAGAAAATTATCATGCTAACACCCCAACACGTTTCAACCTTAACAGTAGAGGTCTTCTTCTGGGGGAAAGATAGAAGCTCTAGAAGAAAATGCATTGTATCGGTGAGATTGTTCAAGAGGACAGAGAAACAAAGACACTGTCAGCAATGAAGCATATACAATAGTTACAATGTTCATAGTGATGAGTATATTTACCATAAAACGGCTGGAGGAAGGAACCTCCGTCTGTGTTGAACTATAAAACCAAATGCGAACTCCATTGCCGTGGCAGGCATCTCGGAGAACCCACGTGGAAGGAGAGGGGGGCCAAGAGGAAAGGACCAGGCTGTAGATGAGACGGACACCCTCCAGGCCCACGAGAGGCCGCATTGGTAGCCCCGCACAATGGCGAGGGAGGGGGGGGGAGGAAGAAGGGAGGGGGGTAGGGAGACCAGAGGTAGTAAAGATGAACCTTCACCTCTGCAAGGATGTTTAGCAAACCTTAAAGTAGAAGTCTGTCTGCTAACTCTGTGATCCCGCTGGAAGTAGTTAAGAGTAAACTCAGCTGGATCATGGTTGGCAAGCATTTTGAACAATTTAAAGCCACTCAAGACCCATGGATCAAATACCCCCTACCTCCATGTCCCAATGCAGAGCTTCCCTTACACCTGTTCTTCTCTGTTTGTAGGCAGGTGCAGTCTACTTGCTCCACTGAAGGTGGCGCTCAGCTGCAGCAGCCCTGTAGCTGGAGAGGAAGTTAAGAGGAACAAAGTTCCTCTATGGTTTCCTGGGTCACTGGGGAACCAATTCGGTTGGATGCTGCAGCCCTACATGACTCTGGCAGCCATCTTTGGTCAGACAGAGACTATTTAAGGCCCTGGCCCCCAGGTTTGGCATGCATTTGCGAGTTGGTAGGGTTGGGACAGGTACTCAGCCTGCTAGGCATAGCTCCCAAATGTCCCAGATTTGGAACAAAGTCACTCTATCCGTCTTTCCTCCTCATTTATCCCTCATTTTGGTCTGATCTATATAGTTGTATATAAAATGCACCTTTTATCTTTCAAAAAGTGTTTCCCAGTGCTAAACCTTTCATCCAATTTCTAAATTGCTGCATTTGTAAAATGTCAAAAGCCAATACAAAGGAATAGTAGTGGTAAAAAAAAGCACTTGTGGGTTGAACTTAACTTTTTTTTTTAATTCTCCTTTAAGGGGGCGTGGCATGGGGTGTGCCCTATGCCTACATACTTTTGCTAATACTGTAGGTGTCGCTTGTTTCCATCTCAAAAAGTTGGGAGGTGTGCTGTCAAGGACATGACATGTTAAGGACAGATGCCCAGTAGTGACCCACCTGATAGACCTAAACCTCCCCAACTCCCAATTGCCCAATAAAACAACTGACAAAGTTGTGGAGTAAAATTGGCCTTGCGGCCTATTTATTTAACCATTTCAAAACTTAAAATAAATAACCATTTTACATAACATCAGACAAACTTTTTCCATATCTTGGTAGTCTTGGAGGCCACGACACAGAACTTGGTCACTGGGACAAAACTTATTTAACTTAGGCCTCCAGTCGCACCGACTCGGAGACAGTACACATGTCCGCAGTGACCTACAATTTTACCCCTTCCTGGTTAAACCCTCGTTGACCGGAAGGTACCCAATAACCCCATATCACAGATGGGTACCACCATTTTACTACCAATAACCCCATACCACGGATGGGTACCACCATTTTACTACCGATAACCCCATACCACAGATGGGTACCACCATTTTACTAACTATTCCAGCCTTTTTCTCCTCTTCCAGAGACCGAGCACTGCCACAACCGTTCCGACCTCCCAACTGCATACCCCCGCCTAAAACCTAGGGAGGGTGGGTGGGAAGCTTCTTCCTCTTCTGCTGCAGGACTGACTGTACATCACTTCCTGCTCTCAGACTCTTACACCAGGGAACACCTCCAACCCCCAGGACACCCCCCTTTTCTTAAAGGGAAAACTACCTGCTTTCCTTTTGTCCTGTACTGTCCCACCCTGTCATGCCGTCCCTGCGCCTATCTGTTTCTTTCTTGCTCCGGGACTCTCTGTACTAGGGTTAGCTCTTTAGGGTTGGAGACCGCGTTGGATTGACTCGCTCATTTGAGGGTCTGTGACTGGGTAATGGTGGGGGTGACAAAATGGCAAAAAAACGCGCTGACTCAAAAAATTTGTTAAATACCAAAAGGAAGCAGCTTAGGTGGGATAAACACAAAAAAGCATATAGGAAAAATGAAGCTGCGCCAAACATTAAGTCTATAAAAATTCCTCAGATGACAGGAGGATAAATGTGGTAGGTGTACTCCAGACAATGTGAGACGCCAAACAACAGTCTCTAATAATATCATGATTCCTTAAGTATTGATTGAAACAACACCGCAGTGATTCCACAGACAATCCATAAATAAGTGAGAAGCCCACCACCGAATATAAAGGCCGCTTACCAGAGGGTAAGCCCAAAGTCGCATTCGGCTGTAACCTAGTCACGGCCTTTAACCTCCAGGGGAAGAAGACACTGAAGTGGACTCACACAGGGTGGAAGTTCCAGGTCCTAGGCTCCTTCCGTGCTCATGCGATCCGTACAATCAGGTATATGCAGAAAGAAGGGGGACCATAGCGTAACTCCGCAACAAGTAACATTTATTAAAAAGGTAAATTGTACTTACAACAGTTCAAGTTAAAATCAGCATGTAAAAAAGATGCCGGCCGGCATAAAGGGAGCCCTTCCTCCTCACATCAGCGTGGTGACGTCATTGCACATCTTCCCATACGCGTTTCGTCATCAACAGACGTTCTCAATGGGAATAGGGGTGGGTTGGGAGAGTTCACCTACGATAATTATGGTCCCACTTGGCAGAAGGGTGGCGTGAGCCCTTTGAGGGGGCTTGGGCTGCTACCTCGGGTACGGCCTCAAGGTCGTTTCCGCATATACTTGTAGAGGTAGGTAAAAGGTGCGCCCAATATCCAATGAAAGGCAAACTAAAACAAAGGTAAATATGTAGTAGTTTTATTGAAAGTAGCGACAAATGGTCAAGCCAATGCTCAATGCTGCCACTGCAAGAGGAAACAGCCGCCATTTCGATTTATGATCAGTAGCACTGCTGACCATTTTGACGCGAACTCATGATTTTGAGAAAACTTTATAAACATATTGAAACAGAATTCTACCTTCTGAACCTAGAACCTTTTGTTCTAGAAATAAAGTCAACATTTTCTAACCATGGGGCTATCATCAACTACAAAAAGCAAACACTAATGCCTTGTACACACGGTCGGAAATTTCCGATGAAAAAAGTCAGACGGAATTTTTTCATCGGATATTCCGACCGTGTGTGTGCCCCATCTGACTTTTTCCATCGGAAATTCCGGACGGAGTTAAAAAGAGAACATGTTCTCTTTTTTTCAAATGAAAGAAATTTCTATCGGAAATTCCATCCGTCTGTATGGAACTCCGACGGAGAAAAACCCACGCATGCTCAGAATCAAGTCGACGCATGCTCGGAAGCATTGAACTTAATTTTTCTCGGCTTGTCGTAGTGTTGTACGTCACCGCATTCTTGACGGTCGGAATTTGGTGTGACAGTGTGTATGCAAGACAGCTTGAACGGAATTCCGTCGGAAAAATCCGTTGGAGTTTATCCCGACGGAAAATCCCATCGTGTGTACAAGGCCAATGGAATTTTCTTGAGGAACGCCAACAAAAGTCAGAAAGTAAAAAATTACAAATTTCATTATTAATAATAAAATTTATAATGTTTTACTTCTGGGCTTTTGTTTGCGTTCCTCAAGAAATCCCCTTTGGCTTAGTGTTTGCTTTTTGCTGTTGGTAATATGTAGGGATGGAGAAATGCCACTCTATGCAAAAGACCACATACACTATATTACCAAAAGTATTGGGACGCCTACCTTTACCCGCACATGAACTTTATTGGCATCCCAGTCACAAGCCTCGTACAGACGACCGAGAATCTCGTCAAGAAAAAACACGTTGTCCCGGCCGAGTGTACAGACGCTCCTTTCAAAGAACCCGGGGTGACGTAATCGACTACGACGAGCGTGCGCTCGTCACATTCGATGCCGTTGCCGCCATCTTGCTACACCCTACCTATGCCTAGGAAGCTACCGCGCATGCGTCAAAGTAATTTTGAGCATGCGCGGGCTTCCCGGAGGACAGGTAAGTGTACACACACACACTTTTCTCGTCGAGAAACATGCTGACAAGAATCTCGACGAGAAAATAGAGAGCAGGTTCTCTATTTTTCTCGTTGAGATTCTTCTCGGTTTTCTTGACGAGAAACCTGATAGCCGCGTACGCACGACCGATTTACTCGGCAAGAAAGCTCTACCAGCAAGTTTCTTGTCGTTTTTCGACGAGAAACTCGGTCGTGTGTACGAGGCTTTAGTCCGTAGGGTTCAATATTGAGTTGGCCCCGCCCTTTGCAGCTATAACAGCTTCAACTCTTCTGGGAAGGCCGTCCACAAGGTTTAGGAGGGTGTCTATGGGAATGTTTGACCATTCTTCCAGAAGCACATTTGTGAGGTCAGGCACTGATGTTGGATGAGAAGGCCTGGCTCGCAGTCTCCTCTCTAATTCATCCCAAAGGTGATCTATCAGGTTGAGGTCAGACACATAAAGGATTACCCTGGGACTTTGTAGGCCTAAATACTGCCTGAAAAACTCCTGCCCCTGCAGTCTCAGTGTGAAAGCCCGAGGGTGAGGCTGTGCGCTAGCAGGACCGCTCCAAAAGTCCTGCTAGCCGCATCTTTGGAGCGGTGAAGGAGCGGTGTGTATACCGCTCCTTTACCGCTCCTGCCCATTGAAATCAAGAGGCGCATTGCCGGCGGTATTAACCCTTTTTCGGCCGCTAGCGGGGGTTAAAACCGTACCGCTAGCGGCCAAATACTGCTGCAATACCGCCGCAATTCAGACGGTATAGCGCCGCTAAAAATAGAGGCGCTATACCGCCAGCGCACCTCCCGCCCCAGTGTGAAAGGGGCCTAAGGGCCTAAATTTCACTGATTCCTTCCCACCAAGCTGTGATCTTCAATATATGGAGGGTAGGGTGACCACGTGTCCCGGATTGCCCGGGACAGTCCCGCATTTTGCAGGTCTGTCCCGGGCACATTCATGCCAGGACAATACAGTGTCCCGGAATGAAACTGACACAGCCACCCCCCGGGCCAATCTGATGCCCCCAAAAAAGGCTGCCACATCACCACTTTATTCACTGACAGTACTTGTCCTGGCGGGAATGCCTGGAGGAGCACAATCCACGCCCCCTGCTTGTGATTGGAGAAATCATAAATCCCACCTCTTGTGTCCAATCACTGTGCTGTGATTCGTTACAGCGCAAGCTGATTTTTGGAAAGGGGGGGTGTCCCTGAATGGCAGTTTGGAAATGTGGTCACCCTAATGGAGGGTGTCCCCGTGTGTTGCTGGAGTTACACATATCTGAGTATACCTGCCATTCATGCGCAGTGCAGCTTGCAGTAGCCTCTTGAAGAGTGTTGTATTTAGGGGGAAGAATTAAATCTTTTAGACCCCACCCACATCACACCAGATATGAAAAAAAAAACGTTAAATACTGCAAGTAATTAAAACAATAACAAAGATAATTTTTTCAAATAAAAATGTCTTAATGAGTTATGAAGCTCTACTTTTTTTTGTTTTTTTTTTGTTTAAGGAGTATGAAAAGGCGGAGTTTTCCTTTAAACAGGTAAATTGGTCACCCAGACAGAGATATGCATCATTAATCAGAGTACAGAGAGTACACAGACGCTCTATGTATCTTCAGATGATGGATGATTAATGGAACTTTGTAAATAAATGATGATGAGATGACAGTGTTGACATATCCTTCCCATCACCTCACGTCATACAAAGCTCCTGACACATTTCTGCTGACAGGTAAAAAAATAAAATAAAATAAAACACTTGTGTTCACTGACGGAGGAGAGACAGCAACAGTCTGCCGCAGAGAGGGAAGGCGAGACGTATCCGGTATTATATATAGAGGAAGAACAAAGAAACAAAGTTTACTCTGGGGGAGGAAATCTAGTTCAGCTTCCTTCCTTCCAATTTCTCACCTCCATCCTTTTCCTTTCCATTCCTGTGCATTCCTTCCCTTTATTCATTGATCGGACTCTCCCTTACCCCTCATTCTTTCCATTCCCTTCCCCATCCTCCCAGTGCTGTCCTCCTTACTCCCCTCATTCCTTCTTTAGTCCTTGCTCCTCTACTCCAACCAGTACCAGGACAGGGTCGCCCAGCACAAGGATCCAAAATTGTGCCTCCCTCCCCCACTCTAATGCCGCGTACACACGATCGTGATTCACGGCGGTGAAAACACCGCCGTGAATCACGACATGAAAAAAAATGAAAAACGAGGGAACGGCATGTTTCCCCACACACGACCGTTTTTCCCGTCATTTTTTTCTTTGTCGAGAAAAACGACCGTGTGTGGGCTCCGTGGCAGTGATTCCCTATGGGAAAACTGCCACGGAAAAAAATGCTGGAAAAAACGATGAGAAAAATTAGAACATGTTCTAATTTTTCTCATCGTGATTAATGCCGTGATTAACGGCAAAAAGCCCACAGACGATCGTTTTTCTCGTCCAAAGGAAAAAATGACATTTTTCCCTACGGGAAAAATGATCGTGTGTACGCGGCATTAAGCCCTGTACACACGGCCGAGAATCCCGTCAGGAAAAAAAACGTCGTTCTTCCTGACGAGATTCCTGGCAAGCTTTTCTTGCCAAGCTGTGCATACAGACAGCCATTCAAAAGAACCGCCGTTCTTTTGAATGGCAAGAACGCAGTGGCGTCATCGACTGCGACGAGCATGCGCTCATCACATTCAATGCCGTCGCTGCCATCTTGCTTCACCCTACACTACCCTTGTAAGCTACCGCGCATGCGTCGAAGTCTCATCGAGCATGCGCGGGCTTACCGGAGGACAGGTAAGCTTGTAGCCTCGTACACACACACGGTTTTCTTGTCGGGAAATAGGCCGACGAGAATCCCGGCGAGAAAATAGAGAGCAGGTTCTTTATTTTTCTCGTTGAGATTCCCGGCAGTTTTCTTGACGAGAAACCATACACACGAACGGTTTTCTCGGCAAAAAGCTCTCCCAGCAGTTTTCTTGCTGAGAAAACCGGCCGTGTGTACGAGGCTTTAATGCATGCCATAGAATGGGTGTACCACCCTGCATCTATTCTTCTCCCCCTTGCTTCTCTGCGCCCAGGGCAGCTTACCCCCCTGCCCACCCCTTGTCCCAGCCCTGCCTCCCCCCTACCTTCCCTTCTTCATGTCTTGCATTCATTTTTCTTTCTCTCCCTTGCTTCTTTACTCTTTCCTATTTCACATTTCCATCCTCCTCTCTCATTTCTTCCTGCCTTTCCCCTCATTCTGTACTCCTATCTCCAAACTTCTGTTTCCCACTTCCTTCCCTTCTTTCTCTTTTCCCCCCATCCGCCTGACCCCTGATCCTCTTTTGTCCTTTCTTATTACCTTTCTACTCATTCTTTGCTCCCTCTTCCCATACTGTCGTTCCCCTTCTTTCTATTCCCCAACCCCCCATGCCATCTACCCTTTCCCTTCACATCCCTTCCTCTCCCTTTCCTTCCTCATTAATCTTTCTTTCTTACTTTTTTTCTGCCTTTTCCCTCATTCCCTGCTTCCTCCTCCAACCCTTCATTAAGTCTCCCTTCCCTTCTTTCTTTTCCTGGACACCCCATTGCATTATCCTGGTGCTTCCTTCTTTTCTTCCTCACTTATTTCCTTCCCTTCCATCTGCCCTTCCTTCCTTCCTTTTCTTTTTCTTCCTCATTCATTCACTTTTCTTCTTTTTGCAATTCCCCTCATTCCTTGCTTCCTCTTCTTACCCTCCCCCTTATTCTTTCCCTTCTTTATTTTCCTCAATGCCCCACCCCATTCTTCTGGCTTTTCATTCATTTCCCTTCCTTCTCTACTACATTCATTCCACCGTCCATCATCCCTACTGCCTTACCTTTCTATCTTTCTTCCTTCCTCAAAATCCCAACCCCCCCCCCATTTATTTTATTTCCCTTCTTCCTTCCTTCATTCCTTCCTCCCTTCCTTACTTCCTTCTCTTCATTTTCCTCCATTTCCTTTCTTACTCAATATTTTGCTTCTTTGCTTTCCTTTTTCATTTCTTATTTTGTTTCTCCCTTCCTCCCTTACCGTCTTCTTCCAGTTTCTATTCCCTCAACCTATTTCTTCCTTCCCCTTCTCTTTCCTATCTACCTTCCTTCCTTCCTTCCTCCATCCCTCCCTCCCTTCCCTTAGATCTACCCCCACCTCAACCTCCTCGTCTGTCCTTCCTTCCTTCCTTCCTTCCATCCTGCCTTCCATCTTTCCTTCCTTTTTCCTCCTTTCTTATTACCTTTCCCCTCATTCTTTGCTCCCCCCACCAACACTTCTACTCTCTATTCCCCAACTCCCCCTCCCATCGACCCTTTCCCTTCATGTCCCTGCTTCCTCCTCCAACCCTTCATTAAGTCTCCCTTCCCTTCTTTCTTTTCCTGGACGCCGCATTGCATTCTCCTAGTGGTTCCTTCCTTTCTTCCTCACTTCTTTCCCTTTTCTTCCTCGTCCATTCACTTTCCTTCTTTTTGCCATTCCCTTCATTCCTTTCTCCCTCTTCCAACCCTCCCCCTCCTTCCTTCCCTTCTTTCGTTTCCTCAATGCCCCACCCCATTCTTCTGGCTTTTCCTTCCCTACTAAGTCCATTCCACCGTCCATCATCCCTACTTCCTTCTCTTCCTTCATCCTTTCTGCCTACTGCCTCACTTTTCTATCTTTATTCATTCCTCCATCTTCCTTCCTTCCATCCTTCCTTTTTTCCTCATCCTCCTTCATCCTGTGTTATTACCTTTCCCTCATTCTTTGCTCCCTCCACCAACACTGTCTTCTCTTCTTTCTATTCCCCAACTCCCCATCCCATCGACCTTTTCCCTTCACTTCCCTTCCTTTCCATTTCCTTTCTCATCCATCCACTTTCTTACTTTTTTTTCAGCCTTTCCCCGAATTCCCTGCTTCCTCTTTCAACGCCCCATTAAGCCTCCCTTCTTTCTTTTCCTGGACACCCCATTGCATTCTTCTTGTGCTTTATTTCCTTTCTTTCTCACGTTCTTCCTTCCCTCCCTCCCTCCCTTTTTTCTTCCTCATCCATTCACTTTCCTTCTTTTTGCCATTCCCCTCATTCCTTGCTCTCCTTTCCAACCCTCCCCTTCCTTCCTTTCTTTCGTTTCCTCAATGCCCCACCCCATTCTTCTGGATTTTCCCTCATTTGCTTTACCTCCCTACTAATTTCATTCCACCTTCCATCATCCCTGCTTGTTTCTCTTCTTTCCTAATTTCTGCCTTCTGCCTCACCTTTATATCTTCCTTCCTTCCTTCCTTCCTTCTCTTATTTTTTTCTCCAGTTCTTTCTTCCTCAATATTTTGCTTATTTTCTCTACTTATTAATTTCTTTTGTTTCTGCCTTCCTTCCTTACCTTCTTCCTCCAGTTTATATTTCCTCAACCTTTGTCTTCCTTCCCCTTCTCTTTCCTTTCTGCCTTCCTTCCTTCCTTCCTTCCTCCTTCCCTTCCTCCCTCCCTTCCTTCCTTCCTTCCATCCTTCCTTCCTCCCTTCGTTTTGATCTATCCCCCCACCTCTCATCCTCCTGGCTCTCTCTTCTCTTTATGCTTTCTTCCTTCCTCTTTCCCTCCTATTCCTCGCTTTCTATGTCCCCCCATCTTTGCTTCCTCCTCCATCCTTCCCTTCCTACCTTTCTCTTTATTTCCTTCTATCAATTCCTTTTTTCCACCCGCCCCCCTCCCCCGGACTCTCTCCTCCATCCTCATCTATTATCCATGAATCCATCCATCCATTCCCCCTTCCCTCCTCCGTAGATCGTTGTTACATTGTGTTAATCCTTGTACATATAATGGGTAATGACATTCCACAGAATGAGCTCCATCTAAATAAAGATTTATAGAAGGAAGACTCCGGCCTTTCCCCTAACAATGGAGGACAAGCGTGTGAAGTCACCAAGAAGGTGACATCCTCCTCCCAGGTCTCGTGACGCCGCGTTGGAAGCCAGTGCCTTCTATTCTGATCCCTGACTATGAAACATTTACGACTTGCCTCCATTTATCACCGTCTCACCTATTTCCTCCTGGGCTTTCTCTTTGTCTGGTCAGCAATACTTCCCTGACTACCTATATAAACATTATCTGCCATGCAGCTGGCTCTGCCGCTCCTCCGCTTAAACTCCCTTCCGTAACCAACAAGGCTGAGTGATGCTTTTACTGGGCCAAGGCTGATCCTTCCTATAATTCACAGTCCCCAGGTACCTGGCGCACTAATAAAGTTTGAATGTCAGCCGTCTCCAGCAACCCAGCAAACTCACTCTGCTTCCAAACCGTACGCCAACAGGAAACGCCGAACTGAAAACACGCCGCTAACTGTATTGCTGCAAATGGTCTCTTTTTTGAAAAATAATTGCCCTCATGTAAGCATGGGAATATATTAAATGTTAATATGTAACATAACCTTTCATCTCATATCTGCAAAAATGTCAATGCACCATCGTTGAGAATGTTATTAAAGTGAAGCGCAACCAATTCACCCCAGAAAATAAAATGATCAAAAATAAATACTGCAGATGGTTCCTATGTCTTCATCATTTATTTGGATTTTTTTTTTTTTTTTTACTTTTATCACTTTCAGTTTTGTATAATTCTGTATGGTGGGTTGTTGTTGAAATTGTTGCTACATAGTTACATAGTTACCGTATATACTCGAGTATAAGCCGAGTTTTTTAGCACATTTTTTTGTGCTGAAAATGCCCCCCTCGGCTTATACTCGAGTCACCTTTTTGCGCCTGATCTCCCGGACTTTGGGGACCTGGTACTGACCGAAACTTGGCACACATGTAGCCCAATGTCGTCTTTACAAGTGACCAAAGTTTGGTGTCCGGTGGACCTACGACTGGGGAGCATCGATTTTCAAACCCGGGCACCCCTTCCATAGACTCCCATGTTAAACAGTAATTTCTCTGGTGAATTTGGGGACCCGGTACCGGCCAGTCGTGGGTTCCCTGGACCCGAAACTTGGCACACATGTAGCCCCATTTCTTCTCTATTAGTGTGCAAAGTTTTTTGCCTGGTGTTCCTACGGCCGGGGGGCACCGATTTTTCAAAGCCGGACACCCCTTCCATAGACTCCCAACTGTAATTTCTCCTGTAATTTTGGGGACCCGTTACCGGCCGGTCGTAGGTCCCCTAGACCCGAAACTTGGCACAGTTGTCTGGGGGACCTACGGTCGGGGAGCAACGATATTTCAAAGCTGGGCACCCCTTCCATAAACTCCCATGTTAAACATCAGTCTAGTCATGGACACAGTGAGGCATGGACACAGTAAGGCATGGACACAGTGAGGCATGGACACAGTAAGGCATGCACATGGGCACAGTGAGGCACAGTGAGACACAGTGAGGCATGCAGATGGACACCCTAGGCTTATACTCGAGTCAATAAGTTTTCCCATTTTTTTGTGGTAAAATTAGGTGCCTCGGCTTATATTGAGGTCGGCTTATACTCGAGTATATACGGTACATAGTTACATAGTTAATCAAGTTGAAAAAAGACACAAGTCCATCCAGTTCAACCATAAAAATAAATACAAAATAATATCATACAATCCCATATACACAATTCTCCACCCACAGTTGGTTTCAGAGGAAGGCGAAAAACCCCAGCAAAGCATGATCCAATTTACTACAGCAAGGGAAAAAATTCCTTCCTGATCCCAGAAAGGCAATCAGATTTTTCCTGGATCAACTTTACCTATAAATATCAGTACCCAGTTATATTCTGTACATTTAGGAAAGTATCCAGACCTTTCTTAAAGCAAACTACTGAGCTGGCCAGAACCACCTCTGCAGGGAGTCTATTCCACATTTTAACAGCTCTTACTGTGAAGAAACCTTTCCGTATTTGGAGATGAAATCTTTTTTCCTCTAGGCATAAAGAGTGCCCCCGTTTGCTGCTATGGGGGGCAGCACAATGGCTTAGTGGTCAGCACTTCTGCATTGCAGCACTGGGTTCCTTGGTCCTTGGGTTGAATCCTGGCCAGAACCCTATCGGCATGGAGTTTGCATGATCTCCCTGTTTCCTCCCACAGTCCAAAGAAATGCCCTTGGCGCCGGCCATACGCAAATATGCGGCCTCTCGTGGCTGCTCTTTAGCGCAGCATATTTGTGTCAATTTTCCCCAATACACCTGTGTCGAGAGCATGCAGTCTCAAGACTTTTGTAGACTCTTAGGCCCCTTTCACACTGAGGCGTTGAAAAAACGCAAAAAAATTATGGGATTTTGTACCTCTATTTTACCGCGATTTTACAGCGTTTTTACCACGTTTGCGGTAAAAATAGCGCTAACGCGTATGCGTTTTTACCGCGTTTGCGCTAAAAATAGCGCGAACGCGGTAAAAAACACGGTAAAATGTGGTAAAAACGCATACGCGTTAGCGCTATTTTTTAAAATAACGCTTATGCCTATGCGTTTTTACCGCGTTTTTACCGCGGTTCCCATTCATTTCAATGGGGATAGGCGTTTTTACAGCGCTATTTTATGCGCCCTAAAGTTGCTCTAAAAAAGCGGTTTGCAGGATTTTTTCCAACGCCCAGCCAGCATAACGCCTCAGTGTGAAAGCCCTCAGGGCTTTCACATTGAGAATGCTGGGGCAGGATTATTTCAGGCGTTATTACAGCGCTATTTTTAGCGCCAAAACGCTGTAAAAACGCCTCTGTGTGAAAGGGGCCTTATGACCCGCACACACGGTTGGACTATTATCTGGCCAAAAGCACATCGGAATTCCGACGGAATTCCATCAGAGTAAGATAGAACATGTTCTCTATCTAAATTCCGACAGAATTCCTCGGAATTAAGTCCGATGGGGCACACACACGGTTGGAATTTCCGATGAAAAAATTCCGTCGGACCTTTTTCATCGAAAATTCCGACCGTGTGTACGCGGCATAACAAGTTTTCTTCTAAGATTGTCCTGTATTTGGCTCCATTCATCTACCCATCAACTCTGACCAGCTACCCTGTCCCTGCTCAAGAAAATCATCCCCACAACATGATGCTGCCACCACCATGTTTCACGGTGTGGATGGTGTGTTCAGGGTGATGTGCAGTGTTGGTTTTCCACCACACATAGCGTTTTGCTTTTAGGCCAAAAAGTTAAATTTTGGTCTCATCTGACCAGAGCACCTTCTTCCACATGTTTGCTGTGTCCCCCACATGGCTTCTCACAAACTGCAAACAGGACTTCTTATGGCTTTCTTCCAACAATGTCTTTCTTCTTGTCACTCTTCCATAAAGGGCAGATTTGTGGAGAAGCACGACTAATAGTTGTCCTGTGGACAGATTCTCCCCCCTGAGCTGTGGATCTCTGCAGCTCCTCCAGAGTTACCATGGGCCTCTTGGCTGCTTCTCTGATGAATGCTCTCCTTGCCCGGCCCGGTCAGTTTAGGTGGACGGCCATGTCTTGGTAGGTTTGCAGATGTGCCATACTCTTTCCATTTTCGGATGATGGATTGAACAGAGCTCTGTGAGATGTTCAAAGCTTGGGATATTATTTTATAACCTAACCCTGCTTTATACTTCTCCACAACATTATCCCTGACCTGTCTGGTGTGTTCCTTGGCCTTCATGATGCTGTTTATTCAATAAGGTTCTCTAACAAACCTCTGAGGGTTTTCACAGAACAGCTGTATTTCTACTGAGATTAAATTACACACACAGGTGAACTAGATAGGTGACTTCTGAAAGCAATTGATTCCATTTGATTTTAAAAAGGGGTATCAGAGTAAAGGGGGCTGAATACAAATGCACCCCCCACACTTTTCACATATTTATTTGTAAAAAATGTTAAAAACCATTTATCATTTTTCTTTCCACTTCACAATTTTGTGCCACTTTGTGTTGGTCTATCACATAAAATCCCAATAAAATACAATGACGTTTTTGGTTGTAACATGACAAAATGTGGAAAATTTCAAGGGGTATGAATACTTTTTCAAGGCACTGTATGCCTGGAATTAATATAATGAAAGCTGCAGATTTAAAGTGAACTGAAAGGCTATTTTTTATTATTTTTTAAAATAAAAAAGAGGTTATACTTACCTGCTCTGTACATCAATCAATAGACAGATTACTTACCTCTTTTTCTGGCGTTGTCAGCTTCTCCCTTCTTCAAGTGCCTCCGTTGCCAAGCCCCATGCTAAGGGGGCACCTGTGTGTGCGAGCTCCAGAGCTGGGCTGTGTGCATCCATAGACATACACAGAGCTGGTAAACCACACCCCCACTCCCTCCGCACAGGAGTATGACTGATGGCAGCAGGAGCTTATGGTTTCTAACGGGAAACCGGGAAGTGAAGGGATCTGTGTTGGAGTCAAGACAGTGCCTACAGGAGAAGGCGGAGACATGAACAGTCATCCCACACAAGTAGAGAGAGAGAGAAGAGCTGTGGGAGGGACCCAGCAGGCTCCACCCACTACAGGCTGCCTTCAGAAAACTACAGTATGGGGCCGGAGACAAGAGCAGTCACCCTGCACAAGGAGAGAGAGAGAGCAGAGCTGTGGGAGGGACCCAGCAGGCTCCACCCACCACAGGCTCCATCGTAGCATGAACACATCCCGGACCCGGAGCCCCCACGTGTAGCGGCCTCACTCTCTCTATCTCTCTCTATCAGTTATACGGCTGTTGTCTAGGGGTACCTGGGAGAGGAGAGTGCAGGAACACTACGCCAAGCTCTCACCTCGTATGTGTATGAGGGTTGAGCAAAGTCACTTAAATTACCTTCGGGTCTGTTCTCTGCATACGGAGCCTCTGTTTGTTCCGTGGAGATGTGTCTACCAGTAATAGAGCCCCACACCATTAAAAGTCCAACACTCTTTTATTTCTCCAATGCCAGGATGAACATAATCAGTTGAACTCTTGTAACAGACAGACAGGGGTGTGGATGCGAGTAGGCCCAGGCACAAATTAACTCTCCTATTCCTTTTGCGTGTGAATAGGCTTGGCGGACGGTCTCTGCCACCGACCGTGAAGTTGGTAGCTGCCACCTACCGAGTGAACTGTTGCAGCCCCTGCCACAGGCCTGGATGTAACGGTCTCTGCCACCGACCTTAGAACATGGACCACCTTCATACAGCCCCTGTTTGGAAAGGACATCCATCCCGACGGTCTCCGGAGGCCCTGTCCCGGCACTGGCAATATGCTGCACCAGATCTACGGGAAGGTCACCTGCACGGTCCGTTACGCCTGCATTCAGGTACCCGATACTGTGGGCACCTTAGGACGATTCCTCCCGGGCGGGACCCAGTGGAAGAAGCTGGGCCCCAGGCCTGAATGATGTACCCCACCCCAGACTGAGGGTGTCTGGGGTGACTCCCGAACTCCACGTGTCCAGGCCTAGGCCGCCTGGACACAGACCACGGACAGCAGCCCTCAGGCTGAAGGTGCCTGGGGTTCAGACCACGTGGCAAAGTTGTCCGCCCCTTTATACCCTCTCCCAGCAAGCACGGCGGGTTCCCCACCCCGCCGTACAACTGCTGCGAGAGGTCACAAAGGGTACGGCACTGCAGTGATGGTTCAACCCCGGCCCAAAGTGACAGCGCCACCTGCTGGGTCGCAGGGAACAATGCATCACTGGTGTCTTCACCCGAATTAAACATTCTGAAAAGTACATACCCGCTACACTACAGGAGAGGACGGAGACAAGACCAGTCACCCCGCACAAGTAGAGAGAGAGAACAGAGCTGTGGGAGGGACCCAGCAGGCTCCACCCACTACAGGCTGCCTTCAGAAAACTACAGGAGGGGGCGGAGACAAGACCAGTCACCCCGCACAAGTAGAGAGAGAGAGCAGAGCTGTGGGAGGGACCCAGCAGGCTCCACCCACTACAGGCTGCCTTTAGAAAACGACAGGAGGGGCGGAGACAAGACCAGTCACCCCGCACAAGTAGAAAGACAGCAGAGCTGTGGGAGGGACCCAGCAGGCTCCACCCACTACAGGTTGCCTTCAGAAAACTATAGGAGAAGGCGGAGACAAGACCAGTCACCCCGCACAAGTAGAGAGAGAGAGCAGAGCTGTGGGAGGGACTCAGCAGGCTCCACCCACAACAGGCTGCCCACAGAAAACTACAGTAGGGGCGGAGACAAGAGCAATCATCCTGCACAAGTAGAGAGAGAGGGCAGAGCTGTGGGAGGGACTCAGCAAGCTCCACCCACTACAGGCTGCCTTCAGAAAACTACAGGAGGGGGAGGAGGCAAGAGCAGTCACTCTACACAAGTAGAGAGCAGAGCTGTGGGAGGGGCCCAGTACACTCCACCCACTACAAGTTGTCTGCAGAAAACGACAGGAGGGGGGGCAGAGACAAGACCAGTCCCCCTGCACAAGGAGAGAGAGCAGCAGGGAGCGGTCTTTATTACAGGAAGTCTCACACTGGATTACTGCACAGATCTGGAAGAAATACACAAAGCTCACTGAGATTCAAGGGAGAATACACAATATAAAGCTTTAAAAAGATTTAAAATGACTCTTGAACCTTCAGAGGCAAGTCGTATATTATATTACATTTTACTGATCGGGTTTATTTGTACTTTAAATTCGTTTTCACCGGAAAAAAAAATATTAAAAGATAATTCACGTCCCTTTAAGAGCCTTGTAAACCTCCGATGTCTAATTCTGACTCCATTGATATCCATCGGCATTGACTCGGCCTCCTTGTTACTGTAGCATCTCACCGACGGCATTAAAAAATAATACATGAACGCCGTGCTCAAAAAATTCAATAGCGACATTACCCCGCAGAACCTTGAAAGTGTCTTAATTTCTCGGCATAAAACGGATTAATATTATTCCTCCATGGCGAGAGGCTCCACAAATCCCATTACACGCTAAGAAAAATAAGTAACATTTTAAAGGCCGGTAATAAGGGCGATGCTTCGTCTGTCAGCTCGGGGGGGGGGCCTCCTTTATTTCATTTTTTTTTTTTTTTTTACTAAATTCTCGGATCGCTTGTCTCGTGGCAAGTGTTCCGTTTAGAATAAAATCAGTGATCAATGGCTGCAAAGGAGACCGCGTCAGGCCTTCGCGTGCGGAGGGGAAGGCTGGCAGGCGATAGATGACATTTAAAAGGGAAAAAAAAACTGACATTGACTCCATCACTGTCACCGCGCCTGCCATAAAGAAGACTCAAATATTAAAACATTTTTCATCTGTGCTACGTTATTGGCACCAGAAATTGTTTTCTCTCCTCTCTGATATTCACTTCAGCGGCGGCAGGGTTCCCCCGGGACTCTAGATTGTTACCAAGACCTAGGAACATATTGGCAGCTGATGTGGAGTATGCTACAAGCTCACTTGCCACTCATTTCTCTCCCTCCCCACACTTCCCGAATACTTGTCGAGAATAAATCTTTAAAGGGATATGAAGATTTTTTTTCAAAATGTCATTATCTGTTAAAGAGAACCTGTCACCACCCAATGCACATAAAGTACATGTGAGGCCATCACTAAAATCTCATTTAAGCTTGAACATGTTGAGAATCCTTTCATTGCATTTAATTTTTTTGGCTTTCTTTAAAATACTGAAAAGTCGGTTTTCAGTTGTTGCTTGATATAGGGTGACAACGCTCTGTCCCTGTCTGTCTCCCAATTGTGCTTCTGCATTGTCACATGGACATCCTATGGAGACTTAAGCCCTGTACACACGATCGGATTTCCTATGGATTTTAAACCGATGGATTTTTCCATTGGAAATTCGATGAAGCTGACTTCCATCAGTCTTGCCTACACACCATCAGTCAAAAAACCGACCGTCCCAAACGCCGTGACATAAAACACTCCGACGAGCCGAGAAAAATGAAGTTCTATGCTTCTGAGCATGCGTCGACTTGATTCTGAGCATACGTGGGGGTTTTTTATCCAATGAAGTTCCCCACAGACGATAGTAATTTGCTATCGTTTTTTTTTCCCATCGGATAAATTTAAAACAGGTTCTATTTTTTAACACCGATGGAAAAAAGACCGATGGGGCCCACACACGATCGGTTTGTTCGATGAAAAAAGTCCATCAGACTGTTTTCATCGGTAAAACCGATCGTGTGTACAGGGCTTAAGAGTAGCTATTTCAACACAAATTCCTTAGGCTTGTTGTCACCAACATTGAGAAATGCCGTGCAGCCATCAGTGAAGTGCATATAGACAAGCACTCCTCCCGAGTTTCTATTATAGGGTGACAACGCTGTGTCGCTATCTCCCAATTTCGATCCCATATTGTTTATATGGACATACGATGGAGACCACAAGTGGCCATTTCAACGCACATTACGTAGGCATGATCCACCATTGTCCCAACGGGGAAACCCGACCTAAAAAAAGGCCTTGCAGCCATCGGTGGAGTGAAAGTAGACAAACCAAGTTCCTGTAATAAGGTGACAATGCTCTGTCCCTGTCTCCCAATTGTGATCCTGTGTTGTCACATAGACGTCCAATGAAGACTACAAGTGGCCATTTCAACGCACATTACATAGGCATGATCCACCATTGTCCCAACGGGGAAACCCGACCTAAAAAAAGGCCTTGCAGCCATCGGTGGAGTGAAAGTAGACAAACCAAGTTCCTGTAATAAGGTGACAATGCTCTGTCCCTGTCTCCCAATTGTGATCCTGTGTTGCCACATAGACGTCCGATGAAGACTACAAGTGGCCATTTCAACACAAATTATGTAGGCATGTTCCACCATTGTCCCCACTGGGAAACCCTCCCTGACAAATGCCATGCAACCAATGATCCACTGAGTAACTGTATAGTGTGACAACGCTCGGTCTCTGTCTCCCAATTGTGATCCTGTGTTGTCACATGGACGTCCGATGGAAACTACAAGTGGCTATTTCAACACAAATTATGTAGGCATGGTCCACCATTGTCTTCACTGGGAAACCCACCCTGAGAAATGCCATGCAACCAATGATTCACTGAGTTCCTGTATAGGGTGACAATGTTCTGTCCCTGTCTCCCAATTGTGATCCTGTGTTGTCACATGGATGTCCGATGAAGACCACAAGTGGCCATTTTAACACAAATTACATAGGCATGTTCCACCATTGTCCCCACTGGGAAACCCTCCCTGAGAAATGCCATGCAACAAATGATCCACTGAGTTCCTGTATCGGATTCGGGTGACAACGTTCTGTCCCTGTCTCCCAATTGTGATGCTGTGTTTTCACATGGACATCCAATGGAAACTACAGGTGGCTATTTCAACACAAATAATGTAGGCATGGTCCACCATTGTCTTCACTGGGAAACCCAACCTGAGAAATGCCATGCAACCAATGATTCACAGAGTTCCTGTATAGGGTGACAACGTTCTGTCCCTATCTCCCAATTTTGAACCTGTGTTGTCACATGGATGTCCAATGAAGACCAGAAGTGGCCATTTTAACACAAATTATGTAGGCATGTTCCACCATTGTCCCCACTGGGAAACCCTCCCTGAGAAATGCCATGCAACCAATGATCCACCAAGTTTCTGTATAGGGTGACAACGCTCTGTCCCTGTCTCCTAATTGTGATCCTGTGTTGTCACATGGATGTCCGATGGAAACTACAGGTGGCCCTTTCAACACATATTATGTAGGCATGGTCCACCATTGTTCCAACTGGAAAACCCACCCTGAGAAATGCCATGCAACCAATGATGGAGTACATGTAGACATGCAATCCACCAAGTTCCTGTATAGGGTGACAGTGCTCTGTCCCTGACTTCCAGTTGTGCTCTTGCATTGTCACATGGACATCCGATGGCGACTACAACCTGCCATTTCCACATCCATTGCATAGGCATGGTCCAATGTTGTCACCATAAAGAAATCCATCCTGGGAAATGCCATGCAGCCATCAGTGGGGTCCATGTAGACAAACACACCACGAGTTCCTATTATTGGGTGGCAACGCTCTGTCCCTGTCACCTAATCGTGATCCTGTCTTGTCACATGGATGTACGATAAAGACTACAGGTCACGCTTCAACACACATTGCGTAGGCATGGTCCACCATTGTCGCCAAAAAGGAAATGTAGACATGCAATCCACCAAGTTTCTATTATAGGGTGACAACACCCCGTCTCTGTCTCCTAATTGAGCTCCTGGGTTGTCACAAGGTTAATGTAATGGAGACTACAAGTGGCCATTTTACCACGCATTACAAAGGCATGGTCCAATGTTGTCACCATCAAAAAAACCTGTCCTGAGAAATGTCATGCAGAGACCGTGGAGTGCATGGAGACATGCAACCCACCAAGTTCCTGTTATAGGATGAGAATGCCCTATCCCTGTCTGCATTGTCACATCCTATGGAGACTACAAGTGGCCATTTCAACACATCAAGAAACGAGAAAAACAGGTATTTTCATATAGAGATACAGTCCTAGCCGAAATTGTTGGCACCCCAGAAATTTTTCCAGAAAATCAAGTATTTCTCACAGAAAAGTATTGCAGTAACACATGTTTTGCTATACACACGTTTATTCCCTTTGTGTGTATTGGAACAAAACACAAAAAGGGAGGAAAAAAAGCAAATTGGACATAATGTCACACAAAACTCCAAAATTGGGCTGGTCAAAATTCTTGGCACCCTTTCAAAATTGTGGATAAATAAGATTGCTTCAAGCATGTGATGCTCCTTTAACCACTTGCTTACTGGGCACATATACCCCCTTCCTGCCCAGGCGAAATTTCAGCTTTCGGCACTGTCACGCTTTGAATAAAAATTGTGCGGTCGTGCGACGTGGCTCCCAAACACAATTGACGTCCTTTTTTTCCCACACATAGAGATTTCTTTTGGTGGTATTTGATCACCTCTGCGGTTTTTATTTTTTGCGCTATAAACAAAAAAAGAGCGCCAATTTTGAAAAAAACACAATATTTTTTACTTTTTACTATAATAAATATCCCAATTTTTTTTTTTAAAAAAACATTTTTTTTCCTCAGTTTAGGCCGATACGTATTCTTCTACATATTTTTGGTAAAAAAAAAAAATCGCAATTTGTCAGGACTGCGATATTGCGGCGGACAATATCGGACACTTTTGACACATTTTTGGGACAATTCACATTTATACAGCGAACAGTGCTATAAATTTGCACTGATTAGTGTATAAATGTGACTGGCAGGGAAGGGGTTAACACTAGGGGGCGAGGAAGGGGTTAAATGTGTTCCCTAGGGAGTGATTCTTACTGTGGGGGGAGGGGACTGACTGGGGAGGTGACCGATCTGTGTCCCTATGTACAAGGGACACACCATCGGTCTCCTCTCTCCCTGACAAGACGTGGATCTCTGTGTTTACACACAGAGATCCACGTCCTTGGCTGTGTAACTGCCGATCGCGGGTAACTGGCGGACATCGTGGCCGCCAGGCACGCACATCGGCACCTAAGTGATGCAGCGCGCCCCCCAGTGGCCGGAGGAGCCGAGGACGTCAATAGACGGTCTCCCGGACCTGAAGAGCCACCTTGTGGCCGTCATTTGACAATGGCCCGGGCTCCAACAAGTTAAACTCACCTGGGGCAAGTAACAAGTGTGGGCAATATAAAAATCACACCTGAAAGCAGATAAAAAGTTGTGACGGTCTCTTCTTCTCTAATCATGGAATTCCTCATAGTGTGCTGTGTGAGGCACCACAGGAGCAAAACTCCATCCTGCATTTTATGAATGGGCTGCAAAAGAAAAGGCAGGCTGTGGTATTAAGTAATATTGCTAATTGCATAATAGTATCCGCCCTCCATTAGAAATACACCCCATACAGTCGTAGATGTTGGAGATGCTGCAGGTGCAGTAGGTCTCCCTAGGAATTGATTCCATGCCTTTGCCACCTGAGAATGGGTAATATTTCAAAGCAGTTGTTGCAGGTAAATTTTACAGTGGTAGCATTATAACTAGGAGGAATGATATTGAGACCTGGAATTCCTATTGAAGAATAGGCAATGCAGGTGTTGGGCAAGTAGTTATATTGGACTAATCCACCTGACAAATGTGCTTTAAAAATTTGATGGTGAAAAGCCAAAAGGTCCAATTAGCAAATCGATCAATTGTTTAAAAACTATACCTATAGTCCCTAGACATTAGGGTGATCAATAAATTGTAGAACATTTTATCAATAAGAATAAATAATATGGCACATCTGACATTTTTGATACCCTGGGCAGATACTTTATTACACCCTCCTGCTCTGTGCAACAACAATTTTAGTCATAATCTTGAAATTAAATGAGTATTAATAACAGAAAAAAAGCAGTACAAATTGTGGTGTCCCCTAACATTAAAGAGAAAGTAAACCCTGATGGGTTTACTTCCTCTTTGTTTCCCTGCAAAAGTAAAGCATAATGGGCTACTATGCATCACATAGTAGCCCATTATGTGTCACTTACCTGCTGTAGAAGCCCCCGATGTCCCCGGTCTTCCTCGCTAGTAGCGATCGTCCATATTCACCCCTCTTCTTCCGGGGTCCGCGAACTCCGGCTCTGTGACTGGCCGGAGTCACGTGACGCCGCGTGACGTCACTCCTGCGCATGCGCGTGGGAGCCGCTTTTCACGGCATCACCCCATTCATAAAACGGCACGCTCAGTGCGCCTGCGCCGTTGTCTACGGTGCGCAAGCGCCGTAGACATCGGTACAGTCTTTTTTGAAAATATCTCAGAGACCGTGTAACAACCTCAGGAGGAACCCTAGTTCAGAAAGGTTGAGTTAGCTTGTAGGCAGGTGCAGTCTACTTTCTCCACTGCAGGTGGAGCTCAACCGCAGCAGCATAGCAGAGGGAGAGGAAATCAAGAGGAACATAGTTCCTCTATGGTTCTTGGGTTACCAGGGAAACTATCTGATTGAACGCTGCTGCCACGTGTGAATCTGGTGGCCATCTTGGGTCAGGCAGAGTCTATTTAAGGTCCTGGTTCCGAGGCCTGGCACACATTTCCCATGTGGGTAGTGTAGTCTAACTGTACAGTAAATAGCAGGAGGGAGAGGTTCCAAACAAGTAGGGAAAGGATAGGGACTAGAGATGGGCCGAACACCCCCCTGTTCGGTTCGCACCAAAACTGAGAAAAAGTTCTAACAGGAACGGCAAGCCCTATTAAAGTCTATGGTAACTGAACTTGAAAAATAAAAAGTCCCTATTTTGAAGGCTTATATGCAAGTTATTGGCCATAAAAAGGGTATGTTTTTTTTTTTTTTTCTTAAATATTGTTTTTACAGGAGAAGTGATCTTAATGATGATTAAAGTGCAACAATAAAAATGAAAAAATTATTCAAATATAGTGCCTGAAGGGTTCCCTTAGTCTGCCTGGAAAGTGGCGCATCCGTACCATGTATAGAACCCGCTGCAGCAAAACTGACATTTCGAAAGAAAATAAAGAGTCAAATCACAAATCACGGCTAAAGAAAAATGTTTAAAAAAAATGGCATGTGCCCCCCCCCCCGATCCTTACCATGCCCACACCAAATAAAAAAAAAACTGCCCCCCCCCTTCAAATCTATAACAGACCCTTATCTGAG
This sequence comes from Rana muscosa, assembly GCA_029206835.1. NCBI lineage: Eukaryota > Metazoa > Chordata > Amphibia > Anura > Ranidae > Rana > Rana muscosa. The sequence goes on along the minus strand of CM055119.1, from coordinate 315,269,715 downwards.
CATTCAGCCTGGATGTCAGGAAAAGGGGGGGACGAGCGAGCGCCCCCCTCAAAGCACCTTGCCCCCATGTTGATGTGGACAACCCTGGCCGGTGGTTGTGAGGGTCTGTGGGCAGGGGGCTTATTGGCATTCACCTATGTCAAAGAGTTTGGGTATGGGGTACATAGTACCCCTACCCATTCCCCAAAAAAGTGTAAAAAGTGAATAGATACAGGAGGCAGTTTTTGACAATTCCTTTATTAAAAATAAAAAAAACAAAGTCCCCCGATGTAGATCCATTGTCAATCCCGATGCTGCCGCTAGGGATGAGCTTCGTGTTCGAGTCGAACATACGTTCGACTCGAACATCGGCTGTTCGATCGTTCGACGAAGATCGAACGATTTGGGCCGTTCGCGCCAAATTCGAGTGACGCGAACGGCCCACAATGCACTACGCCATCGCAGTGTCATCCAGGCGCTGTGATTGGCCAAGCATGCACTGTGACCCCGCATGCTTGGCCAATCACAGCGCCGGCAGCGAGGAGAGCAATGATTGGCCACAGGCAGGATGCCTGTGGCCAATTATTGCTGAGGGTGTTTAGTACACGCCCCACACTATAAAAGGCCGCCAGCACGGCGGCCTAGTGTAGTGTGTTCCGGAGCAGGGATAGAGCAGCATAGGCAGGGACAGTGACTGTTATTTCTTTCTTGCTTAACCTGGATTCCTTTAGTTTAGGGAAAGAGAAGGATAGGTAGGGAGAGTGTCAGTGTGTTTTGTGCTTGTGCTATAGTGTGCTTAAAAAAAACATTTATTCTAGGGACAGAAAACTGTAGGTAGGGACAGTGTCAGTTTCTTTCACTCTGCAAGTCCTTGTTTCCAGGGACCTGGAAGGACAGTGAGTGAATTGTCCTTGTGCTATATTGTGCTTAAAAAAACATTTATTCTAGGGACAGAAAACTGTAGGTAGGGAGAGTGTCAGTTTATTTCACTCTGCAAGTCCTTGTTTCCAGGGACCTGTAAGGACAGTGAGTGAATTGTCCTTGTGCTATATTGTGATTAAAAAAAACATTTTTTCTAGGGACAGAAAACTGTAGGTAGGGAGAGTGTTTTTTTTCTTTCACTCTGCAAGTCCTTGTTTCCAGGGACCTGTAAGGACAGTGAGTGAATTGTCCTTGTGCTATATTGTGCTTAAAAAAAATATTTTTTCTAGGGACAGAAAACTGTAGGTAGGGAGAGTGTCAGTTTCTTTCACTGTGAAAGTCCTTGTTTCAAGGGACAGAGAAGGACACCTGAAGGTAGCCCTTATTGCTTTTTTCCCATCTCCCTGCAGGCCATCTATTAGAATGTCTGGAAGGCAAACAAGGAGAGGCAGACAGTCAGGAGGCAATAAAAGAGGGCAAGCAGGCTCTGTGTCTGGGGGCAACAGTGCTGGTCGTGGACGCGGTGCATTGTCATCAGCACATGGCCATGGGACACGCTTGTCCTTCTTTTCGGCAGCTGGACATGTTGAGCCACATCATGCCGAAGACTTGGTAGTGTGGATGACCAAGCCCTCCTCCTCCTCCTCATCCTCTCTCACCCAGGCTCAGGGTACTGGAAAAGCAGCTGCCAAAGCGTCGTCTTCCCTGGTATCAATGTCAGACAAATCATCAGTCACTCCTTCCCTAGACCCACCATGTCCTCCTCCTGAGGAGTCCCCCGAACTGTTTCAGCACAGTGTTGGGTACATGCTCCAGGAGGATGCCCAGTGTTTCGAAGGGTCTGATGATGAAACCCAGCTAGAGGAAGGCAGTAGCGTGAGAGCAGACAGAGGGGATGCTCAAGAAGGACACCAATCTGGCAGTCATGTTCCAGCAGCTGCAGCATACTGCCAGATTGGCTCCAGTGATGAGGAGGGAGGGGATGATGAGGTCACTGACTCCACGTGGGTGCCTAATAGGAGAGAGGAGGAGGAGGAGGATGAGGAGGAGGCACATCTCCAATGAGGCAGGATGCCCTTTGGTGGCCAGCGTAAGGGCAGTACACCGACGGAATCACACCGCAGAGCTCCGCCTGTGCAGGGCGCTGCCTCTGCCCGTCATTCAAAAAGTTCTTTGGTGTGGGCCTTTTTTGAGGCTAGTGCATCAGATCGCACAGCTGCTGTTTGCAACATATGTCTCAAGCGTATATCGCGTGGCCAAAACATCAGCCGCTTGGGTACCACATGCCTGACCAGACATATGTTGACCTGCCATGCAGCTCGTTGGCAAGCCTACCTCAAAGACCCACACCAAAGAACAAAGCGGACCTCTCCTTGCACCGCATCAGCTGGGATCTCCAACCCCACTATAACTTCAGTCCTCTCTGAAACATGCACTGAGAGGAATGAAGGTGTAGAATTAGGTGTGTCACAGCCAAGTACTTGCGCCCACTCTGCTAGCAGTACACCGACGTCCGATTCTAGCAGGCAAATTTCCCTGCCCCAGCTGCTGGACCGTCGAAAGAAGTTCACTCCCAGCCATCCACATGCCCAGCGGTTGAATGCTAGCTTGGCTAAATTGCTAGCGCTTCAACTGCTGCCTTTTCAGTTGGTAGACTCGGCCCCCTTCCGTGAGTTTGTGCAATGTGCGGTTCCTCAGTGGCAGGTTCCCAAACGCCACTTTTTCTCACGGAAGGCTATTCCGGCTCTCTACCGGCATGTGGAAGGCAATGTCTTGGCCTCGCTGGACAGGGCGGTCAGCGGTAAGGTGCATATTACCGCTGACTCATGGTCCAGCAGGCATGGACAGGGACGTTACCTTTCTTTCACGGCCCATTGGGTCACTCTTTTGGCAGCTGGGAAGGATTCAGGACAAGGTGCAGTAGTGTTGGAGGTTGTCCCACCGCCACGCCTCCAAAATGCTACTACTGGTTGTGACACACCTCTCTCCTCCACCCCCTCCTCTTCTTCTTCCTCCATGGCCTCTTCCTGTGGTTTGTCCTATGAACCAGCGGTGCTCCGTAGCCGTTCACGGGGCTACGCAAGTACGCAGGCAAAAAGATGCCATGCCGTGCTTGCGCTGGTGTGTTTGGGGGACAGAAGCCACACTGGGGCAGAGGTCCTGTCTGCTCTGCAGGACCAGGCCGAGAGGTGGTTGACGCCACGCCAGCTTAAGCCAGGAATGGTGGTTTGCGACAATGGCACCAACCTCCTCTCCGCCCTCCGACAGGGACAACTGACCCATGTGCCCTGTGTGGCTCACGTCCTTAACCTGGTGGTGCAGCGCTTCTTGGGCAGGTACCCGGGCTTACAGGATGTCCTGAGGCAGGCCAGGAAAGTCTGTGTGCATTTCCGCAGATCTTATAATGCCAGTGCTCGCCTGGCTGAGCTGCAAAAGGAGTTGAACCTGCCCAAGAACCGCCTTATATGTGACATGCCCACCAGGTGGAACTCAACGTTGGCCATGCTGCAGCGGCTGCACACGCAGCAGAGGGCCATCAATGAGTACCTGTGCGACTACGGCACCAGGACAGGGTCAGGGGAGCTTGTTTTTTTTTCTCCACGCCAGTGGGGCATGATCAGGGATGCATGCACTGTCCTGGCACCATTTGAGGAGGCCACGAGGATGGTGAGCAGTGACAGTGCATGCATCAGTGACACTGTACCTCTTGTCCACCTGTTGGAGCACACGCTGCGTGGAATAATGGACAGGGCACTTGAGGCAGAACAGAGGCAGGAAGAGGAGGACTTCCTTGCCTCTCAAGGCCCCCTTTACCCAGACAGTGTTCCTTCTGTCCCACCCATCGCACAGGAAGAGGAGGAGGAGGAGGAGGAGGAGGAGGAGGATTGTGTCAGCATGGAGGTGGAGGCTGGCACTCAGCATCATCAGCAGCAGTCTTTTAGGGATGATTTACAGTCCCAAGAAACCAGTGGACTTGTACGTGGCTGGGAGGAGGTGGCTGCGGATCATGTCGTCCTTAGTGACCCAGAGGACTCCGGAGCGAATGCCTCAGCAAACCTACGCTGCATGGCCTCCCTGATCCTGCAAAGTCTGCGGAAGGATCCTCGTATTCTTCGGATCAAGGAGAGGGACCATTACTGGCTGGCCACTCTCCTTGATCCACGGTACAAGGGTAAGGTTGCGGACCTTATGTTACCGTCGCAGAGGGAGCAGAGGATGAGACAACTCCGGGAGGCCTTGCAGAAAGGTCTGTGCAACGCGTTCCCAGAGACTGGGAGGTTGCAAACTCCTGGTCCTGGACAACGAGTTGCTGAGGCTTCGGCCAGTCAAAGAAGGAGCGGTGGGGAAGGTGGCCGTCTGACCGATGCGTTCAGACAATTCTTTAGTCCGCAGCCCCAAAGTATGATCGGTTCCAGCAACCATCGCCAGCGTCTGATAAACATGGTGCAGGAATATCTAGGGGCAAGGTCAGACTTGGACACCTTCCCCACCGAAAATCCTCTGGCTTACTGGGTCTTGAGGATGGATCACTGGCCAGAGCTTGCACAGTATGCAATTGAGCTACTGGCCTGTCCTGCATCCAGCGTTCTTTCGGAACGCACATTCAGTGCTGCTGGAGGATTTGTCACGGATCACAGGGTGCGCCTGTCCACCGACTTGGTTGATCGACTGACTTTCATCAAGATGAACCAGTCTTGGATCACCACCAGCTACCACACACCTGATGCTGATATAACAGACTAATTGATTTTAACATGTCACATCCCTTCAAGACTGATGCTGATGCTGAGTGCCTGTGCTGTTATGTTGACTGGCTATCCTCCTCCTCCGAGTCCTCAATGATACGATTGATGATGATAGCTTGTAAGATCATTTTTGTTTATGGGTGCCGCCACCAGTGCCTAACGCCCAATTTTTCAGCCCCTGTTTAACAGGGGCGTGTAATTACAATTTTTGAAGCAATACTTTGCAACAGGGCTCATTGCTGTGCTCCAAGTACAGTATCTGTGAGGAGTTGCAGTGTTGTGCCACCAGTGCCTAAGGCCCAATTTTTCAGCCCCTGTTTAACAGGGGCGTGTCATTACAATTTTTGAAGCAATACTTTGCAACAGGGCTCATTGCTGTGCTCCAAGTACAGTATCTGTGAGGAGTTGCAGTGTTGTGCCACCAGTGCCTAAGGCCCAATTTTTCAGCCCCTGTTTAACAGGGGCGTGTCATTACAATTTTTGAAGCAATACTTTGCAACAGGGCTCATTGCTGTGCTCCAAGTACAGTATCTGTGAGGGGTTGCAGTGTTGTGCCACCAGTGCCTAAGGCCCAATTTTGCAGCCCCTGTTCAACAGGGGCATGTAATTACAATTCTTGATCTAATAATTCACAGCAGGGCCCATTGCTGCACCCACCAAGAGTAACTGTCAGGGCTTACAGTGTTGTGGCACCAGCACCACCATCAAAGGCCCAATTTTTACTACCACTGTTCAACAATTATATGTAATTAAAATTCCTGATATAATAGTTGACAGCAGGGCGTTCCAGCACCAACCAAGAGTAACTGTGAGTGCTTACAGTGTTGTGCCAACACCAACAACTAAGGGGCCTATTTCTGCAGAGTATATACGGCAGGTCCCTACTTTCAAACATCCAACTTACAAACGACTCCTACTTGCAAACGCAAGAAGACAACAGGAAGTGAGAGGAAATCTACCACTAGGAAGGAAAATTCTCTCCTGTAAGAATAAATATGGGAGAAAGGTGTCTCCTCTGTACTGATGCTTTATCAGCAATCCTTGTTTCAAGAAAAAGACCACATTTCAAAAAGAGTTGTCATTGGGACGGAAAGTGAGGTGAAATGTTCTGAACAGGGGCACAGACAGCAAAACAAATGTTACAGGGGTGATAACCCTTACCTATGTTTTCCAAAAAGTTTAAAAATAGATTTTTGGTCTGGAGCTACACTTCAACAATGTACCTGTTCAAAATTACAAACAGACTCTACATAAGAACAAACCTACAGTCCCTGTCTTGTATGCACCGCCTGTATAGGGCTGTTCAGAGTATATAGGGCCTTTTTTATTTTATGTGCGGGGTTCCCCTTAATATCCATACAAGACCCAAAGGGGCTGGTAATGGGCTGGGGTAGGGGGGGGGCATGGGGTAGCTATGCCATTTTTCTTAAAGAATTTCATCCATATTACCGGGACCAGACATTACATTAAAGCCGCAAGCAGTTTTAAATGGCTTTTTTTTCCTTTAGAAGTGTCATTTTGTGCAGGGACAGTTCTAAACACGGGAAACACGTGGCACTTCACAGGCATACTTTAGACACCCCCCAGGTACGATATTTAAAGGAATATTTGACTTTTTTTTTTTCACTTTATGCATCATTAAAATGACTGCTCCCGAAAAACGACCGTTTTTAAAACTTCTTTTTGCATTGATACATGTCCCCTGGTGCAGAACCCGGGTTCCCAAACCCTTTTTAGGACAATAACATGCATAATAGTTGTTATAATTAGCACTTTAGAATTCGAACGTTCGCATCCATTGTATTTAATAGGGTTCTAATGTTCGTTCGAACTTTCGGTCCGTTCGCGGGTTCTGGTGCGAACCGAACCCGGGGGTGTTCGGCTCATCACTAGCTGCCGCCACTGCCAGACCTGAAAAAGAGAAAAAACAAAAATGCTCCCCTGTCAACTAAGCCAAACCGCGGAATGCCTGGCTTGCCGTTTGACAGTTCTTATATAGGTAAGGGCGGGGTCACCTGTGACGTCACTGACCCAGCATGCACCGGTCAGTGATGTCACAAGGGGGGCGGTGTCACCAGGTGGACCTGCTTTTACCTATATAAGAACTGTCAAACTGCATGCCAGGCATTCGGCCATATTTAAATTTACATTTCCTCAGTTACTTCCTGGTCTCTTGCCTAGGCAAATGATGTCATACATCCCAGGAGAGGTGGAGGTTGTTTTTTTTTCAGCTAAGCACAGTATCATGCTTTAGCTAAGGGCAGATTGATTCAAAGAAGTAAATGCTACATGAATCATCTGCCCTTACACAAGATGGCCACGGAAATGCTAGGGGGGGGGGGTGGTTTTCAAGGTGATTTCTCAACAAAACAAAGCATGGAGACACAGATGGATGGGGGGGGGGGTTTGCTTTGAATATTAAAAATTAATTAAACAGTGTTTTTGGATTTGTGGTGCTCAGACGCAGTGGAGATTCACTTTGATATCACCAGGACATAAAATAATGGCAATTCCCTTCATTGTGACCCAAAAAGACAAAATGTAGGTACCGCTCGGGTAAAGAGGTAAAGTCCACCGCCGTAAGCGCAGACAGGGACAGGGAGCTCGTCCTAGCTCCAAGCTGCAGCAATGTCAAAGGAAAAGATCCATAAGCCGCACATCATGAAGCACAGCCATGTGCATGAAGTCAGATGAATGGCAGCCTAACCTCAGCCCCAACACGTTTCATTCCGTCCCTTGGGGATCCCCCACTTGCATACTGTAACTGGGCACTTTTACCCCCTTCCTGCCAAGGCCAATTTTCAGCGCTGTCACACTTGGAATGACAATTGCGCGGTCATGCAACACTGTACTCAAACAAAATGTTTATAATTTTTTTCACACAAATAGGGCTACCTTTTGGTGGTCTTTATTCCTCACTGTATTTTTTTGCTAAATAAACTAAAAAAAAAGAAAGTTATATATATAGATATATATATATAGATATATAAAAACTATATATATAAAAACTTTTTCATAGTTTGTTATAAAATTTCTGCAAACAAGTAATTTTTCTTCTTCACTGATGAGTGCTGATAGGCTGCACTCATGAGGCACCACTGATGGGCATTGATGGGCACTGATAGGCTGCACTGATGGGCACTAAACATGTGGGACTGGTGGGCATGGACGAGGCTGCACTGATAGGTGGTACTGATAGGCAGCACTAATGAGGCAGCACTGATGAGGCGCCACTGATGGGCATTGATGGGCACTGATAAGCTGCACTGATGGGCACTAAAGAGGCAGGACTGGTGGGCACGGACGAGGCTACACTGATAACACTGATGGGCACTGATAGGTGGCACTGATGGGCACTGTGGTAGGCAGCACTGATGGGCAATGGTAGGTGGCACTGATAGGTGACACTGATGAGGAGGCACTGATGCACACTGATTGGCAGCACTGATGGGCAGCACTGGTGGACACTGTTAGGACTGCACTGATAATCAGGACACTGATAATCAGTGCCCTGATTATCAGTGTAGATGTCCCTTTTACAGAAGCCAGTTATCGGCTCTCTTTTTCTCTCCTCTCGCTGTCAGCGTGAGGAAAGGAGTGCCGATAACCAGCTTCTAATTTCATCGTGATCAGCTGATCACGTGGTAAAGAGCCGCTGATTGGCTTTTTACCCAGTGGCGGCTGGTGCTAAAAAAATTTGGGGAGGCGCAAACAACCTAAAAAAAAAATTGAAAAAAAAACATCAATTGCAGCCACTGTGCCATCAAACGCTGCCACTGTGCCATCAAATGCAGCCACTGTGCCATCAAACGCTGCCACTGTGCCATCAAACGCTGCCACTGTGCCATCAAACGCTGCCACTGTGCCCATTAAACGCTGCCACTGTGCCCATTAAACGCTGCCACTGTGCCATCAAATGCTGCCACTGTGCCATCAAACGCTGCGACTGTGCCCATCAAACGCTGCCACTGTGCCATAAAACGCAGCCACTGTGCCTATCAATTGCAGCCACTGTGCCATCAATTGCAGCCACTGTGCCATCAAAAGCTGACACTGTGCCATCAAATACTGCGACTGTGCCATCAAATGCTGTGACTGTGCCATCAAATGCTGCGACTGTGCCCATCAAACTCTGATACTGTGCCATCAAATTCTGCCACTGTGCCATCAATTGCAGCCACTGTGCCATCAATTGCAGCCACTGTGCCATCAAATGCTGCGACTGTGCCTTCATGACTGTGCCCATCAAACGCTGCCAGTGTGCCCATCAAATACTGCCACTGTGCCAAATTATGCCAGTGTGCCAGTGTGAGTGTGCCCCCCACCCACTCGCCATCTTCCCGGCACTTACCCTGTCTTGTGGGGCAGCAGGTCACGGGAACGAGCGGGGTCCTTCATGTTTCCTGCACTTCTTCTCCCGTCCTCTCCTCTTGCCAGTCTTCCAATAGCGGCGCCTGTTGTTTCTTCCAATCAGGTGACAGGTAACTAGACCTGAGAGGCAGGTCAGTTTTAGGGAAACAATGTATTCGGTTCCCTAACACACCACTGAGTAATCAGCAAATGCACAGCAGTGTGCCCACTGTTTACCCTTTTGGAAGCCTATTAGAGCCCACCGGCTCTAATCAGGAAGCCTATTAGAGCCAATGGCTCTAATCAGGCACTTCCAAAACACACCCGCCCCTGTAATTCATATGCCCGGCGCCCGACAAGGGGCCGGGCACATGAATAGGGGTCGGCAGAGGCGACCATAGATAGATAGATATATTCATGCAATGCATGAATTTATCTATGGTGAGAAAGAGCGACAGGAGAGGGGGGGCACTCCTGCGCCCTTAATGGAAGCCCCGCCACTGCCTTTACCTCAATCTGTGAAAACATAGAAGGCTACTAATTACAGTACCCAAGGGTCGGACTTTTAAGGCATGGAAGCAATGGAGAGGTACATGTCACAAAATAATATTTATTAGAAAAAGTACCGTATATACTCGAGTATAAGCCGAGTTTTTCAGCACATTTTTTTGTGTTGAATATGTCCCCCTCGAGTCACATTTTTGCGCCTGATCTCCTGGAATGGGGGCCCAGTACTGGCCGGCCTTAAGTCCCCTGGACTGCACACTTGGCACACATGTAGACATACTCTTCCTCCACAAGTGTGCAAAGTTTGTTATCCGGGGAACCTACGGCCGGGGAGCGCCGATTTTTCAAAGCCGGGCACCCCTTCCATAGACTCCCATGTTAAGCGGTCATTTTTCCGGTGACATTGGAGACCCAGTACTGGCCGGTCATAGGACCCCTGGACCCGAAACATATACCCCCATTTCTTCTTTATAAGTGTGCAAAGTTTTTTGTCTGGGGAACCTACAGCCGGGGAGCACCGATTTTTTAAAGCCGGGCACCCCTTCCATAGACTCCCATGTTAAACGTCAGTCTAGTCATGGACACAGTGAGGCATGGGCACAGTGAGGCATGGGCACAGTGAGGCATTCAGATGGACACAGTGAGGCAAAGTGAGGCACAGTGAGGCATGCAGATGGACACCCTAGTCTTATACTCTAATCAATACGTTTTCCCAGTTTTTTGTGGTAAAATTAGGTGCCTCGGCTTATATTGGGGTCGGCTTATACTCAAGTATATATGGTACATAGTAAATAACAATGTTCAAGAATTAAAATAAATCATATAAAATTTAATTGTTTGTACAATGAGCCCTTGTGTGTCTACGCGTTTCACCGTTAGGCTTCTTCAGGACAACGATCAAGGTTCAAAGGGATGGTAAGATAAAGAGAACGAGTCTCACTATCTTAAAGTAGACTGAGCCTCATGTACAGGATCCAGTAGGTGGACAAATTATCACAATGTGGAAAAAATCTGAAAAATTGTAGGGAAATATGTAACACACTGATGATTCTATTAATACATCCACAAGTGATATCCAATGGAAAATAGAATGTCAAAAATGTCTAAAACAATTTCAATGATTCGAAAACGCAGCAATGGTTTTGTGCTTAAAATAAGCTGAGGTTAGAACAGCAGCTATATCTCACATGAGCTATGAGTAAGCATCTATCTTTGATGTGAAACGCGTCAGTCATCCACCCCTGCATGTTAGTTTTCTGTTTTTGACTGTTTTTGGAGTTTTGAATCTATGGATTAACTTTGGATTGTAATTTTGGAATTTTGAAAATAAATCGTTTATACAGAGTGCGGCAGTCCAGGACACTTTTCTTTCCCATGCATTAGTGCAGAGCCAGCACCTGTTCCAGTATCAGGGCGGGAGCATTCCTTGGAGCTTCACAGCTTGGAGCGGTACACACCTTTCACAGCTATATCTCACATATCAGGCATCCAAGGCAATAACGCTGGAAAATCCAGGATCCAATAGAGGGAAGCATCTGGAAATGATGAGCGCCGGCAGGGTGTATTAAATAGCCCACCTGACGTACACTTCCGACAGAGAAGTAATATAAGTCTGGAGGTGATTAAACGAGCCCCTGGGAGACAGCGTCCCGCTGTACACTACCTCAATCTGTGTTCGCAGAGCGCACCGCAACAGGCGCATGGCGGGCACGATCACGGGAGGACGTCATATGACGGACTTCCAGAACTAGCCGCCTACGCTGCAGCCGTCATTCGTCCATGGGGCAGAGCGAAATGTGTTGGGGGGGGCGTGTGGCCTGGCTGGAGTCCGGGCTGAGGCTGCCATTCGTTTCACTTCATGGGTCTGCTTCGTGATGTGCGGTTTATGGATCTTTTCCTTTGAAATCTCTTCTTTAAGGGGGGGGGGGGGGGGGCACAGAAAGAAATTCTCATTCCAAAACTTACTTTAGTAAGGTGTTGGGTAAAGTTCCATGTTAAATGCAAAATCCCATCATGTCCAAGCAACAAGGTAACAGTTAACTAGATCTTTATGATAAATACACCCATCTGTGCCGATTTTTAGCATAATGGATGTGCAGGCACAGTCAAGTGCAATGTATATATTAAATGTTGAAGACTGGGATAATTGTGTCCCTCTAAAAAGGAAACAGAATCAACTTCAGGGATCGGGAAGGATGCAAAAGCTAATGCACACTGTTTTTTTTTTAGCCCTTTAAGTGTCTACGAATGCATATTTAAGTATGCTATTAACAGGCGCTGATCCTCTTAAAAGGGCCTTTTAGAAGCATAGCTATATAACATAATGTGTGTTGAGGGGAAAGGAGAGGCAGAGTTGTGAAGATGATTTGCTAGAAGTTTAAAAAATAAAGTAGGCCGGGATGTTCATCCTTATCCAGGATTGAAGTCTGTGCGAAGAGCGTGCAGAGGTAGCAGGTGAAGGTGCATGGAATGCATGTGCTATTTTTGTAGAAAGACCTCAATGTCTCCATCCTCGGCATTCCAATGGAGAGATTGCTCTCCTTTATCACACGAGCATGGGGAGGGGGTAACAACTCCACGGGCACTACATGTCGAATCGCACAGGCGACTTCAGTCTAAGGTATATGTAGTGACACGGCCCCCTCTCTCTCTTTTATCCTTGGCCCGCTCACAAGAGAGAAAAGCGCACCATGGCCACCATGCCCGTACCCTCTGGTTTGCAGAGGTTAAGCACACTTGATTTAACTTACGGGTCTTACAGCGAGGTTCTCCTCAAAGCTGTTTTCTGTCCCAGAATGTAAGGACAAAGTCTCTATACTAGGGTGACCAGACATCCCCGGTTTCTGGGGACAGTCCCCGGATTGAGGACACTGTCCCCGGACCAAGTCTGTCCCCGGTTTTGTCCCCTGATGGGATTTGAACAGGGGCTGGGGCAATTTCAAAGACAGTCAGTGCAGAATTAAAAAAAAAAAATCTGAATTACACCCCCCACTCCGCCGCACCTACTAGCTTAACCACCTCCCTACTGTGCACGAAAACCCCCTTCCTGCCCAAGCCATTTTTCAGCTTTCAGCGCTGTCACACTTTGAATGACAATTGCGCGGTCGTGCGACGTGGCTCCCAAACAAAATTTGTGTCCTTTTTTTCCCACAAATAGAGCTTTCTTTTGGTGGTATTTGATCACCTCTGCGGTTTTTATTTTTTGCGCTATAAACAAAAGAAGAGCGTCCAGTTTGGAAAAAAAACACTATTTTTTACTTTTTGCTATAATAAATACCCATTTTTTTTTTAAATAACATTTTCCTCAGTTTAGGCCGATACGTATTCTTCTACATATTTTTGGTAAAAAAAAAAAATCGCAATAAGCGCGTATTGATTGGTTTGCGCAAAAGTTATAGCGTGTACAAAATAGGGGATAGATTTATAGCATTTTTATTTTTTTATTAGTAATGGCGGCGATCTGCGATTTTTTATTGTGACTGCGATATTGCGGCGGACACATCGGACACTTTTGACACATTTTTGGGACCATTCACGTTTATACAGCGATCCCTGCTATAAAAATGCATTGATTACTGTATAAATGTGATTGGCAGGGAAGGGGTTAACCACTAGGGGGCGGGAAGGGGTTAAATATGTTCCCTCAATGTGTTCTTACTGTGGGGGGAGGGGACTGACTGGGGGAGGTGACTGATGGTTGTCCCTATGTACAAGGGACACACCATCAGCCTCCTCTCCCTCACAGGACATGGATCTCTGTGTTTACACACAGAGACCCACTTTCCTGCTCGTTTCCCGGGCAATCGCGGGTGCCCGGCGGCAATCGCGGCCACCGCGCACGCGCACCGGGGCCTTGTGAACGCGGCGGGCGCGCGCGTGCGCCGCTGGCGGCGAGCGCGCGCCTTCTAGCTCGTTTTAAAGGGAGGACGTCTTATGACGTCCTCCCAGAACGAGAGTATCCTCCGCCCGCCGTCAATTGACAGTGGGCGGTGGACAAGTGGTTAAGGGGGTGTATTTTTCCATTATCTGTGCCCCTTTCTGATGATCATGTGCTGGTCGGAGTGGAGGGAATATTTCTTCAGTTTCGGGTGCCCATTCAGCTCCGCTCGCATGTTCTTCTGCCTTGGCTCAAGTCCCGGCCAGCCGCCTGCCTGCCTATCTCCTTGCCTTCTCTGGTGGAGTGATCTTCCTCCGCTCCCTACCCAGTAGTAGCCGGGGCCCGGAGAGTAAGATTTGAGAGGCTGTGAGGCGACGGCGATGGGTAGAGAGTCGCTGATTGCCGCCATTACTAGTGAAAAAAAAATATGTCCCCGGATTTCATTTCAAATATCTGGTCACCTTACTCTATACCCCAAGTAACTCCAAGGTCCACACCAGTGTCAACTCCAACGTATAGTTTATTTTTCCTTATGCATGAACATCCACAAATTTTGAGAAGAGAGAAAGGTGTTAGGAAGACAGATCAATTCAGGCACTCCTGGCTTCTTCGCCACTCGATCCCGAGTGGGTACAGCTCACCCGGATAGTCACCCAAGGGCACTAGCAGCCGGCATGTAGCTCGAACAGTCTATCAGATTCCCTAATGGATGCGTTCAGGAGATCCTCTGCCACAGAATCTATAGTGTCCCGAACCTCCTAATGGTCCCGTTGTTTAGATCCCTTTTTCCAGATGGATAACATCCCTCTAGAGAGTTACTGGGCCCCTTCCTTCACTGTGATCTCTCACCAGTCTTTCGGAACGGTACTCCCCCAGCCTCCTCTTTTAGAAACGGGTCCCCTCGCAAGGCGGTACCCTGGGATTCCTCCTCCCGAAGTGGGCTCCAGCTAAAGGTGCTGGGCCCAGGGCTGAAGTTGCAGTCCCAGGACTAAAGGTGCCTGGGACTGATGCACACGTGGCCCCATGGCCTGGAGGGCCACGCACCAGGACTCTGACTCTGGAACGAAGAAAGAACACCCTCCCAGGCGGCATCTGCCCCTTATGTATCCTCTCCCGGCATGCACAGCAGGCAGACCACACCCACTGCACGGCTGCCGAGAGAGGACACTCAATCGCCACTCCATCACCTGTGGTTCAACCCCAAGTACAAGTGACAGCGCCACCCATACTTCTCAGGGGAACTGCACACCAGGTGAAACAGCAAGGCAGAGTCCAGTAAATTGAAAGATTCGAGCCAACTACCACTCGAATCACCCCTAAATTTAGTATAGCAATTCCCTAAATTTAAGACCCCCTGCTATATATATAAACTATATTGTCAAAAGTATTGGGACACCTGCCTTTACACGCACATGAACTTTAATGGCATTCCAGTCTTAGTCCGGAGGGTTCAATATTGAGTTGGCCCCGCCCTTTGCAGCTATAACAACTTCAACTCTTCTGGGAAGGCTGTCCACAAGGTTTAGGAGGGTGTCTATGGGAATGTTTGACCATTCTTCCAGAAGAACATTTGTCAGGTCAGGCACTGATGTTGGACGGGAAGGCCTGGCTCGGAGTCTCCGCTCTAATTCATCGCAAAGGTGTTCTATCGGGTTGGGGTCAGGACTTTACAATGACATTTATTAATTTTTAGCACATAGGTTAACGTGATTTTTGGCACATCGTCCAGCGTGGCATCGAATGGGCCTGATTCACTTTCTAAAATCGAATCCAAAAAGTGAATTTTAAACACAAAACAAAATGCATACAGTAATCATGGAAAAAAGAGCGTATCGTGAGCGGCGGGGCCTTAAAAGATGTAAGCAAAACAGTGCCTTTAAAATGCACATAAACACATGCAGCAAAGTGCTTGGAAAACATGCGCTAAAATGATATGCATGTACTAATGCTGACAGATCTCCCAACCGGCCAAAACCATAACAACCGCAGCATTATGCAATCAAACAAGCAGTTGCAAATATATTTTAGGATTCCGTCAGACACCATCTTGTAGTCAACTGTGAAGGTCCCTGAAAATTGGAACCAGGCGGATTCTGTACAACTGTAGTCTGTACAACCTCCAGTACATCTCTATAGCTCTATGTCTATTTCCTTAACGTTCTAGTAGAATGTTCCCACTTGTACATGGCATTTCTGTGTTTACTTACTTGGGTCATTGTCTAGTGAATACCTGCTCAGCAATTGTTCCTGTTCTAAACACTAATTCATAGCAAAATACATGTTCAGCCTGAGTATTTTTTTTTTTTTATCCCGGGATGAATGCTGGGCTGAGCTCCAAGCCTTGATCTTCTGTTTGAAGCTGGAATTTAGGTTGGGCAATAACTGATCTGTCTTACTCATTCCCTAAGTCAAGAGGCATTAAATATCTGTTTGTCACTGCTCTTAACTCTTGATGGGAAATTACATATTTTTCCTTGTTGTGGCCAAAATTAGAAGGCGTAATGCAACAGTTTACATTACTTCTTAGCCAAAAATAAGAATCCCTTTTCCAGTATTTATGACGGCCACTTCCTGCAAAGTCTTTTTCTGTAGGGCTAGGGCAGTTTTTTTCAGAACCCTTGATGCTGTTTCCTTCTTCTTTTAGATCAAGAGAATGTTAAATTATTTGATAAACTTTTTTCTTCAACTTTACCTACTATGAAACAATATGACTTCTTTAACTTGAAGATACACCAACCAGTTTCTCTTGTCCAGTTCACAATATATTGTCCAAAGGCTGATGTCCAGTAGACTGTATATTGTCCAGTGGCTGATGTCCAGTAGACAGTATATTGTCCAGTGGCTGATGTCCAGTAGACTGTATATTGTCCAGCGGTTGATGTCCAGTAGACAGTATATTGTTCAGTGGCTGATGTCCAGTAGACTGTATATTGTCCAGTGGCTGATGTCCAGTAGACAGTATATTGTCCAGTGGCTGATGTCCAGTAGACAGTATATTGTCCAGTGGCTGATGTCCAGTAGACAGTATATTGTCCAGTGGCTGATGTCCAGTAGACAGTATATTGTCCAGTGGCTGATGTCCAGTAAACAGTATATTGTCCAGTGGCTGATGTCCAGTAGACAGTATATTGTCCAGTGGCTGATGTCCAGTAGATAGTATATTGTCCAGTGGCTGATGTCCAGTAGACTGTAAATTGTACAGTTTCTGATGCCCAATGGACACTATATTGTTCAGTCCCTGTCCAGTACATAGTATATTGCCCAGTCTCTAGTGCCTACTAGACCATATATTGTCCAAAACAGAATCTGCTATTAGGGCCGTCTTTAAGGCAGGGCAAAAGGGGCAGCTACCCTGGGCCCTGTCATTGTTGTGGGGCCCAAAGCAGCTGCCTCATACTTGCCAACTATCCCAGTTTAAATTCCCTTGTCCCTTGAAGTTTTAGTCCTGTGTAGTGATGAGCCGAACACCCCCGGGTTCGGTTCGCACCAGAACCCGCGAACGGACCGAACGTTCGTACGAACATTAGAACCCTATTAAATACAATGGATGCGAACGTTTGAATTCTAAAGTGCTAATTATAACGACTATTATGCATGTTATTGTCCTAAAAAGGGTTTGGGAACCCGGGTTCTGCACCAGGGGACATGTATCAATGCAAAAAGAAGTTTTAAAAACGGTCGTTTTTCGGGAGCAGTCATTTTAATGATGCATAAAGTGAAAAAAAAAAAAGTCAAATATTCCTTTAAATATCGTACCTGGGGGGTGTCTAAAGTATGCCTGTGAAGTGCCACGTGTTTCCCGTGTTTAGAACTGTCCCTGCACAAAATTACATTTCTAAAGGAAAAAAAGCCATTTAAAACTGCTTGCGGCTTTAATGTAATGTCTGGTCCCGGTAATATGGATGAAAATCTTTAAGAAAAATGGCATAGCTACCCCATGACCCCCCCCCCCCCCCCCCACCCCAGCCCATTACCAGCCCCTTTGGGTCTTGTATGGATATTAAGGGGAACACCGCACACAAAATAAAAAAGGCCCTATATACTCTGAACAGCCGTATACAGGCGGTGCATACAAGACAGGGACTGTAGGTTTGTTCTTATGTAGAATGTGTTTGTAATTTTGAACAGGTACATTGTTTAAGTGTAGCTCCAGCCCAAAAATCTATTTTTAAACTTTTTGGAAAACATAGGTAAGGGTTATCACCCCTGTAACATTTGTTTTGCTGTCTGTGCCCCTGTTCAGAACATTTCACCTCACTTTCCGTCCCAATGACAACTGTTTTTGAAATGTGGTGTTTTTCTTGAAACAAGGATTGGTGATAAAGCATCAGTAAAGAGGAGACACCTTTCTCCCATATTAATTCTTACAGGAGAGAATTTTCCTTCCTAGGGGTAGATTTCCTCTCACTTCCTGTTGTCTTCTTGCGTTTGCAAGTAGGAGTCGTTTGTAAGTTGGATGTTTGAAAGTAGGGACCTGCCGTATATACTCTGCAGAAATAGGCCCCTTAGTTGTTGGTGTTGGCACAACGCTGTAAGCACTCACAGTTACTCTTGGTTGGTGCTGGAACGCCCTGCTGTCAACTATTATATCAGGAATTGTAATTACATATAATTGTTGAACAGTGGTAGTAAAAATTGGGCCTTTGATGGTGGTGCTGGTGCAACAACACTGTAAGCCCTGACAGTTACTCTTGGTGGGTGCAGCAATGGGCCCTACTGTGAATTATTAGATCAAGAATTGTAATTGCATGCCCCTGTTGAACAGGGGCTGAAAAATTGGGCCTTTCGTGGTGGTGGTGGTGGTGGTGGTGTTGCCACAACACTGTAAGCCCTCAGAGTTACTCTTGGTGGGTGCAGGAATGGGCCCTGCTGTGAAATATTAGATCAAGAATTGTAATTACATGCCCCTTTTGAACAGGGGCTGAAAAATTGGGCCTTTCGTGGTGGTGGTGGTGGTGGCGTTGCCACAACACTGTAAGCCCTCAGAGTTACTCTTGGTGGGTGCAGCAATGGGCCCTGCTGTGAATTATTAGATCAAGAATTGTAATTACATGCCCCTGTTGAACAGGGGCTGAAAAATTGGGCCTTAGGCACTGGTGGCACAACACTGCAACCCCTCACAGATACTGTACTTGGAGCACAGCAATGAGTCCTGTTGCAAAGTATTGCTTCAAAAATTGTAATTACACGCCCCTGTTAAACAGGGGCTGAAAAATTGGGCCTTAGCCACTGGTGGCGGCACCCATAAACAAAAATGATCTTCCAAGCTATCATCATCAATCGTATCATTGAGGACTCGGAGGAGGAGGATAGCCAGTCAACATAACAGCACAGGCACTCAGCATCAGCATCAGTCTTGAAGGGATGTGACATGTTAAAATCAATTAGTCTGTTATATCAGCATCAGGTGTGTGGTAGCTGGTGGTGATCCAAGACTGGTTCATCTTGATGAAAGTCAGTCGATCAACCGAGTCGGTGGACAGGCGCACCCTGTGATCCGTGACAAATCCTCCAGCAGCACTGAATGTGCGTTCCGAAAGAACGCTGGATGCAGGACAGGCCAGTAGCTCAATTGCATACTGTGCAAGCTCTGGCCAGTGATCCATCCTCAAGACCCAGTAAGCCAGAGGATTTTCGGTGGGGAAGGTGTCCAAGTCTGACCTTGCCCCTAGATATTCCTGCACCATGTTTATCAGACGCTGGCGATGGTTGCTGGAACCGATCATACTTTGGGGCTGCGGACTAAAGAATTGTCTGAACGCATCGGTCAGACGGCCACCTTCCCCACCGCTCCTTCTTTGACTGGCCGAAGCCTCAGCAACTCGTTGTCCAGGACCAGGAGTTTGTAACCTCCCAGTCTCTGGGAACGCGTCGCACAGACCTTTCTGCAAGGCCTCCCGGAGTTGTCTCATCCTCTGCTCCCTCTGCGATGGTAACATAAGGTCCGCAACCTTACCTTTGTACCGTGGATCAAGGAGAGTGGCCAGCCAGTAATGGTCCCTCTCCTTGATCCGAAGAATACGAGGATCCTTCCGCAGACTTTGCAGGATCAGGGAGGCCATGCAGCGTAGGTTAGCTGAGGCATTCGGTCCAGAGTCCTCTGGGTCACTAAGGACGACATGATCCGCAGCCACCTCCTCCCAGCCACGTACAAGTCCACTGGTTTCTTGGGACTGTAAATCATCCCTAAAAGACTGCTGCTGATGATGCTGAGTGCCAGCCTCCACCTCCATGCTGACACAATCCTCCTCCTCCTCCTCCTCCTCCTCCTCCTCCTCCTCCTCTTCCTGTGCGATGGGTGGGACAGAAGGAACACTGTCTGGGTAAAGGGGGCCTTGAGAGGCAAGGAAGTCCTCCTCTTCCTGCCTCTGTTCTGCCTCAAGTGCCCTGTCCATTATTCCACGCAGCGTGTGCTCCAACAGGTGGACAAGAGGTACAGTGTCACTGATGCATGCACTGTCACTGCTCACCATCCTCGTGGCCTCCTCAAATGGTGCCAGGACAGTGCATGCATCCCTGATCATGCCCCACTGGCGTGGAGAAAAAAAACCAAGCTCCCCTGACCCTGTCCTGGTGCCGTAGTCGCACAGGTACTCATTGATGGCCCTCTGCTGCATGTGCAGCCGCTGCAGCATGGCCAACGTTGAGTTCCACCTGGTGGGCATGTCACATATAAGGCGGTTCTTGGGCAGGTTCAACTCCTTTTGCAGCTCAGCCAGGCGAGCACTGGCATTATAAGATCTGCGGAAATGCACACAGACTTTCCTGGCCTGCCTCAGGACATCCTGTAAGCCCGGGTACCTGCCCAAGAACCGCTGCACCACCAGGTTAAGGACGTGAGCCACACAGGGCACATGGGTCAGTTGTCCCTGTCGGAGGGCGGAGAGGAGGTTGGTGCCATTGTCGCAAACCACCATTCCTGGCTTAAGCTGGCGTGGCGTCAACCACCTCTCGGCCTGGCCCTGCAGAGCAGACAGGACCTCTGCCCCAGTGTGGCTTCTGTCCCCCAAACACACCAGCGCAAGCACGGCATGGCATCTTTTTGCCTGCGTACTTGCGTAGCCCCTTGAACGGCTACGGAGCACCGCTGGTTCAGAGGACAAAGCACAGGAAGAGGCCATGGAGGAAGAAGAATAGGAGGGGGTGGAGGAGAGAGGTGTGTCACAACCACTAGTAGCATTTTGTAGGCGTGGCGGTGGAACAACCTCCAACACTACTGCACCTTGTCCTGCATCCTTCCCAGCTGCCAAAAGAGTTACCCAATGGGCCGTGAAAGAAAGGTAACGTCCCTGTCCATGCCTGCTGGACCATGAGTCAGCGGTAATATGCACCTTACCGCTGACCGCCCTGTCCAGCGAGGCCAAGACATTGCCTTCCACATGCCGGTAGAGAGCCGGAATAGCCTTCCGTGAGAAAAAGTGGCGTTTGGGAACCTGCCACTGAGGAACCGCACATTGCACAAACTCACGGAAGGGGGCCGAGTCTACCAACTGAAAAGGCAGCAGTTGAAGCGCTAGCAATTTAGCCAAGCTAGCATTCAACCGCTGGGCATGTGGATGGCTGGGAGTGAACTTCTTTCGACGGTCCAGCAGCTGGGGCAGGGAAATTTGCCTGCTAGAATCGGACGTCGGTGTACTGCTAGCAGAGTGGCCGCAAGTACTTGGCTGTGACACACCTAATTCTACACCTTCATTCCTCTCAGTGCATGTTTCAGAGAGGACTGAAGTTATAGTGGGGTTGGAGATCCCAGCTGATGCGGTGCAAGGAGAGGTCCGCTTTGTTCTTTGGTGTGGGTCTTTGAGGTAGGCTTGCCAACGAGCTGCATGGCAGGTCAACATATGTCTGGTCAGGCATGTGGTACCCAAGCGGCTGATGTTTTGGCCACACGATATACGCTTGAGACATATGTTGCAAACAGCAGCTGTGCGATCTGATGCACTAGCCTCAAAAAAGGCCCACACCAAAGAACTTTTTGAATGACGGGCAGAGGCAGCGCCCTGCACAGGCGGAGCTCTGCGGTGTGATTCCGTCGGTGTACTGCCCTTACGCTGGCCACCAAAGGGCATCCTGCCTCGTTGGAGATGTGCCTCCTCCTCATCCTCCTCCTCTCTCCTATTAGGCACCCACGTGGAGTCAGTGACCTCATCATCCCCTCCCTCCTCATCACTGGAGCCAATCTGGCAGTATGCTGCAGCTGCTGGAACATGACTGCCAGATTGGTGTCCTTCTTGAGCATCCCCTCTGTCTGCTCTCACGCTACTGCCTTCCTGTAGCTGGGTTTCATCATCAGACCCTTCGAAACGCTGGGCATCCTCCTGGAGCATGTACCCAACACTGTGCTCAAACAGTTCGGGGGACTCCTCAGGAGGAGGACATGGTGGGTCTAGGGAAGGAGTGACTGATGATGAGTCTGACATTGATACCAGGGAAGAGGACGCTTTGGCAGCTGCTTTGCCAGTACCCTGAGCCTGGGTGAGAGAGGATGAGGAGGAGGAGGAGGGCTTGGTCATCCACTCTACCAAGTCTTCGGCATGATGTGGCTCAACATGTCCAGCTGCCGAAAAGAAGGACAAGCGTGTCCCATGGCCATGTGCTGATGACAATGCACCGCGTCCACGACCAGCACTGTTGCCCCCAGACACAGAGCCTGCTTGCCCTCTTTTATTGCCTCCTGACTGTCTGCCTCTCCTTGTTTGCCTTCCAGACATTCTAATGGATGGCCTGCAGGGAGATGGGAAAAAAGCAATAAGGGCTACCTTCAGGTGTCCTTCTCTGTCCCTTTACTTAAGGATTTCTAAATATGGCTGAGGATGATTGCTTTCGCACAGAATAGCACAACGACAATTTCCCTGACTGTCCAAAAAACAAGGATTTCAAAGATGGTTGATGAGGAATGCTTTAGCACAGTATAGCACAATGAGAATTTCCCTCACTGTCCTTCCCTGTCCCTACAAACAAGGTTTAGCACAGTAATACACACTGACACTCTCCCTACATATAGTTTTCTGTCCCTATAAAAAATGTTTTTTTAAAGATGGTTGATGATGAATGCTTTAGCACAGTATAGCACAAGGAGAATTTCCCTCACTGTCCTTCCCTGTCCCTAGAAACAAGGATTAGCACAGTAAAACACACTGACACTCTCCCTACCTATAGTTTTCTGTCCCTAGAAAAAATGTTTTTTTAAAGATGGTTGATGATCAATGCTTTAGCACAGTATAGCACAAGGAGAATTTCCCTCACTGTCCTTCCCTGTCCCTAGAAACAAGGATTAGCACAGTAAAACACACTGACACTCTCCCTACCTATAGTTTTCTGTCCCTAGAAAAAATGTTTTTTTAAAGATGGTTGATGATCAATGCTTTAGCACAGTATAGCACAAGGAGAATTTCCCTCACTGTCCTTCCCTGTCCCTAGAAACAAGGATTAGCACAGTAAAACACACTGACACTCTCCCTACCTATAGTTTTCTGTCCCTAGAAAAAATGTTTTTTTAAAGATGGTTGATGATCAATGCTTTAGCACAGTATAGCACAAGGAGAATTTCCCTCACTGTCCTTCCCTGTCCCTAGAAACAAGGATTAGCACAGTAAAACACACTGACACTCTCCCTACCTATAGTTTTCTGTCCCTAGAAAAAATGTTTTTTTAAAGATGGTTGATGACCAATGCTTTAGCACAGTATGGCACAAGGAGAATTTCCCTCACTGTCCTTCCCTGTCCCTAGAAACAAGGATTAGCACAGTAAAACACACTGACACTCTCCCTACCTATAGTTTTCTGTCCCTAGAAAAAATGTTTTTTTAAAGATGGTTGACGATCAATGCTTTAGCACAGTATAGCACAAGGAGAATTTCCCTCACTGTCCTTCCCTGTCCCTAGAAACAAGGATTAGCACAGTAAAACACACTGACACTCTCCCTACCTATAGTTTTCTGTCCCTAGAAAAAATGTTTTTTTAAAGATGGTTGATGATCAATGCTTTAGCACAGTATAGCACAAGGAGAATTTCCCTCACTGTCCTTCCCTGTCCCTAGAAACAAGGATTAGCACAGTAAAACACACTGACACTCTCCCTACCTATAGTTTTCTGTCCCTATAAAAAATGTTTTTTTAAAGATGGTTGATGATCAATGCTTTAGCACAGTATAGCACAAGGAGAATTTCCCTCACTGTCCTTCCCTGTCCCTACAAACAAGGATTAGCACAGTAAAACACACTGACACTCTCCCTACCTATCCTTCTCTTTCCCTAAACTAAAGGAATCCAGGTTAAGCAAGAAAAAAAAATGTCACTGTCCCTGCCTATGCTTCTCTTTCCCTGCTCCGGAACACACTACACTAGGCCGCCGTGCTGGCGGCCTTTTATAGTGTGGGGCGTGTACTAAACACCCTCAGCAATCATTGCTCTCCTCGCTGCCGGCGCTGTGATTGGCCAAGCATGCGGGGTCACAGTGCATGCTTGGCCAATCACAGCGCCTGGATGACACTGCGATGGCGTAGTGCATTGTGGGCCGTTCGCGTCACTCGAATTAGGCGCGAACGGCCCAAATCGTTCGATCTTCGTCGAACGATCGAACAGCTGATGTTCGAGTCGAACGTATGTTCGACTCGAACACCGAGCTCATCCCTAGTCCTGTGCTGTGTCCTGATATCTCAGTGTAAAGTGCTGATACTAATGCTGCCCAGCTCTGCCCTATTGTTGTGTACAGATGACTCACCTGTAGACCTTGTGTTTACATGTAAATAACCGTCATTCATATGTTAACAACGGGAGCATTCATATGTAAATAGCGGCGGCATTCATATGGAAATAGCTGAGGCCAGCAGCATTCATATGTAAATAAAGGCGGCATTCATATGTATATCATGCCCCTCTGCAGTGAAGAGATGATGTGCTGTAACTTCTAGCAACTAATCAGTGAGCCGTAATGTGTGCTGTAAACTCTAGCAACCAGTCAGTATGTGGTAATGATATGCTGTAACCTCTGGGAACCAATTGCAATCACTGCCTGATCTGATACAGTAAACTGATTTTAAGTCTAGCTGATATTTATTGTATGTCCCAGAGCAGGTGGAGAGCAAAATTGCATGGGGGGGGGGCCTAAGAATTTTTTTGCCCAGGGTCCAATCAACCTTAAAGACGGCCCTGTCTGGTATTCCTGAGACTGTATAAAGTTCAGTTTTTGGTGCACAGCAGATAGAATATAGTCCAGTCCTTGGTGTTCACTGTTCAGTAAACATCATATAATCCAATCCCTGTATCCAGTAGACAGTATATTGTCCAGTCCCTGGTGTCTATAGCAGACAGTATGTTGTCAAGTCCCTGGTATTCAACAGTATAATGTCCAGTCTCTTATGTCCACTATACAGTATAATGTCCAGTCTCTCTGGTGTCTGGTTGGCAGTATAATGTCCATTCTCTGGTGTCTTGTAGACAGTTAATTGTCCAGTCTCTGGTATCTAGTAGATAGATTGTTTTCTAATCTTTGGTGCCTAGTAGACAGTCAGTATATTGTCCAGTCTCTTGTATCTAATAGACAGTATGTTGTTGAGTGTCTGATGTCTGGTAGACAGTATATTGTCCATTCTCTGATGCCCAGTAGACATTGTATTGTCCAGTCTCTGGTATCCTGTAGACAGCATATTGTCTAGTCTTTGGTGTCCAGTAGACAGTATATTGCTCAGTTTTTCGTGCCCAATACAGTATTTAGTTAAGTCCCTCGTATCTCAGTAGACTATATATTGTCCAGTTTCTGGTGTCCAGTAGACATTATATTGTTCAGTTTTGGTGCCTAATTGACAGATTTTTTTTTAACTAGTCCATGGCATCCAGTAGACAGTAAACTATCCAGTCTCTGGTTTCCAGTACAGAGCATATTATTCCTTTTTGGTGCCCAATAGGCAGTAGGTATATTGTCAAATCGCTGGTGCCAATTAGAGCACATGCTGCCCAGTCCCTATTATGTAGTAGACAGTATATTATCTAGTCTCTGGTTTCCAGTAGACAGCATATTGTTCAGTTTTTGTGCCCAGCAGACAGTATACTGTCCAGTTTCTGGTGCCCAGCAGACAGTATACTGTCCAGTTTCTGGTGCCCATCAGACAGTATACTGTCCAGTTTCTGGTGCCCAGCAGACAGTATACTGTCCAGTTTCTGGTGCCCAGCAGACAGTATACTGTCCAGTTTCTGGTGCCCATCAGACAGTATACTGTCCAGTTTCTGGTGCCCAGCAGACAGTATACTTTCCAGTTTCTGGTGCCCAGCAGACAGTATATTTTCTAGTTTCTGGTATCCACTCCAGTAAACAGTATATTCTCCAGCCTCTGGTGCCTAGGAGACAGTATAATGTCCAGTCTTTGGTGGCTAATGAACAAAACCTTAGTGGATTGCCCAATATGTCTCCATATCCCCTCCACTGCATCTGGAGCTAAACAAGGAAAGAGGGAAGTTATTCTTCATTCCCTGATCCTGATAATATCTGAGTTTTTGCACAGTAAGCAATCAAACCCTGGTGGATGTGCCACTTCCAAGTCTATAAACCATTTTGTTGTATTTAAGCCCTGAGAAACGTGGGGATGTAAGGCCTCCGAAAACGCTTTGGTTGTCTGTTGTCCTTGCTGTGGTCATTACCTGAACCCGTAAATCATTTGTGGTCTCTTTGCTTGGTACTCTCTCTGGTGAAACTCTATAGAGACTACTCAATTTGGCTGACCTCTCTTGAGGGCCCCCACTTTGTGGAGAGCTGCTGAACAGAAAACCATTTGTCTGCACCAAGCACTTCATTTCTATTGATAGATGATCCATATCTAGCGTCCCAACCCCACTTTGTTTTGGCTAAAGGGGTTCCCTCACAGAAGGGGGTTACCACTGGTTGCAGCTGCCTTGCACATGGTGGTTCGATATCTGAAGAACCCACCGTTTCTGAGGGTAGGGTTCCTTTTCTTTTCCAGGCCCGCTAATTGGGTAGAATTATTTTTCTTTCCATGCAGTGCTGCTATTAACGAAAGAGCAGACACAGGTAAACAACTTTTCGCTTTGCAAGTTTATCACCAAATTTTGTGCTTTGCCCTGCAGCTCTCCTGGCAGGCTATAAAACATGGAACAATGCGGCTGATTTGGATGGATAGACCTGGATTAGCCGGGCATTGAGAAACAGACCTTTAAAAAAATATATATATCTAACCAGGACCACACACCTTGCCCAACTCCCTGATACCATCTGCTGTGCGCACCCAGCATCTCGGCAGTAACTGGCAGTCACCGGCAGATCCCGAACATGTCAAATCAATCAATCAATCAGAGCCAGGGAGAGGAAAAGAGAAGGAGCGGAGGGGGGGGGGGGGGGAATCTTATGAAACTTAATCACGAAGGGTCGTGTTAAGGAGTGGGGAACAGATTAAATTACCATGGTATTAGACACGGGAAATGATTCCTGTCAAAAACATCTTTACTGCAATTATAATATGTTAATTATGTATTTCATTAAGTAAGTGGATTAGAGCCTGCACAGACGAAATCAGGCTGAAGACATTGAATCATTTTGCTGAGCGAGGTGTGGGAGGACTGGTAGTAATAAAGCTTGTTCGATTGAAAGAAGGAAAAAAAAAATGATTCAGCTATGGGCTGCATGCATGGGTTCAGGGTGGTATGCACCATTAACTGCACCATCAGCAATTTCCAGGGACAACCCCAGTCTTCCAAGCAGGACTGTCTTAATAGCATGATAGGCCCCCGGGCAAAGTAATGCTAATGCACTGGGGCTCCTACCAGAGAGATGGTGACCTGCGGCGCGTGTAGCGCGCTGCAACAAAAAGCGGGTATGGCTAAACATTGGGCTTGGCATTTTAATCTGTTTAGAAATGACAAATAAACACAACCAGGGAATTATCCGTAATGAAATTCACCCCCTGTCCACACTGTCTCGCCTTCCCCACACATTGCCCCCTTGTATACCCTGCCCCCCGTATACACTGACCCCTCCTTATACACTGCCCCCCTGTACCCACTGCCCCCTTGTATACATTGCCCCCTGTATACAATGCACCCCCTGTACCCACTGTCCCGCCTTCCCCACACATTGCCCCCTTGTATACATTGCCCCTCTGTATACACTGCCCCCCTGTACACACTGCCCCGCCTTCCCCACACATTGCCTCCTTGTATACACTGCCCCCTGTATACAATGTCCCCCCTGTTCCCACTGTCCCACCTTCCCCACACATTGCCCCCTTGTATACATTGCCCCTCTGTATACACTGCCCCCCTTTACACACTGCCACGCCTTCCCCACACATTGCTCCCTTGTATATACTGACCCCCTGTATACACGGCCCCCCTGTACACACTGCCCCCCTGTACACACTGTCCCGCCTTCCCCACACATTGCCCCCTTGTATACACCGCCCCTCTGTATACACTGACCCCCTGTATACACTGGTCCCTGTACACACTGCCCCCCCTGTACACACTGTCCCACCTTCCCCACACATTGCCCCCTTGTATACACTGCCCCTCTGTATACACTGACCCCCTGTATACACTGTCTGTATTCCCCCTGTCTGGGTTCACCTGGAAGGTGATTGATCTGGTCAGTCACCTGATATAAGCAACCCAAACACTCTATCCCTTGCTTGTGATAGAGACAGTATACCTGCATTGTTCCTGATCAAGCCTTCCATTTATCTTGACCTGGATCGGATATTGGACTATTCCCTGAACTCTGCTTGCCTTTAACCTGGACTGTTATTGGATTAGATATTGGACTAGTCCCTGCTAAACTGCAAGTATATGTTTGCTTTGCTCAGTTCATGTCTGCCTTGGTGTGGTGGCCAGGCACTATAGCATTGTGTATAAGTCCTGGGGGCAACCAAGTACTGGTAGGCCTGCTTGTCTTAAGGGAAAAGGGGCTGCTATAGGTGAAGCACACAGTAGCCAGCTATAGTGTCTGACCACCTGCGTTGGGGTAGATGTGACATTCATGACTTAATCATGTTCTGGAAAGAAATAGGAGGTCTCAGTGATGCTGCCTATGAGTCACCCAGCCCTCCCTGAGTCACTCAAACCCTAATCCCAGAAGAAAAACACACCCAGGCTTGGCAGCCAGTCAAGCCTGGAAATGTACCTACTCTAACAAAAACTCTGTACACATCCTAGTACTACTAGAAGGTGCTTCATAAGTATGCCTAACAGTAACGTACAGAAATACACACATACACACATGCATATAAATATACGCATGCACACGCATACACATAAACGGCTGTGGTAATTACTAAGGCAGTGAAACAGATCAAATCACCTATGCAAAATAATGGAAAACCTGAAAGCATGACCTGTTGGGGCGCCTTGAGGACTGGAGTTGAGAAACACTGTGTCATGTACCTGGGTGTATTTGAACCGGGATCTTCCTGGTCGCAAGGCTGCAGCCTTACCTGTTGCGCTACTGAGCAGATCTAGACTTTTGGAAATGTCCTCTCAGTATTAAACATTACCTTGGACTCACTAGCCCCACCTACTGCCAGCTGTGGACAATTTTCAATCAAAGCAGCCCTTAAAAAGGAAGTGATGCTATCTCTCAGCGCCCGTTTGTGTGGAATAGCTCCCTGGGTGTTGTGACTGCTTTTTGATCCTGATTTTCGTGTTGAACTTCTGCCTGAATTCCTGACTACTCTTCAGCCTGCTGATTTTGTACTTCACTGCCAGCTCGTGTATGACCTTTGCCTGCCTGACCACTCTCTGGATTTCGATCGTGTACCATTTTGCCTGATCTGTTGCCAACCTAATCTGCCTGACTACGTTTTCGCCTGAATCCTCAGCACACAAGTTCCACTTCGGACACTACCTATCACAGGTACCTTACATTACAAACGGGCCACAATGACAGTGGACCCTGCTGAGATTGTTAAGGCGATTTCACGTCAGGGACAATTGATTGGAGCTCATGAACAGCATCTTTCTTCCCTGGACGCCAAGTTAGATGAACTTTGTACTATGCTTAAATCTTGTTTGCCTGCTTCCTCTGCAACGATCCAGACTCTGGATCCTACTCCTGCTACGATCCAACCCACCTCTTCTGTACCACCCAAACTTCCTATGCCTGACAAATTTGGTGGTGATACTGAGGACTGCAGAGGCTTTTTAAATGTTTGCCGTTTGCATTTCCGCAACAACCCTGGGACCTTTAGCACTTCTTCTGCCAAAGTGACTTTTGTAATTTCCTTGTTAAAGGGGAAGGCCCTGGCCTGGGTCTCTCCTTATCTGGAACGCAATGATCCTGTGCTGCAAGACGCTGACAAATTTCTGGCTTCTCTCCAGACTGTATTTGACAAGCCAGATAGAGCTTCTGCAGCTGAGTACTCACTCTTGGACATGCAACAAGGCACCAGGTCTGTGGCACAATATGCTATTGAGTTTCGTACCCTTGCTGCTGAGACTACTTGGGACTCAAGGGCATTACGTGCAGCCTTCCGAAAAGGTCTTGCAGATCGCATCAAAGACAAATTAGTCTATAAGGATTCCCCAGAAGACCTAGAGAAATTCATAGAGCTCTGTGTTCGTCTGGATGTCCGGTATCATGAAAGGTGCCAAGAGAGACTTAGAACTCGCAAGTTTCCTCGGCCAGTCTACCGCTTGGCCCCTAACTTCCAAGCACCACCTCAGCCAGAACCTGAAATCTCAGTTGAACCCCAGACACCTGTGGAACCCATGGATGTAAGCCGTCTCCACCTAACTGAGTCTGAGAAACAAAGGAGGCGTGCATTGGGCCTATGCCTATACTGTGGACTTAAAGGACATTTATTATCTGTCTGCCCTTCCCGTCCAGTAAAAGGCAGGGTCTAACCAGTGTTGGAGGAGCTGGCTTAGACCTTACAGGTATATCCTCCAAGACCAAGATAACCATTCCTGCAATTATCCATTTACCCTCTAAACTTGTCTCCTGTGAGGCTTTTGTGGATTCTGGAGCTGCTGGCATATTCTTGGACTACACTTTTGCAAAAAAAAATAATATCCCATTTGTTCCAAAATCTAGACCCCTGAACATTACCACCGTGAATGGACAACCCTTGGGAGATGGCATTGTAAAATTTGAGACTATGACAATCACCCTTCAGGTAGGCGTACTCCACAAAGACGAAGTTGTCTTGTCTCTTATTGATTCTCCACTTCTGCCTGTTATCCTCGGTTACCCATGGTTACAACAACATAACCCTTCTTTTGATTGGGAAAATGGAGAACTAACCTCTTGGGGGTCATTCTGTCATTCAAACTGTTTGTCTCAACCCAAAAGACTTCCTGCTTGTATGTTGGCTTCCGTGGCCGTCCCACCTACCTTGCCTCATGAATACCATGTGTTTGCAGACGTATTTTGCAAGCAAAAGGCACAGGTTTTACCTCCACATCGTTCTTTTGACTGTGCAATTAAATTGATTCCTGGAGCACCTCTTTCCAAAGGAAGGACCTATCCCCTGTCTTTGCCTGAACAAAAATCCATGGAGGAATACGTAAAAGACAACTTGGAAAGAGGTTTTATCCGACCCTCTTCTTCTCCAGTAGGGGCAGGTTTTTTCTTTGTTGAAAAAAAAGATGGGGGTCTTCGACCATGCATAGACTATCGAGGGTTAAATCAAATCACTGTAAAAGACTCCTACCCTTTGCCTCTCATTCTTGAACTGTTTGATGTACTTAAGGGGGCTGTTATCTTCTCCAAGCTAGACCTACGAGGGGCTTATAATCTAATTCGAATTAAAGACGGGGACGAGTGGAAGACAGCATTCAACACTCGTAATGGACATTTTGAATATCTGGTTATGCCATTTGGGTTGTGTAAAGCCCCTGCTGTCTTCCAACGTTTCATGAATGAAATTTTTCATGATTTCAGCAACAGTTTTGTGATCATCTACTTGGACGACATTTTAATCTTTTCCAAGACTCATCTAGAGCACATCTCGCATGTAAAGCAGGTATTGCAACGACTGAGAGAAAACCATCTTTACGCGAAGATTGAGAAATGCAGTTTCCATCAAAGCCGTATTCCTTTCCTTGGATACATTATAAGTGCTGCCGGCTTCCAAATGGACCCTCAAAAACTTTCCGCTGTCTTGCAATGGCCCCAACCGACCACTTTAAGAGGGCTCCAAAGCTTTCTAGGGTTCGCAAATTACTACAGACGCTTCATCAAAGGTTTTGCCTCCATTGCGGCCCCCCTTACTGCTATGACTAAGAAAGGTTCAAATTGCAAGGTATGGTCCTCAGAAGCAGAATCGGCTTTCCAGCAATTAAAAGACATGTTCAGCAAAGCTCCAATTCTTCAGCATCCAAATCCCGATCTCCAGTACATAGTTGAGGTTGATGCCTCTGAGGTAGGAGCAGGTGCCGTGCTCTCCCAGAGACAGCCTAAGTCTGATAGAATCCATCCAGTAGCATTTTTTTCTAGAAAGTTTTCTCCAGCGGAGATGAATTACGATGTTGGGAATCGAGAACTACTGGCCATCAAATTGGCATTGTCTGAATGGCGACATCTTCTGGAAGGGGCTCCCAAACCTTTTTCTATCCTCACTGACCATAAAAACCTACTGTACCTTCATACTGCAAGACGTTTGAACTCACGTCAGGCTCGATGGGCTCTGTTTTTCTCCCGTTTTAATTTTGTTCTTTCTTATGTTCCTGGGCATAAAAACAAGAAAGCCGATGCTCTTTCCAGACAGTTTGCTACCTCTGAAGAAGACCAACCTACCGAGCAGTATATAATCCCACCTCACAAAATTGTCGCACAGATCTCTACGGCTCTTTCCCAACAGTTACAAGAAACCCAGAATTGTGTTCCCCAAGGCTTGAAGATACCACCAGGTCGCCTGTTCGTAGCCCCTAGCCTCAGAAAACCTGTACTCCTCTGGGCACATGATGGTGTTTTATCTGGTCATCCTGGTGTCACCATCACTCTTAAGACCTTGCAGCGTCATGTCTGGTGGCCTCATATGAAAAGGGATGTTACTGACTATGTGGCTGCCTGTCCAACTTGTGCTGCTAATAAAGTACCCCGTACATTGCCTACTGGACTGTTACAACCACTTTCAGCACCTCGTCAGCCTTGGACCCATTTGACTATGGACTTCATTACAGACTTACCCAAGTCCGAGGGCATGACTGCTATATGGGTCATAGTGGATCGCTTTTCAAAAATGTCTCATTTTGTGCCGCTCCCGGGATTACCTACAGCGGAAGCACTGTCTACTCTCTTCCTTTCCCATATTGTGAGATATCATGGCATACCTACCAATGTCGTCTCAGACCGCGGATCCCAGTTTGTTTCCCGATTCTGGAGAGCGTTCTGCAAGAAACTGGGAGTAACGCTTTCACTCTCTACCTCACATCACCCTCAAACAGATGGTCAAACCGAACGCATGAACCAGACCCTAGAAACCTATCTTCGACATTATGTCAATGCCTTACACTCCAACTGGTCTGAGTATTTGCCTTTAGCTGAGTTCGCCATTAATTCCCGTTGGCACAGTGCTCTTCATACCACACCATTCTACGCAGCCCTAGGCTATCACCCTCAGACTTTTCCCCTACTTCAGCCTTCTTCTGGTGTACCAGCAGCAGATCAGCGGGTTAAAAATATTCTGCTACATTGGAAAAAGATTCGCTTATTACTACGGAAGTCAGCAGGCAAGTATGCACTTTTTTCCAACAAACGAAGACGCCATATACCTCCATATGTGGTGGGGGACAGAGTTTGGCTATCAACCAAATATGTGAGACTGAAACAACCTTCTACCAAATTGGGCCCTCGATTCATTGGTCCTTACAGAATTATTGCTCGAGTTGGGCCAGTCTCCTATCGGTTGAAATTACCCTCCTCTCTCCGGATTCATTCTGTGTTCCACGTTTCCCTCCTCAAAAAAGCAATTTTCAATCGCTACTCCAGAACGCAACAGCTACCTCCTCCTGTTCTTGTTGATGGACAAAATGAGTTTGAAGTCTCCAAGATTCTTGATTCTAGAAGACAGGGTCGTGGCCTTCGGTATCTGGTTCATTGGAAGGGATATCCTGTCACAGACCGTTCCTGGGTTCCAGCCAAAGATCTGCATGCCCCTTCTCTTATTTGAGACTTCCATGCCTCCTTTCCCACTAAGCCCCGCTAGGCCCCCGGAGGGGTCCACTGGGGAGGGGGCCCTGTCATGTACCTGGGTGTATTTGAACCGGGATCTTCCTGGTCCCAAAGCTGCAGCCTTACCTGTTGCGCTACTGAGCAGATCTAGACTTTTGGAAATGTCCTCTCAGTATTAAACATTACCTTGGACTCACTAGCCCCACCAACTGCCAGCTGTGGACAATTTTTAATCAAAGCAGCCCTTAAAAAGGAAGTGATGGTATCTCTCAGCGCCCGTTTGTGTGGAATAGCTCCCTGGGTGTTGTGACTGCTTTTTGATCCTGATTTTCGTGTTGAACTTCTGCCTGAATTCCTGACTACTCTTCAGCCTGCTGATTTTGTACTTCACTGCCAGCTCGTGTATGACCTTTGCCTGCCTGACCACTCTCTGGATTTCGATCTGTTGCCAACCTAATCTGCCTGACTACGTTTTCGCCTGAATCCTCAGCACACAAGTTCCACTTCGGACACTACCTATCACAGGTACCTTACACACTGTGATAGACCAATACAAAGTGGCCCATAATTGTGAAGTGGAAGGAAAGATATAAATGGGTTTCCACATTTTTTTTACAAACAAATATGTGAAAAGTGTGACCTGCATTTGTATGGCGCCCCCCGGAGTCAATACCTTGTAGAACCTCCTTTCACTGCAATTACAGCTGCAAGTCTTTTTGGGGATGTCTCTACCAGCTTTGCACATCTAGAGAATGGCATTTTTGCCCATTCTTCTTTGCAAAATATCTCAAGCTCTGTCAGATTGGATGGAGAGCGTCTGTGGACAGCAAATTTTAAGTCTTGCCACAGATTCTCAATTGGATTTAGGTCTGGACTTTGACTGGGCCATTCTAACACATGAATATGCTTTGATTTAAATCATTCCATTGTAGCTCTGGCTGTATGTTTAGGGTCGTTGACCTGCTGGAAGGTGAACCTCCACCCCAGTCTCAAGTCTGTTGCAGACTCTAAAGCCTCGTACACACGAACGAGTTTCTCGGCAAGAAACGACAAGAAAACTGCCGAGATAGCTTTCTTGCCGAGAAAATCGTTCGTGTGTATGGTTTCTCGTCGAAAAAACTGACCAGAATCTCGACGAGAAAAATAGAGAACCAGCTCTCTAGTTTGTCGTCGAGATTCTCGTCGGCATGTTTCTCAACGAGAAAAGTGTGTGTGTGTTCACTTACCTGTCGCCGTGGAAACCCGCGCATGCTCGAATTGACTTTGACACATGCGCGGTAGCTTCCTAGGCATAGGTAGGGTGTAGCAAGATGGCGGTGACGGCATCGAATGTGACGAGCGCACGCTTGTCGTAGTCGATGACGTCACCGCGTTCGCTCCATTCAAAGAACCGCGGGTTCTTTGAATGGAGCGTGTGTACACTCGGCCTGGACAAGTTTCTTGTCCAAGAATCTCGTCAAGAAAAACGACTCGTTTTTTCCAGACGAGATTCTCGGCCGTGTGTACGAGGCCTAACAGTTTTTCTTCTAAGATTGCCCTGTTTTTGGCTCCATTCACCTTCCCATCAACTCTGACCAGCTTCCCTGTCCCTGCTGAAGAAAAGCATCCCCACCACATGATGCTGCCACCACCATCAGGGTGATGTGCAGTATTAGTTTTCAGACACACATAGCGTTTTGCATTTAGGCCAAAAAGTTCATCTGATCAGAGCACCTTCTTCCACATGTTTGCTGTGTCCCCCACATGGCTTCTTACAAAATGCAAACGGGACTTCTTATGACTTTCTTTCACCAATGTCTTTCTTCTTGTCACTCTTCCATAAAGGGCAGATTTGTGGAGAGCACGACTAATAGTTGTCCTGAGGACAGATTCTCCCACCTGAGCTGGGGATCTCTGCAGCTCCTCCAGAGTTACACTGCTTCTCTGATGAATGCTCTCCTTGCCCGGCCTGTCAGTTTAGGTGGACAGCCATGTCTTGGTAGGTTTGTAGTTGTGCTATATTCATTCTTCTTTTGGATGATGGATTGAACAGAGCTCTGTGAGATGTTCAAAGCTTGGGATATTTTTTATAACCTACCCCTGCTTTATACTTCTCTACAACTTTATCCCTGACCTGTCGGGTGGAAGATGGAGATGCAGTGCTGGGGGGACCTACTGGGGAGGGGCCCTACCTTGGGCCGAGGCTCAGGTTTCTGGCCTTAAAGGATCCTACCACAGGAGAAGTTGAAAGGAGGCTTTCCTGAGAGGCAGTGGGATCAAGGAGGGGACAGCGTGAGTACTACAGCATGGTGGAGGGACCTACAAGGGGGGAGACTGCCAATCATAGCAGGTCTCTCTGGAAGATAGCGCTGTGGGTTTAAATCTTTCCTTCCTTGCCCTGGGGGATTTCCAGAGAGTCAGTCCGGTAGACTGGTGAAGAGAGTCAGTCGGGTAGACTGGTGGAGAGTAGTGTTGGGTGAACGGTTTGGGCCGAGCAAAAGTTCAGCGAACATCGCCTGTTCAGGTGTTCTCTGAACACTCAAATTTTCTGTGCATTCGGCAGGGTGTTCACAGTCAATATGTTGTTAAAGAGTGGGGCCGGGAAGAATACATACATAGTCTTTTGAAAAACCACAGCTTACTGTACCTGGCTGACCAGTGTTTGGCACCTGTACCACAGAGTAATATGTCTGTGTACACAGTACTGCATGGAAGGGATGCCTGGCAGGCATGGGCATCCACAGAACCTTTTGACAATGTCATGAAGGGAAGGGGCTTAGCCGCAACTCGCAAATATTTATTTTTAAAGGGGAAACGTGCTATGTACAGGGTCCAGAATCCAGGCGTGTGCTATGTACAGGGTGCAGAATCCAGGCGTGTGCTATGTACAGGGTGCAGAATCCAGGCGTGTGCTATGTACAGGGTGCAGAATCCAGGCGTGTGCTATGTACAGGGTGCAGAATCAAGGCGTGTGCTATGTACAGGGTGCAGAAATAAGGCGTGTGCTATGTACAGGGTGCAGAATCCAGGCGTGTGCTATGTACAGGGTTCAGAATTCAGGCATGTGTTATGTACAGGGTGCAGAATCCAGGCGTGTGCTATGTACAGGGTGCAGAATCCAGGCGTGTGCTATGCCAGTATGCATACCCGATCCCCCCTCCACGGAGCTCTCTTCCCCCCACAGAAGAGAATCCTCTATAACTCACAGTAGCAGGTCAGGCTCCTGGCACGGGCTTCTGTTGATACACGCTGCGGGCTTGAATGGCTGTGTGGATACCCCGCCCTGCCCCCTCCTCTGTTGTATATGCAGAGCTGGGAGAGCAGGAAGAGTTTTGTGTGTGCTGACTCCCGATGCTAGAGGCCAGCGCTGGAGGCGGCAGAAGCTCTGGATGAAGAAAAGCCCTGCAATCTTCCACCCTGTGCCAGGTGCTGTTACATGGAGAGCCTTCCAGCACCTGCCACCATCTGACAGTCTGCGTGCTGCGCTCAGGTGATTAGGGTGTGCCTGTGCACAACCTGTGCGCACCCCTATGGCGGACACCTTGCCGATCCCTGATTCCAAGGGGGGGCACTTGCCCCCCCTTGCCCCTACCTGCGGACGCCCATGCTGGCAGGTTGGGACTCAGAAAGTAGCTTTCCCCACGCACAGCTGTGGCCGTTACTGCAGTTCAAGGTTTAAAGACAGTGTTGAGGCTTTACGTCATGTACATAGTGGTGGCACTTGGCATGGAGAGGTAGGCTTCTCTCACTTCTCTGGCTCAGGGGCCCTGGTAAGGTACCAGGAAACATGAGCCTGGCGCTTCTTACAGTGGCTAATGCAGATGAGTTGTCTGTGCGTCCCCAGAAACAGACTGGACAGCAGATCCAGAAACAACAGAGATAGCAGGCTGTGGGGAGCATTCCACAGGAACTGTCTTGCCATAGGCAGGCGGGCAGCAGGCACTAAGCAGAGCGGCAGATGGCAGGATGCTGGTTGACTGGCATATAGCAGAGAGTCATCAGCAGAGTCAGGCAGGGCCTTCCTGTCCTGGTGACAACCTTGTTTCCCCTATCAGGCCTAAGAAAGCAATAAAAAACAGACAGAGGTTCTAAATCCAAAACCAAAAAAAAAAATTTGTAATAAGTTACACTTTGACTGAAAGAATGATTGCCCTTTGATAGAAATCCAGGGGAGGCAGACTCAATAATCCACTTGGTCTTTTCCGCGCGTCCCTTTCCAATACTTCCATAAATGTTCCATTTAACTGTCAAAGTTGTTTATAACGCACTAAACTTTTTATACATCCTTCAGATTATTTAATTGATTATGTTTGAATGCCAGTATGAAATGAAAAGTCTCTGTGGGCTTCAGTGATCTTTTAATTTAATTTCTTTATATGGAACAGACGCTGGGGTCACTGATATCAGATGCAACATAAGAACTGTAATAATAACAGGAATTTCTTGAAAAGAAAACAGAAGTCAGGGTAGGCACAGACAAGCAGGCAAATCTTTATCCAGGGCATGAGCACACAGACAAACCTGCTGATCAGGCACAGGCTGACTGTCTAGCAGACTACTTAAGCACTCCTGATTTGGGCAGGTGAGCACTGAAGATATCTGAGCTTCAGTGCTTAGTACCGCCAACAGATGGTGATTTTTTATTTGACGCAGACGGGTCACCGATATCAGATGCAACATGAGAACTGTAATAATGACAGGAATTGTTTGAACAGGAGCAGACGTCACAACAAGGGGATACTGTCATTGAGTTCATTGGACGCACATCGTCTCCAAAGGCACCAGCTAACTAACAGGCAGTAGGGATACTAGAGAGAGGCAAGTTCTCATGCACCATCAGTGAAAACAGCAGACAGTGGCAGAAATCAATGGTCAAATCAGGCACAGACTAACATATACTAAAAAGAGTCCTGGTTCCAGACATGTAGACAGAGCAAGAAATAACAAGCCAATGTTCAGGGTAATCACAGACAACAATACATCTGCAGTCTAAAAAGTCATAGAAGCAAATTCAGGGTAGAAGCAATCAGGCAAACCTTTATCCAGGGCATGAGCAGACAGACAAACTTGCTGATCGGGCACAGGTTGGATTGTCCAGCAGTCTACTTAACCACTTGACCACTTTAAACTTTAAATATTTTTACTGGTTACATGTTTTGAGTTACAGAGGAGGTCTAGGGCCAGAATTATTGCTCTCGCTCTAACGTTCGCAGAGATACCTCACATGTGTGGTTTGAAAACCGTTTTCATATGTGGGCGGGACTTACGTATGCGTTCGCTTCTGTATGCGAGCTCACGGGGACAGGGGCGCTTTAAAAAAAAAATTTTTTTTTTATTGTTCATTTTACTTTATTTATTTTAGTTTGACATGTTTTTCCGCCCCAAAAATTTTTTTGATCACTTTTATACCTATTACAAGGAACGTAAACATCCCTTGTAATAGGAATATGGCATGACAGGTCCTCTTTACAGTGAGATATGAGGTCAATAAGACCCCACATCTCACCTCTAGGCTGGGAAGCCTGAAAAAAAACCCCAAAAAAAACAACAATCCTGGCTTTGATCGTAGCGGTGAGTCGGTAGAAGCACCGGAGGGCAGCGGGAGGGGGGGACATCCCCTCTCGCCTCCCGTAAGAGTGATCAAGCAGCAGAAAAGCCGCTATGATTGTTCTTATGGTGTAGGGAATCGCCGGCTGAAAAAAGCTAATATCTGAATGATGCCTGTAGCTGCACCCATCATTCAGATATCCCTGCACAAAATCAAGGACGTCATATGACGGCCGGCGGGCGGGAAGTGGGCATTGCGGAGTATTGCCGGGCATTGCAGGGCATTGCGGAGTATTGCGGACTATGGCAGGGTATTGCGGAGTATGGCAGGGTATTGCACGGGGTATTGCACAGGGTATTGCAGGGTATTGCAGAGTATTGCGCAGGGTATTGCAGAGTATTGCGCAGGGTATTGCAGAGTATTGCGCAGGGTATTGCAGAGTATTGCGCAGGGTATTGCAGGGTATTGCAGAGTATTGCGCAGGGTATTGCAGAGTATTGCGCAGGGTATTGCAGGGTATTGCAGAGTATTGCGCCAGGGTATTGCAGAGTATTGCGCCAGGGTATTGCAGAGTATTGCGCCAGGGTATTGCAGAGTATTGCGCCAGGGTATTGCAGAGTATTGCGCCAGGGTATTGCAGAGTATTGCGCCAGGGTATTGCAGAGTATTGCGCCAGGGTATTGCAGAGTATTTTGCAGAGTATTGCGCAGGGTATTTTGCAGAGTATTGGCAGGGTGTATTGCAGAGTATTGGCAGGGTATTGCACCAGGGATTGCTGAGCAGGGATGGATGGATGGCTGGATCTGTGACTGCAATTGTCACAGATCCAGCCCACAGAGCTGCTGCTGCCATCCGCTCCATCAAATGACGCCGGTCTGTTTACAAGTGATTGCTCCGTCATTTGACGGAGCGATCACGTGGTAAACGGCCGCTATTGGCGGCGATTTACCGCGATTCGTGATCCGCCGGGTCCTCTGGACCCGGCGGTCACGGAGTTTCCCGTGTGCGCGCCCCAGGGGGCGCGCGGGAGCGCGATTCTGGGAGGACGTTGTATAACGTCCTCCCAGAGTTAAGCAACCACCTTGTCGACGTTATTTGTCGGCAGGTGGTTGTTAAGTAGTGATGAGCCGAACACCCCCAGGTTCGGTTCGCACCAGAACCCGCGAACGGACCGAAAGTTCGTACGAACATTAGAACCCTATTAAATACAATGGATGCGAACGTTCGAATTCTAAAGTGCTAATTATAACAACTATTATGCATGTTATTGTCCTAAAAAGGGTTTGGGAACCCGGGTTCTGCACCAGGGGACATGTATCAATGCAAAAAGAAGTTTTAAAAACGGTCGTTTTTCGGGAGCAGTCATTTTAATGATGCATAAAGTGAAAAAAAAAAAGTCAAATATTCCTTTAAATATCGTACCTGGGGGGTGTCTAAAGTATGCCTGTGAAGTGCCACGTGTTTCCCGTGTTTAGAACTGTCCCTGCACAAAATGACACTTCTAAAGGAAAAAAAAGCCATTTAAAACTGCTTGCGGCTTTAATGTAATGTCTGGTCCCGGTAATATGGATGAAAATCTTTAGGAAAAATGGCATAGCTACCCCATGACCCCTCCCCCCTACCCCAGCCCATTACCAGCCCCTTTGGGTCTTGTATGGATATTAAGGGGAACACCGCACACAAAATAAAAAAGGCCCTATATACTCTGAACAGCCGTATACAGGCGGTGCATACAAGACAGGGACTGTAGGTTTGTTCTTATGTAGAATGTGTTTGTAATTTTGAACAGGTACATTGTTTAACCACTTCCCGCCCAGTCAATAGCGAATTGACGTCCGGGAAGTGGTTGCAATATCGATACTGGACGTCATATGACGTCCTGCAGGATATTGCCTTGCGCGCGCCCGCGGGGGCGCGCAGCGCGGTGATCGGGGACGGCATGTGTCCCTCGGACACAGCGCTTCCCCGATCACGGTAAACAGCCAATTTCATTGGCTGTTTACCATGTGATCGGCTGTGTCAAAGTCACAGCCGATCACCTGTCAAAACAAACACGGCGGCGCGCTCCGTGCGTGCCGCCACAGGCTTGCAGAGCGGGGATCGGGGAAGGCGAGTGTCCCTTGGACACAGCGCGTCCCCGATCAGAGTAAACAGCCAATGAATTGGCTGTTTACCACGTGACCGGCTGTGTCCAATCACAGCCGGTCACAAATGTAAACAAACTCCACAGGAGTTACTACCTGATCCCTGCTCTCTCCTCACACACCGATCTGTGAGGAGAGAGAAGAGATCAGTAAGTTAGCTCAGTGTAGTTTGTCTACATAAATTTACAGCGCACAACACGCCCCCCCCCCATAAAGAGGACCTGTCACACAGCCCAGCACATCAATCAGCCCATCTGTCAATCAGCCCATCTGTCAATCAGCCCATCTGTCAATCAGCCCATCTGTCAATCAATCAGCCCATCTGTCAATCAATCAGCCCATCTGTCAATCAATCAACCCATCTGTCAATCAATCAATCAACCCATCTGTCAATCAATCAGCCCATCTGCCAATCAATCAGCCCATCTGTCAATCATCTGTCACAGGCCCACCTCCATCGGTACCGCCATTGGCACCGCCACACAGGCTACCAGTACCGCCATTGGTACCAGTACCACCACCAGTACCGCCACCAGGCCCAGCATCTATACTGCCACACAGGCCCGCTACCAGTATCACCACTAGTGCCGCCATCGGTACCACCACCAGTACCACCACCTGTACCACCGTCGGTAGTGCCACCACCACCTGTACCGCCATCGGTACCATCACCACCCGTACCACCACCACCTGTACCGCCATCGGTACCACCACCACCTGTACCGCCATCGGTACCACCACCACCCATACCGCCATCGCTACCACCACCACCCGTACCGCCACCTGTACCGCCATCGGTACCGCCGCCACCACCACCACCCGTACCGCCATCGGTACCACCACCACCTGTACCGCCATTGGTACCACCACCACCCATACCGCCATCGGTACCACCACACAGGCCCACCACTAATACCTCCATCGGTACTACCACACAGACCGCCACCACTACCACCAGCAGTACCATTACACAGGCCCACCAATAAGCACTGCCATAATGTCCCAAAGGGTTTACACACCTGAGGAGGCATATGCCATTCTTGCCATGTCGGATGATGAGAGCAGCGGGGAGCTCCCATTATCCGATTCTGGTTCGGAATACGAGCCAGTGGAGGATAGTGGCTCAGAGTCCGAGTCCCCGGAGGAAACCATCCCTCCCAAAAGAATGCGATCGGCACCAAGATCAGCACCAAGATCAGCACCAAGATCAGGAGAACTGCCCACCACCAGCAGCGCCATACCCCAGGAAGAGGAGCCCAGTACAAGCAATGGAAATGCACGCCCAACCCGAAGAATCCAGCTCCAATCCTACCTTCCCGATGCCCTGGCAAACCCCTTATGGTTGCCTGCCAACTCAGGATCCGCTATCATCCCCCCTTTCACCGCACAGCCAGGTGTGCAGCCCGACACTACAAATTTTTCTAAATTTGATTATTTTTGTTTATTTTTCCCACAAGATTTGCTGCAGAATATAGTGGATCAAACGAATCTGTATGCATCCCAATTTATTGCTGCCAACCCCGATTCTTCCTACGCCCGCATGTTCCAGTGGCGGCGTCTAACATTGGAGGAATTTAAATTATTTTTGGGCCTTATGTTCAATATGGGGCTTACAAAAAAGAACGAAGTCCATTCATATTGGTCCAAACGCCCCATCCAACACATGCCCATATATTCCGCTGTCATGTCCAGGAAAAGATACGACATGATTATGCGCTTTCTCCACTTCAATGACAATTCACAGTGCCCTCCCCGAGATCATCCCAACTACGACAAATTGTACAAGTTACGCCCCCTAATCAATGCCTTTTCCCAGCGATTTGAAGAAGTTTTCATCCCAGACCAAAAAATTTGTGTGGACGAGTCCCTCGTACATTTCACCGGCCGACTGCAGTTCAAGCAGTACATACCAAGCAAGAGAGCCAGGTATGGGTTAAAATTAAATAAATTATGTGATCGAGCCACTGGATACGTCTGCAAATTCAGGATCTACGAAGACAAAGACTCCCAGCTCCAGCCCCGTGATTGCCCCACATATATTGGAACCAGTGGGAAAATTGTCTGGGAGTTGGCATACCCCCTGTTCGGAAAAGGTTACCATTTATATGTTGATAATTATTATACCAGCCTGCCCCTTTTTCGCCACCTTTACAGTAAACAAACCCCGGCCTGCGGTACCTTCAAAAAAAACCGGAAGGGATTCCCACAAAATTTATTGACAAAAAAATTGCGACCTGGAGAATCGGCATCCATGAGGAACGAGGAGGTGTTGGCCATGAAGTGGAGGGACAAGAAAGATGTCCACATCCTCTCTACGATCCACAATGACACCATGGTGGAGATCCCAAGAAGACGCGGCTCCATTGTAAAGCCTGAATGTGTCCACGACTACAATTTGTACATGGGGGGGGGGTGGATTTAAACGACCAGATGCTACAGCCCTACTTATCAACCAGAAAGTCCCATTATTGGCACAAAAAAGTTGTGTTTCACCTGTTTCACATGGCCCTTTTTAATTCGTTTGTCTGCTACCAAAAAGCAACTCAAAATCACCGACTCCACTACCTCCAATATATCGAAGATATCATCGATGCCCTCATTTACCAACAAGATCCCGCCCCAGGAAGCATTCGCTCTGATAGTGTGAGTCGGCTTCACGAGCGACACTATCCC
This sequence comes from Rana muscosa, assembly GCA_029206835.1. Lineage (NCBI taxonomy): Eukaryota > Metazoa > Chordata > Amphibia > Anura > Ranidae > Rana > Rana muscosa. The sequence goes on along the minus strand of CM055119.1, from coordinate 315,225,878 downwards.
TTTAGCATCCCCCCCACAGAATCTGGAAGAAGACGCCAAAAGAAATGCCGTGTATGCAGCAGAGGAGGAGTAAGAAGAGACACCAGCTATTATTGTCCCGATTGTCCCTCCCAACCTGGCCTGTGCATCGGAAATTGCTTCAAAAATTATCATACATCCATTAGTTCCCCTTATTATTAACAGACTGCCACTTCCCTATTTGCCTGCTACCATGTTACTAACTACCTTCCATGTTAATTAACTGACCCTGGCCTGTTTACCGACGATGCCTCTGCCTGCCGATTTAAACCACGTTTCTGACTTCCACGTGTACCGACCTTGGCCTGTTAATCGACCATGTTTTTGCCTGCCACTTGGACTGATCTTTTGGCCATCTACTTTTAGTACACAGGGGTCTCACATATGTGAGGGGCTTCAGAATAGCGTTCTGAGTAGAGAAAACCAGTTTTTCGTTTTCTGTGCTCCAAGAACAGGGTCTGGTTGCCCGGAGGCTTCAAAGCGATTTGGGTGGGAGAAGCCTCTACCCCTGTCCCCCTGGCCCTAAGCTTGATGGTCCTTCCTGCTGCCTGGACCAATAATTTGGCTGTGCTGACCATATTACTGCCTGTAATGACCCATGACATTATGGACCATGTTTCTTCCTGCTGCTTGGACCAATACTTTGGCTGTGTTGACCATATATCTGCCTGCTGCCTCTACTGACTTTGGACAGCATTTCTGCCGGGACACCTCTGCCTGCTACCTGGACCTGTGCTTTGGCTGTGCTCTGGCTGTGCTGACAGTATCTCTGCCTGTGCGAACTATGGACAGTATTCCTGCCTGCTGCCTGGATGATTGCTTTTGCTGTCGCTGACCTCATCCCTCCCTGCTGCCTGGACCGATGCTCTCCTCTGTGGACCACTGCACTTCTAAAACCACAGGTAATCTTTTGTTATTTGGTATGTACCTGCTATGTGTTAGATATATGAAGGGCCTTCAAAAATGTGATCGGTAGTCAGAAAATGATATGTGCAATTAATGCTGCTAGAATGCCTGGAGGTGCTACTTGGATGTTGGGCCTCTGTATGTGGCCAGGCTGTGTAAAAGTCTCAAACATGTGGTATCGCCATACTCAGGAGGAGTAGCAAAATGCATTTTGGGGTGTTATTTTTGCTATGTATATGCTATGCGTTAGAAATATCTTATAAATGGACAACTTTGTGTAAAAAAAATGCATTTTCATTTTTTCTCCACATTTTCCAAAACCTTCTGGAAAAAAATGAACCGTTCAAAAGACTCATAATGCTTCATAGATTATACGTTGGGGTGTGTGCTTTCCAAAATGGGGTCATTTTGTGGAAAATTCTATTGTCCTGGTGCTCCAGGGCCTTCAAAATTGTAATAGGTGGTTGAGAAAGGATATGTGCGATTTATGCTTGTAGAACGCCTGAAAGTGCTACTTCAATGTTGAGCCTCTGTATATGGCCAGGCTGTGTAAAAGTCTCACACATGTGGTATCGCTATACTCAGGAGGAGTAGCAGAATGCATTTTGGGGTGTTATTTTTGCTATGTATATGCTATGCGTTAGAAATATCTTATAAATGGACAACTTTGTGTAAAAAAAATGCATTTTCATTTTTTCTCCACATTTTCCAAAACCTTCTGGAAAAAAATGAACCGTTCAAAAGACTCATAATGCTTCATAGATTATACGTTGGGGTGTGTGCTTTCCAAAATGGGGTCATTTTGTGGAAAATTCCATTGTCCTGGTGCTCCAGGGCCTTCAAAAGTGTAATAGGTGGTTGAGAAAGGATATGTGCGATTTATGCTTGTAGAACGCCTGAAAGTGCTACTTCAATGTTGGGCCTCTGTATGTGGCCAGGCTGTGTAAAAGTCTCACACATGTGGTATCGCTACACTCAGGAGGAGTAGCAGAATGTATTTTGGGGTGTAGTTGCAATTATGCATATGCTGTGTGAGAGAAAAAAACTGTTAATATGACCAGTTTGTGTAAAAAAAAAAAAAAAAAAAAAAAATTTAATTTTCCCAAGAATTGTGGGAAAAAAATACAACTTCAAAAAACTCACCACGCCTCTTAGTAAATACCTTGGACTGTCTACTTTCCAAAAAGGGGTAATTTTGGGGTATTTGTACTTTCCTCGCTTGTTAGTGTCTCAAGAAATGAGATATCCCTTCAGTACATCAGGCGTGATCAGATGTGATAAATTTTCAGTGATTGCCACCATAGTTTGTAGACTCTATAACTTTCACAAAGACCAAATAATATACACTAATTTGGGTTCATTTTACCAAAGATATGTAGCAGTATACATTTTGGCACAAATTTATGAAGAAAAATTACTTATTTGCAAAATTTTACAATAGAAACTAAAAAAAAGTGTTTTTTTTTTTTTTAAATTGCTGTTTTTTTGCTTATATCGCAAAAAATAAAAAACCCAGTGGCAATTAAATACCACCAAACGAAAGCTCTATTTGTGAGAAGAAAATGATAAAAATTTTGTTTGGATACAGTGTAGCATGACTAAGTAATTGTCATTCAAAGTGTGAGAGTACTGAAAGCTGAAAATTGGTCTGGGCGGGAAGGTGCATAAGTGCATGGTATTGAAGTGGTTAAGTGTAGCTCCAGCCCAAAAATCTATTTTTAAACTTTTTGGAAAACATAGGTAAGGGTTATCACCCCTGTAACATTTGTTTTGCTGTCTGTGCCCCTGTTCAGAACATTTCACCTCACTTTCCGTCCCAATGACAACTGTTTTTGAAATGTGGTGTTTTTCTTGAAACAAGGATTGGTGATAAAGCATCAGTACAGAGGAGACACCTTTCTCCCATATTAATTCTTACAGGAGAGAATTTTCCTTCCTAGGGGTAGATTTCCTCTCACTTCCTGTTGTCTTCTTGCGTTTGCAAGTAGGAGTCGTTTGTAAGTTGGATGTTTGAAAGTAGGGACCTGCCGTATATACTCTGCAGAAATAGGCCCCTTAGTTGTTGGTGTTGGCACAACACTGTAAGCACTCACAGTTACTCTTGGTTGGTGCTGGAACGCCCTGCTGTCAACTATTATATCAGGAATTGTAATTACATATAATTGTTGAACAGTGGTAGTAAAAATTGGGCCTTTGATGGTGGTGCTGGTGCCACAACACTGTAAGCCCTGACAGTTACTCTTGGTGGGTGCAGCAATGGGCCCTGCTGTGAATTATTAGATCAAGAATTGTAATTGCATGCCCCTGTTGAACAGGGGCTGAAAAATTGGGCCTTTCGTGGTGGTGGTGGTGGTGGTGGTGTTGCCACAACACTGTAAGCCCTCAGAGTTACTCTTGGTGGGTGCAGGAATGGGCCCTGCTGTGAATTATTTGATCAAGAATTGTAATTACATGCCCCTGTTGAACAGGGGCTGAAAAATTGGGCCTTTCGTGGTGGTGGTGGTGGTGGCGTTGCCACAACACTGTAAGCCCTCAGAGTTACTCTTGGTGGGTGCAGCAATGGGCCCTGCTGTGAATTATTAGATCAAGAATTGTAATTACATGCCCCTGTTGAACAGGGGCTGAAAAATTGGGCCTTAGGCACTGGTGGCACAACACTGCAACCCCTCACAGATACTGTACTTGGAGCACAGCAATGAGTCCTGTTGCAAAGTATTGCTTCAAAAATTGTAATGACACGCCCCTGTTAAACAGGGGCTGAAAAATTGGGCCTTAGGCACTGGTGGCACAACACTGCAACCCCTCACAGATACTGTACTTGGAGCACAGCAATGAGTCCTGTTGCAAAGTATTGCTTCAAAAATTGTAATTACACGCCCCTGTTAAACAGGGGCTGAAAAATTGGGCCTTAGCCACTGGTGGCGGCACCCATAAACAAAAATGATCTTCCAAGCTATCATCATCAATCGTATCATTGAGGACTCGGAGGAGGAGGATAGCCAGTCAACATAACAGCACAGGCACTCAGCATCAGCATCAGTCTTGAAGGGATGTGACATGTTAAAATCAATTAGTCTGTTATATCAGCATCAGGTGTGTGGTAGCTGGTGGTGATCCAAGACTGGTTCATCTTGATGAAAGTCAGTCGATCAACCGAGTCGGTGGACAGGCGCACCCTGTGATCCGTGACAAATCCTCCAGCAGCACTGAATGTGCGTTCCGAAAGAACGCTGGATGCAGGACAGGCCAGTAGCTCAATTGCATACTGTGCAAGCTCTGGCCAGTGATCCATCCTCAAGACCCAGTAAGCCAGAGGATTTTTGGTGGGGAAGGTGTCCAAGTCTGACCTTGCCCCTAGATATTCCTGCACCATGTTTATCAGACGCTGGCGATGGTTGCTGGAACCGATCATACTTTGGGGCTGCGGACTAAAGAATTGTCTGAACGCATCGGTCAGACGGCCACCTTCCCCACCGCTTCTTCTTTGACTGGCCGAAGCCTCAGCAACTCGTTGTCCAGGACCAGGAGTTTGTAACCTCCCAGTCTCTGGGAACGCGTTGCACAGACCTTTCTGCAAGGCCTCCCGGAGTTGTCTCATCCTCTGCTCCCTCTGCGACGGTAACATAAGGTCCGCAACCTTACCCTTGTACCGTGGATCAAGGAGAGTGGCCAGCCAGTAATGGTCCCTCTCCTTGATCCGAAGAATACGAGGATCCTTCCGCAGACTTTGCAGGATCAGGGAGGCCATGCAGCGTAGGTTTGCTGAGGCATTCGGTCCGGAGTCCTCTGGGTCACTAAGGACGACATGATCCGCAGCCACCTCCTCCCAGCCACGTACAAGTCCACTGGTTTCTTGGGACTGTAAATCATCCCTAAAAGACTGCTGCTGATAATGCTGAGTGCCAGCCTCCACCTCCATGCTGACACAATCCTCCTCCTCCTCCTCTTCCTGTGCGATGGGTGGGACAGAAGGAACACTGTCTGGGTAAAGGGGGCCTTGAGAGGCAAGGAAGTCCTCCTCTTCCTGCCTCTGTTCTGCCTCAAGTGCCCTGTCCATTATTCCACGCAGCGTGTGCTCCAACAGGTGGACAAGAGGTACAGTGTCACTGATGCATGCACTGTCACTGCTCACCATCCTCGTGGCCTCCTCAAATGGTGCCAGGACAGTGCATGCATCCCTGATCATGCCCCACTGGCGTGGAGAAAAAAAACCAAGCTCCCCTGACCCTGTCCTGGTGCCGTAGTCGCACAGGTACTCATTGATGGCCCTCTGCTGCGTGTGCAGCCGCTGCAGCATGGCCAACGTTGAGTTCCAACTGGTGGGCATGTCACATATAAGGCGGTTCTTGGGCAGGTTCAACTCCTTTTGCAGCTCAGCCAGGCGAGCACTGGCATTATAAGATCTGCGGAAATGCACACAGACTTTCCTGGCCTGCCTCAGGACATCCTGTAAGCCCGGGTACCTGCCCAAGAACCGCTGCACCACCAGGTTAAGGATGTGAGCCACACAGGGCACATGGGTCAGTTGTCCCTGTCAGAGGGCGGAGAGGAGGTTGGTGCCATTGTCGCAAACCACCATTCCTGGCTTAAGCTGGCGTGGTGTCAACCACCTCTCGGCCTGGCCCTGCAGAGCAGACAGGACCTCTGCCCCAGTGTGGCTTCTGTCCCACAAACACACCAGCGCAAGCACGGCATGGCATCTTTTTGCCTGCGTACTTGCGTAGCCCCTTGAACGCCTACGGAGCACCGCTGGTTCAGAGGACAAAGCACAGGAAGAGGCCGTGGAGGAGAGAGGTGTGTCACAACCAGTAGTAGCATTTTGGAGGCGTGGCGGTGGAACAACCTCCAACACTACTGCACCTTGTCCTGCATCCTTCCCAGCTGCCAAAAGAGTGACCCAATGGGCCGTGAAAGAAAGGTAACGTCCCTGTCCATGCGTGCTGGACCATGAGTCAGCGGTAATATGCACCTTACCGCTGACCGCCCTGTCCAGCGAGGCCAAGACATTGCCTTCCACATGCCGGTAGACAGCCGGAATAGCCTTCCGTGAGAAAAAGTGGCGTTTGGGAACCTGCCACTGAGGAACCGCACATTGCACAAACTCACGGAAGGGGGCCGAGTCTACCAACTGAAAAGGCAGCAGTTGAAGCGCTAGCAATTTAGCCAAGCTAGCATTCAACCGCTGGGCATGTGGATGGCTGGGAGTGAACTTCTTTCGACGGTCCAGCAGCTGGGGCAGGGAAATTTGCCTGCTAGAATCGGACGTCGGTGTACTGCTAGCAGAGTGGCCGCAAGTACTTGGCTGTGACACACCTAATTCTACACCTTCATTCCTCTCAGTGCATGTTTCAGAGAGGACTGAAGTTATAGTGGGGTTGGAGATCCCAGCTGATGCGGTGCAAGGAGAGGTCCACTTTGTTCTTTGGTGTGGGTCTTTGAGGTAGGCTTGCCAACGAGCTGCATGGCAGGTCAACATATGTCTGGTCAGGCATGTGGTACCCAAGCGGCTGATGTTTTGGCCACGCGATATACGCTTGAGACATATGTTGCAAACAGCAGCTGTGCGATCTGATGCACTAGCCTCAAAAAAGGCCCACACCAAAGAACTTTTTGAATGACGGGCAGAGGCAGCGCCCTGCACAGGCGGAGCTCTGCGGTGTGATTCCGTCGGTGTACTGCCCTTACGCTGGCCACCAAAGGGCATCCTGTCTCGTTGGAGATGTGCCTCCTCCTCATCCTCCTCCTCCTCCTCTCTCCTATTACGCACCCACGTGGAGTCAGTGACCTCATCATCCCCTCCCTCCTCATCACTGGAGCCAATCTGGCAGTATGCTGCAGCTGCTGGAACATGACTGCCAGATTGGTGTCCTTCTTGAGCATCCCCTCTGTCTGCTCTCACGCTACTGCCTTCCTGTAGCTGGGTTTCATCATCAGACCCTTCGAAACGCTGGGCATCCTCCTGGAGCATGTACCCAACACTGTGCTCAAACAGTTCGGGGGACTCCTCAGGAGGAAGACATGGTGGGTCTAGGGAAGGAGTGACTGATGATGAGTCTGACATTGATACCAGGGAAGAGGACGCTTTGGCAGCTGCTTTGCCAGTACCCTGAGCCTGGGTGAGAGAGGATGAGGAGGAGGAGGAGGGCTTGGTCATCCACTCTACCAAGTCTTCGGCATGATGTGGCTCAACATGTCCAGCTGCCGAAAAGAAGGACAAGCGTGTCCCATGGCCATGTGCTGATGACAATGCACCGCGTCCACGACCAGCACTGTTGCCCCCAGACACAGAGCCTGCTTGCCCTCTTTTATTGCCTCCTGACTGTCTGCCTCTCCTTGTTTGCCTTCCAGACATTCTAATAGATGGCCTGCAGGGAGATGGGAAAAAAGCAATAAGGGCTACCTTCAGGTGTCCTTCTCTGTCCCTTTACTTAAGGATTTCTAAATATGGTTGAGGATGATTGCTTTCGCACAGAATAGCACAATGACAATTTCCCTGACTGTCCAAAAAACAAGGATTTCAAAGATGGTTGATGAGGAATGCTTTAGCACAGTATAGCACAAGGAGAATTTCCCTCACTGTCCTTCCCTGTCCCTAGAAACAAGGATTATCACAGTGAAAGAAACTGACACTCTTCCTACCTATAGTTTTCTGTCCCTAGAAAAAATGTTTTTTTAAAGATGGTTGATGATCAATGCTTTAGCACACTATAGCACAAGGAGAATTTCCCTCACTGTCCTTCCCTGTCCCTAGAAACAAGGATTATCACAGTGAAAGAAACTGACACTCTTCCTACCTATAGTTTTCTGTCCCTAGAAAAAATGTTTTTTTAAAGATGGTTGATGATCAATGCTTTAGCACACTATAGCACAAGGAGAATTTCCCTCACTGTCCTTCCCTGTCCTTAGAAACAAGGATTATCACAGTGAAAGAAACTGACACTCTCCCTACCTATAGTTTTCTGTCCCTAGAAAAAATGTTTTTTTAAAGATGGTTGATGATCAATGCTTTAGCACACTATAGCACAAGGAGAATTTCCCTCACTGTCCTTCCCTGTCCCTAGAAATAAGGATTATCACAGTGAAAGAAACTGACACTCTTCCTACCTATAGTTTTCTGTCCCTAGAAAAAATGTTTTTTTTAAAGATGGTTGATGATC